>CM031086.1:30173888-30573117 GCA_018257905.1 Gillenia trifoliata | reverse complement strand
GACCTCTGGTTGACGAAGCCTATGTTGAGCTGTTGACCCTCTTCTGTGATGAGGATCCTTTGTTCAGAGTAATGCTGGTAAACCCTATGTCTTGGGCTAGACCAACTTCTATCATACAACGTCTCTGCTGGTACCATCTGGTCTCTGCTGTCTATAAACGAGAATGGTCTCATGAACCTAACTTGTTTAGATTACATTCTCATAAGCACATATTCCTTGGACTTATTGTTTAAGCATATAACATTTATATGAGACTACTTTAAACAATAATCATTGCCCTTTATATTAAACTAAATTAGTTTAACATGTGAAATGTCCGTAAAGTATCATCATATGATTGGTTTTAGGGCACATTTCCAACAGCTGACTCTCGAGACTCCTTCTGTAATTTGTGCCAGTTATTCTTCTTAAGGCATTTGGAAGTCGCCTTGATGCTTCATACCTTGCCCTACTAAGAGTTCTGTAGTCGCGGATTTGATCCTCCTGGGTAGGATTCTCGCTTCCGGACCCTTGTTCCCTTATAGTAGGCATCTCCATTTGATTCATCTGTGGTGTTTGGCCTTTTCTATTTCTTCCTCAAGGATTTTTAATGGATCCTTGAACACGTAGAATGGGCCTTTCTTCTTTGGAGCGGGCTTTTCTCCGTCACCGATCTTGATTTCCCCTAGCTTCTTGGTGAGTGCCTCCAAAGTGCTAGTGAAATCTTCTGTTTGCTGTTTTCCTTTTCTTAAGTCTCTGATCTCTGCCTTTAGGGTCTGCAAGTCTTCCCTGATGTCAGAGATTTGCTCAGTTGTTCTGACTAGTAACTGTATGAGCAAGTTGTTTTGCTTGATCACGATGCCCAGCTGACTGGTTGCTGGACCTTGTCCCGTACTTTTGGAAAAACCAACGGCGGGGCTGTCAATAGACTCTACTGATTGAATTGCTTCCTTGTAGGCTGTGCTGGCTGCTGTCAGGTGCCAGCTATTCATGAACTTTCCTTAAGATCATTGAATGGCTTTTTCTGATTTTCTCACTGGTTTTCTCTCAAAAAGACTAGAATAAAGATAACGAAACAGATAATTGACATATTCTAGGTTTGTATTTCCTCAGATGTTACACCAAATCTTGAAAAGAATTTTCAAAACACTTGATTTAATAACAAAACACCGTTCTAGTTCTATCAAATTTTAGTTTAACTCACCTTTTCAGTGATTAACTGCACTCCCTGGTGACTTACTACACCTTACGTCTTTTGTCTTTCCAAAATTTTCAAGAAAAAGAACGAGAAATGTCCAGATTTTAAATATTGTACGAGGCGCACTGTAGCACGCTTGCGCACGCAAAACGAGGCGCACTGTAGCGTTTATAAATTCTAGGAACTATATAGCATATAGTTCTATTTGAGGCAATCGTAAATATCGGAACATCATATCAACGATCGGAACCGTTGATCTTTCTCCATATCCTACAAGGATATGTTTCCAAAAGAAAAAACTGAAAAAACAAATTCTGGTGAGGAGAATGAACGGTAAATGTAAACGACAATCGACTGCAAATATACAATTATATTTTTCATCGATTATGGTGCCGATTTTTGCAGTTGATATCTTCACGGAAGTTGTAGATCTTCTCGCTATGAGCGCGTGTGCGAAAACCGTTCGTCAAATTGACACCGTAGGAAAAAGTTATGACCGGTCAAACTTCACCAAAATAGATGGCTGACCGGCGTTGACCAGAGTTGACTACAGTTGACCACAGTTGACTGTTGACCAGGGTTGACTGTTCACCGCGGTTGACTGGCACGCAAATCAAGGCGCCATGTAGCACACGGGGCGCACTGCGGGATAACACGCAAAGCGGGGCACACTGTAGCGCACGCAAAACGAGCCGAACTGTATGGCACGCAAATCGAGGGGCACTGTAGCGCACGAAAAACAAGGGTTACTATTCACACGTTTGGGAAAATTCTAAGTGCCCCTATTTGTTTCCCACCATCAACTTTGTGGGGGAATATTTCATTTGTTTTCCCCTACAGACCCTTACTTATAAGAGCTAGTCTGTGACCCCCCACAGACTCTCACTTATAAGAGGTAGTCTGTGACCCCCCACAGACTCTCACCTAATAAGAGGTAGTCTGTGACCCCCCACAGACACTCGCCTATAAGAGGTAGTCTGTGACCCCCCACAGACTCTCACCTAATAAGAGGTAGTCTGTGACCCCCCACAGACACTCGCCTATAAGAGGTAGTCTGTGACCCCCCACAGACTCTCACCTATAAGAGCTATTCATTATTTTTTGGAAATTTCTAAGGATTACTATTCATTATTTTTGGCAAAATTCAAAGGGATTACTATTCATGAATTTTGGGAAATTTATAAGGGCTTCCCTAAACTGTCAATCGCGCCTCGAATTGCGGGCCTAAACCCTCATCCAAATGCAGAAAAGAAAGTCAATGATATATGGTACATAAACAGTGGTTGTAGTAACCACATGACTGAAGGGAAATTATGAGATTCATGTGGGATTTCTAATGACTAGCATGCATATACAATTCACAATTTATATGCATAAGCAACGGAAGCTAAATTATCAAAGCATTAGTCATGCAAATCCCCTTCAAGAAGCATAGGTTTGTATTTGATGCATCTACTAAAATTGAAGAACAAAGTGGAGGTAGAAGTTTTATACCTCTTGATCTAGCTTTTAGACCAAGGATGGACCACCTCCAAGTTTTCTCTTCTTGGAACTCCTTGAGCCTAGCCTCCCTCCTTGCTTCCTCCACCTTGAAAGAATTTGAATGGTTCTCCTCTAGCCTCCAAAGTTGAAGACCTCTAAGGATCCACACCCACCAAGTGATGGAATGGATGATGGATCACAAAAGAAAGAGAGAAGTGTAGCAATCTCAATCTCTTGGTTTTGGCCGGCTGTGTAAGTAAGAAAGGGAGAGATATTTTTCTTCTCTTTGGTTGACAAACTCAATCCAAAGCCATAACAAGTTATGGTGTGAGGTATGGTGAAGTTCCACTTATGAAAGTTTCAATAAACTTTCAATATATAAAAGAAGTGAGTCAACAATTGACTCCACTCACTCTCTCTCATTCATGGCCGGCTAAAAGAGTGTTGAGTGGGCTTTTGGGCTTTTACAATTTCAAGTCATCTTATGCTTGAATAAAAGGCCAAAGAGGTTAGGGCCCAATGGGCCCGGATTAACCCGAACTTATTTCATTAAGCCCAAAGCGATCTTTTATCGCTTCTATTTAATCATAACACTCAATTAATCCAAAGGATTATTTCCATCATTCACGTGTTGATCCACCACTATAGTGTATTCGGTGTACAATCGTTTTAGGTTCTAATTAGCAAGGCAGTGAGGTGATTGGTATCAATCCAATTGATTAGTTCCAATCATCTAGTGAATTAAAACTTATTTTAATTCTTTATCTTCTTTGATGATTACTAATTAATCATTCACAAGATCCCACAAACCATGAGTGACACACTACACATATATCATGGCTACCCAAGCTAATGTAGAAGTTTGTTCGGAGAACCTATTCAATTGGAATTACAATGTAATTCGATCCTTCTCTAACACAATACTCTCAATCACATTACTAGGGTATGGATACATAATGTCAAACCCCTAATGTGATTATACCATGTTATATGATTCTATTGAGTCGTAAAGGAACACTTTCCATCACTACGCTCATTACTTCAGCCGAAGATTCCCGAATCATATCTTAGAGTATTCTTCCTCTCGTAACGAGGATTAGAGATCCCTTGTTGACCATTCACTTGCCTCCATGGCTAAGTAGCTTAACCCCAACTATGTCGTGGACACCCTCAAGATTGGGGTGACTTTGACATAGTCAAAGATCAAGGACCTAACCACAAGACAACTATGATGTCTCGGGTCAAAGGATTACTTACATATTCCAATCAATGGAGTTACTTGCTTGACATGTGAGTAGACCTCGATGCAAGTACTCCCTTCGATTGTATTCAGTGAACTCATTCCCTTAATGAGCACCTATATACTTGTCATAGTGTCACTACACGAATGGCTGAGACTTTCCATCCTTCCAATTTGAAGCTGACACAGTACGTACTGGTCTCTGGATTGTCAGTATCCCTCTGGCAATCCCATGACCAGGAACATTTTGAACATCATGGTTATGAGAAGAAGGTCTCTGTAGTCTAACATCATTAGATTACTTCTTCCATCAATCCATTGTCCATGGATTCACTATTTGGACATATATCAACTATTGAGATTGTCCTAATAAGTGACTTTGCCCTTTTACCGTATTTAGGGTTATCCATATATACAGTAAATGTCCTGAAAAGTTTCTTCCAAAGATTGACTTTCAGGGCATATTTCCAACAATGACTTCCAGAGAAGATTTACTGGTAAATGTTCATAGGAATGTGAAAGCTAAAGTGCAAATGGGCACAGGAAGTCTAGTGAATGTTGCAGGGAAGGGAACACTTGTGATTAATACATTAAAGGGGAAGAGATACATTAAGGAGGTGATGTTGGTACCTGGCCTTGCAGAAAATCTGCTGAGTGTTGGGCAAATGACTGAGCATGGATTTTTCTTGCTATTTGGTGATTATAAAGTGGATATTTTTTATGATAGGTCCCCGAGTAACTTGGTTGTAAGTGTTAGACAAAGAGGAAATAGATGTTTTCCTTTGATATTCAAAACTGGAGATGAGATTGCATTAAGTGCAAATGTGATGCAGCCAGTTTCTATATGGCACAGGAGGCTCAGCCATCTTAGCTACACAAGTCTCAAGCAGTTGCAAGACAAGGAAATGGTGCTAGGGATGCCTAGACTGCAGAGTGCAGATGAAGTGTGCCAAGGCTGCGCAATTGGAAAGCATCATAGGGACTCATTTCCTAATGAGCAAGCTTGGAGGGCAAAAGAACCACTTGAGTTAGTGCACTCAGATGTGTGTGGACCGATGCACACACCAAGTTTGAGTGGAAATAGATACTTCCTCACATTCATTTATGACTATTCAAGAATGTGTTGGGTATATTTGTTAAGAAGTAAAGCTGACATGTTCTGTGTGTTTAAGAAATTCAAGGCTATGGTCAAGTTGCAGAGTGGATATCACTAAAGAGGTTGAGAACAGATAGAGATGGGGAGTTCACTTCTAATGAATTCAATGAGTTTTGCATCTCTCTGGGTATGGAAAGACAACTTACAGTGGCTTATACTCCACAGCAGAATGGAGTAGCCGAGAGAAAAAACAGAACCGTGGTAGAAATGGCTAGATGTATGCTTCATGAGAAGGGTCTTCCTTACTCTCTATGGGGTGAAGCTGTGAATTGTGCAGTGTATCTGCTAAACAGGTGTCCAACAAGAGCCCTAAGTAATGTAACACCATTTGAGATGTATAGTGGGAGAAAGCCTGGAGTTAAACATCTGAGAGTCTTTGGATCTGTGTGTTATCCTCACATGCCAAGCAATCTAAGAAACAAACTGGAGGAAACCAGCACCAAGGGAATCTTCATTGGCTATGGTACATGTGAAAAAGGGTACATAATTTATAATCCAATCACACAGAAGGTGACAATTTCCAGGGATGTAATTTTTGATGAGAATGGAAGATGGGATTGGGAAAAGAATCAAGTGAAAGAAGTTTGTGTACCACTTCTTCCCAACAGTTATGAACAAATGAGTGAACAAGAAGAATTTCATTCTGAGCAAGTGGAGAGAGTTTTCTCAACACCTGAAACACTTCAAGTGCAGATGAATGCAGGCTCTTCTTCTCAGGGAAGCACAGCCTGTGAACAAACTAATGTTCTTTGTGATGAAGCATTTGATCATACACCTCTGAAATGGAGGAGTTTGGGAGAAATCTATGAGCATTGTAATCTGTGCATAGTTGAACCAGAAAGTTATGCTGATGTTGCATTGGATGATTCTTGGAAGAAGGCAATGGAGGATGAAATGATGATGATTGAAAAGAACCATACCTGGGAGTTAGTGAATAGACCATCAAGTAAGCCGGTGATAGGGGTTAAATGGGTAAACAAAACTAAGCTGAATCTTGATGGCTCTATGCAAAAGAACAAAGCTAGGCTTGTAGCTAAGGGCTATGCACAGAAACCTGGGATTGACTACAATGAGACGTTTGCCCCAGTTGCTCGGCTAGACAATGTTAGAACACTTATTGCTCTTGCTGCACAAACGAGATGGAAACTGTTTCAGCTTGATGTAAAGTCTACTTTCTTGAATGGAAAGCTAGATGAAGAAGTATTTGTAAATCAGCCTGAAGGATTTGTGATCAATGGGCAGGAGGATAAAGTATACAAGCTGCATAAGGCCTTGTATGGTCTAAAACAGGCACCAAAGGCCTGGTATGGGGAAATAGACTCCTATTTCACTGAATGTGGTTTCAAGAAAAGCACCAGTGAGGCAACACTGTATACCAAAGTCAAGGAGAGTGAAGGGATACTTATAGTGTCCATATACGCGGATGATATTGTGTACACGGGGAGCAGCCAGCAGCTTATTGAAGATTTCAAAATGGAAATGATGAACAGGTATGAGATGACTGACCTTGGTCTCTTACATCACTTTCTTGGGATGAGGGTTATGCAAACTGAAACCAGCATATTCATTCATCAGAAAAAATATGCTTCCTCCCTGCTTAAGAAATTTGGCTTACAAGATTGCAAACCAGTGAGCATACCCCTAGTTCCAAATGATAAGTTGAGAAGAGAAGATGATAGTGATAGTAGACTTGCTGATGAAAATCTGTATAGAAAAATTGTGGGAAGTCTTCTTCATCTCACTGCAACCAGACCATACATAATGTTTGCAGCAAGTTTATTGGCCAGATTCATGCATGCTCCTTCTAACAAACATTTTGGAACTACAAAACGGGTGTTAAGATACATACAGGGAACTTTAGATTTTGGTCTGGAATATGTGAAAGGGAAGAAATCAGTTTTAATCGGTTATTGTGACAGTGATTGGAGTGGATGTGATGATGATATGAAGAGTACGAGTGGATATGCTTTCTCATTTGGAAGTGGAGTCTTCTCTTGGGCATCTGTGAAGCAAAGCTGTGTTGCTTTATCAACAGCGGAGGCAGAGTATATAAGCGCATCGGAGGCAATGACTCAGGCAACTTGGCTTCAATTTGTTCTTGAGGATTTTGGTGAAATGCAGTGTCAAGCCACCCCACTGCACTATGATAATACCTCTGCCATCTCCATCACCAAGAATCCCATATTTCATCAAAAGACCAAGCATATCAATCGGAGATATCACTTCATCAAGGAGGCATTGCAGGAGAAAGTAATTGATCTTGTGTACTGTCCTACAAAGGAGCAGCTAGCAGATATTTTCACCAAAGCTTTGGCCAAGGATCAATTCTGCTACTTAAGAAACTTACTTGGAGTCAAATCAGTGTATAATTTAAAGGAGAGTGTTGAAGTGTAAATGTATACACTGAATTAAAATTAGGACAGGTGTCTATAGCTCATAGGCTGATAGAATTAAGGGCTGAGATCATTTCCTTTGTAACGGTTAGATTGTATATGTGTGTGAGCTCATATGCTCAGCATGACAATGAAATGAAACCGTTTTGATCAGAGTAATATTCTATACCGCTCTCATTCATCCTTGCTTGTTCTTTGCTTCCTATAATCCAATCTGTTCTCAGATTTCATCAATCTGCATAATTTCTCTACTGCAATATTCATTTTGCTGCAGTATTTCTAACAAAACGCCGGGCCCTGAAACGCGCCAAACCGCAGTAGTTAATTTCAAGTGTGCCTCATTTTGCATGCCTAAACCATAAACCTTCAAGCGTGCCTTGATTTGAAGGGCCTTGTGTCCCTCGCGCGTACGTAAACCCTCAACCCTTCTTACCCTAATCCCTTTGGATGCATAATAATATTTGAATTGTGTAACCCTAAGAAATAATGGTTGATCACAAGTCATCTCAACAAGGGACAGGTTACATCCGAAAATGAAATACAAACAATCCCAATAAGTAACAACACGTAAACATAGAAAGACAAACCAACATTTACAGGCACTTCAGATGTTATAAGGTGCAACGGCTAAGGGTCAAACATAAAATAGTACAGAAGCAGGTTTTGGTATACGGATGAGCGAATAGGAAAGATGTCATTAGCATCTGATATAGACCAGCAATACACAAATCAAGCTAATTTCTAAATGCGACCATCCCACAAGCACTCAGAGAGAACTTTGCCACCTTTCAAAAGACTCTCCACTTCTTTAGGAGGGTTCAAACCTAGACTATAAGCCCGCTCCAACCGTGCAAGTCTGGTCATCCCAAGACATGGTCCGTATGCCATGTTCATGTCAAATTGCCTCAGTAGCTCTTCTTGCTCGTCATAATCATCTATCAATTAGGGAAAAAAAAAAATTTAGCCCATAAAAGATTGAAAATCTTCATAGAAAAATCTATCATTACTCAAAATCTGGTTACTGGTTTCCTTAACCCTTGATTCGACAGTGGAGAAATTTAAGAATACACAGAAAAACATATTATTGAAAAACAATGATAAAAGAAATCTTAATAAGATGTATTAGTTCAAAACAGTAATTGAAAATTGAACTCCTATGTTCCTAAAAGAAACAATGAGGACTCTAATATCTGAGGCTACTTTGAAGTTTCAAAACTTCCAAGGGTTAAAAAGTTAGGGGCAGTTGGATCCTAATATCAAAATATAGGATGCCTTTAGCCTTCAGGTATCAATCTTAGCCCAGTTCCCTTTGATTTTTTTAGCTATGTAGGATTCATAATCTACTTGTGCCCATTTTTTCCCCTTGCTCTCAAGTTTTACACATTCTTAGCTATATTTTGAATATCTGGAAAAAAAATATATACAAGTTTGCAGGTATCAAATAAACTGTCTTATGGCCACATTTGGTGCCTAGAAAGCATTGTATGTTGAAAGAGAAATCAATGAATGTTGAAAGAAGAAATTTTGTCTGAGTTGGAGTTGGAGATGGATTAGTCACGAAATGGTAGGTACCTTATAACTAATTCATCTAATTCCTTCAACTTCATTTGTTACTTCAACATGCCTTGAATCTAGGGAATTAATTTATACAGTCCAATCCTAGTAGCCACGCGTGACACATGCATATTCCTCATTGGCAGGTATCAAACACACTATAAAACCTCAACTAAGATATAATCATATAACAACTACATACCGATTAACGAACAGCAAGAAATCACACCTTCCCCTCATGTAAGCTGACTCTCTTGAATGAATACACCCGAATCAAATCCCAACTAGTGTTATATATAACACCCAAAATTATACATTTGTATTAAGTGTATAATTATAAAGTTATAAACCCCTTCAGTTAATACACCTAAATTATACCTTTCGGTAGTATATATAACAAAAACAGTTAAAAAACAATAGGGTTTTGAACAACAAAAACAGCAGCGGCAGCAGCAATAACAGTTGGTGCGAGTTTTCATCTGAGGACAAAAACAACAATGTAGTTGTAGTGGAATTGAATGCAACTAATAAAATCTCGTTACAATGTAAATATGGGGTTTCAATACTAAATTAATTACATAATTGATGCGAATTAAACCAAGAAAAGCATACTTTTTGGATATATATCAAATTTTATGTAAATGTTAATAATCATCCAATTCAGCTATATTATTATTGTTTTTGTCCTCGGATGCAAACCCTAAACCCCAAATATTCACAGAAAAAGAATATAATCTATGAAAAAATAGAAAGACGGACCTTTGAGGCCTGGAGAGCCGTGTGAAATAAGGGGTTGAGTGACATCCGAGCCGAAAGAGGCAGCGGCAGCAGCTTTTGGGTGAGCGGGCGATTGGGATTTAGACTTCTTAGAGATACCCCCACCGATGCTACTGTTGCTTTTCCTTTGCCTGTAGAAACCCTTCATATTCTCTGCTTTTGATCTTGATGCCATCGCTATCGCTAACCCCTCTCTCTCTCTCTCTCTCTCTCTCTCTCTCTCTACTTTTGAATTTTGAATTCCTTTCCTTTCTTCTTTTAGAGGAAATTGATATAGCATCTCGATTACGTATTTATATAGCATCTCGATTGGAATTTTCTTTGCCTTAAAGTCCTTTCGTGAATAATAATTTTCTTTCTAGCCCCGTTGGATTTACAATTTTATTTTCCAGCCCAAATAATGTAAATATTAAGGGGCGTTTGATTGGCTGCACTAGGACTAGGACTAGGACTGGATTAGACAATTTAACACAAATCTTAGTCTTAACCAAACATGATTTAGTCCAAGCCAAGCAACCCTGCGCATCAAACGTGCTCATTTTAATGTAAATATTAAGGGGCGTTTGAGTAAGACAAGTTGTACTTAACGAAAGACTTGCTCTAAATCAGTCCGTGGGTTCTTCAAGTGTTGAAAATGAAAGTGGCCATAAAAAAGAACTCATATGGACAGCACATGAACTACTATAAAAAGGGTTTAGAGGTGGGCATCAAAACCAACCGATCCGAACTATATTAGTCGGTTTAGTTTGGTTTTGACCAAGAAAAAAAGTCAAGCAATTTAAAACCTGAACTGAATCGATTTACTTTTGGATTGGTTCAATTTTGATACTTTTGAAACTAGCCAAAATCAAAATGAACCAACCATGTATCTTTTAATTATTAATTTATTTATTTTACACATGTTAATTTATTATAGGTTATTTAGAAGTCTTACCATATACATATTATAAGTCTCAACATATTACAACTTGTAATAACTATTTTTTTATTTTTTAAGAAAAAAGGATTAGTTGGTGGCCAAGTCAAGGCAGTTCACCCTTCCGAAGGCCGGAAAGACTCGCAGAGGGATTTCAGCCTCTCCTATGGCCACCATTGTGTGATTCACCAGCCCCAAGAATCTAATTCAAGACGAGCTGTGTGAAATACAGGCTTGGAATTCGCCCCAATCACTGGGCCACTCTGTGGTGGTTTTAAGTTTTAATAACTATTAATAATTAGAAGATTTATATGTATATTTATGCTTATGTGAGGTTGTAATTAATAAATCGTTTGCTAGCACAAGATTTAGTTTAATTGATTAATTTTATTTGACTTGATGAACTTTTTATGTTCTGAAAAACTTAATTATTTTATCAAATTGGAATGCATGAGATGTGTGGATGCTTAGAAGATTAAAACTCTTAAAATGTTGAACGTTTTTTATTTATGTGTTGAATAGGCTCAAACCAACCGAACCAAACCAAATCAAACCAATTAACAATGGTTGGTTTGATTCGGTTTTAATGGTGGTATTGATCAAAACCAAACCAAATCGAACTGAACCGTTGAATACTAGTTGGGTCAATTATATATTTGGTGTCAAACCGATTCGCGGATACTCGTAATCAAAATCATCGACAATTTTCTACTCTTCTGTTGCCACCGAACAACTATCACTGCAGGCTACTAATTCAAAATAGATTCACTCAATGAACTAATTATTGTTGTTTATGCAATTAAAAAAAATTTCTTTAGTACAGATGCTAATCCTACTATAACTCCACTAAGTTTCTATGAACCAAAAATTTCAGTAGTACATTTACAGAGGGACAGTAAAATTTTAAAAAAAAAACATCCTCAAACCCAAACAGCAGCTCCAAATTCCAATCCAAGCCGGAGGGGACTCAAAGAAGCAGTAGAGTTGCATATTTCATTTCGGCTATTCCTTCTTCTGACGGGTTTTTGATTTTACATCATCAGGGATACACGATGACCAATATAGTGGCAACAGTGTGAGCAGTGCTTGTATTAGTAGGGCAAGTGGAAACCCTGAAAAGTCATTTCCCGTGATCCCAACACACGATGCAAGCACAACACCCAGATATCCACTTACTATGAATGCAACCGCTATTGCAGACATCACAAATGCCATTAGAGATCCCTCGCATCCTCGTGGGCAGAGTTTGGCTATAAGAATGCTGAAGGGCAAAATCTTCATAAACAAGAGAACCTCCGAAAGGCCAGAAAACATCACGACGTAGAAATTGTCTGGCATCCCCATGTAGTCTTGATAAATCCTATTTACAAACAACGCATCAGAAATCATAAATATAGCCATTGTAACCTGAATGGCAGAAATTAGTTTCCTTGGTGTGACTGACTTCAAGTGACGATTATAAATGACACTCCATAGAAGCATTGCCACCTGGCCAAACACCTTTGAGATTCCCAACATAGATGAGTCAATATTCAAGTACTGTGCCTGGTAAAAGAACATGGTGCCTGTCAATGCTGGAATAATGGCATAAGATGCTGCAAACCATGATATTGAGTAAGCGATCTCAGGTTCTCTTAATGCAACCAAGAGCTCCGAAAGTTTCTCTCGAATCCCAACATGGGTCATTCCTTTGGTAAGGTTCAAAGAGCTTTCCTTTACAAAAATGCTTATGCAAAAGTGGACAGTGAGGAGAAGGCCATAGAACAGGAACATCTTTTGGGGAGATAATCTGTCAATGGCAAGACCACCTAGGAGACATCCAAGGACTCCACCCACAGCTGAAGCCATCGAAGAAAATGATTGGAGCTCGCCTGAGGACGACGGTTGATAATTTTTTGGGGAAGTAGACTGTTTTCCTGCCTCTGCAACAATGGCATCATTGGCAACCTCAGCAATTGAAGCACCGAGATTACTGAGGAGGAGATATAATGTTATGGTTGCAATTGAGATGCCTGATTCAGAGAGCATTGCTATTGCTAGCCATGACACTGCTTGTAAGACCGCTGCAACAACAGATGATTGAGTTAGAAATGGACTTCTGACCAGAAAAAAAAAAAGGTTAGAAATGGACTTCAGACCAAAGAAAAGAAAAATAAGAGAGTTAGAAATGAACTAGAACTAAAACTATGTTGGTGGATTTATGAACCAAATTTAGGCCTAGGAGAATGGAAACTTTAAATTCTCATTTTTTTTTTCAAGAGAAACTATTATAAATCTATTATTTACCATGTAAACAAAAGCGATGTATTACAAATTACAGTTACTTGTAACGAACTAATGACAGGAGAAATACAAACTGAATTTAAATAGCTGTGGAGAAGTATCCGCATATCTGCTACTTAAGCTTTTTATTTCACTATTTCGCTCCTCCAGAATCTTAGAGCAAGGCAAGGAAACCAGATAAAATGAACATTGAACTTCTGAGTTATACAAATTTTCATCCAAGCACTCCATTGAAGTAGCGGCGGCAAATAGCCCCAAAGAAACTGATTCCTTAGATCAAATGATTATTTTAAACTATGAGCCCGTTTGATAGCCATTTTCGTTTTTAGTTTTTAGTTTCATTTTTGTGCTAGAGATAAAGTATATGGGAGAAATGGTTTAGGGAGGAAGGAGAAAAGAGAAGATTATATGAAATCAAAAACTTAAAATGGAAAGTGAAAACAATGTTAATATCAGTTTTTGGTTTTTAGTTTTCATTTTGTGTGTCATTTTCTATACACATTCCTTTCAAACTTGTTCCACCATCATTCCTTTCAAAGAGCTCGTTTGGGAAGTGCTTTTAAATGACTGAAAGCGTTTTTAGAAAAAATATTTTTGAAACCAATTCTTAGTAAAAGTGCAAGTTAATCCTGGAAAAGCACTTCAAGTGCTTTTGGAACCCAAAAACATTTTCTCTAAAACCATTTCCCAAACGAGCCCAGACTTGGCCCTTTTTCATTGCTCCTTCCTGCCGTATATTGAATTATTGATTGCCTTTAGATAAGATACAAGTCTCGAAATTTAAACTATCTCACCGCCGCTATCAATGTAACCCTTTTACTCTTATCTATAGTATAGCACAAAGAAAAGAGTGAAAACTAAAGAATCAAACCGGCAATAAAAATGAGTATTCAGATGTACCAAAGCCAGCAGTTCAAAATTATTGACAGCCAGGAGTTAAAAAACAGAGTAAACGGAAATTAAATGGGCGTACAAGTAGTAGTTACTAATTAGGTACCTCCGAAGGCGATATAGGGAATACGGTGCTGGCCAGAAATGTAGACGGCGTCTGAAACGACACCGTAAAGGGGCTTGGCGACCATGGGGAGGTTAGCGGAGTTCTGGAGGAGTTGGAGAGTGGAGGGGTCCACGTTGAGGCCGTCCTTGAGGAAGAAGTTGACGGCCATCCATGGGAAGCACCTGAAGCCCTGCACCCAGTATCCCAATCCCACCACCTTCCGGATCTTGTCCCTGTCTCTACCCTCCGACGACGGCCTTACCATTTTCCACACACACACAAGTCACCGCGCAACTTTATTATTTATCTTAGGTACATATATAATTACTCAACCTTTAGGTAATTTTAAATTGGTCTCAGTATTTTAAAATATTTTAAATAATTATTTAATGTTTTAAAAATTAGATATCCATTAGATCATCAGCATTAAGTGGGGACTAGCTACAGTGCTCGCAAGCTTTGAATGCTCACACCGATCTCACCCTCCTTCCCCCCCCCCTCTCTTCTCCCTCCTCCCTCCTCCCTCCTTTTAACAATGAGATTGGTGTGAGCATCCAATGCTTGCGAGCACCGTAGCCTACTCCTATTAAGTGATGGCCTTGACAATTATTGAAGCAAGATTTCACTCTCACATCATTTATAAAGTTCTAAATTCTCAAACCAATCTTTTTTAACTAAACAGAGTTAGCGTTTAACTTGGCTAAAATGAGTCAATTTGAGGATTCATAACTCTAAAATGACGTGTTAGTGAAAATTAACTTCAATATTTGTCCATACCATCACCTAACATTAATGACATTGTCAATTAACAGTAGTGATGTCATCACTTAACGCCGGTGACCTAACGAGTGTCTATTTTTCAAAACGTTAGATAGTTATTTGGAATGCTTTAGAAGGTTGGGATCAATTTAGAATTAGCTCTAAAGGTTAGGTAGTTATTTGTACTTAACCCTTTATATTAAATGACAGATTTTTCATGGATATTCTTCAATTCTTTTCTTTGGGTATTTGGGGGCACCACTATATTATACTTATTTGTCGATTTGTCCATGAACTTGTACAAAGCTATTAATTTCTCTCTTGAACTTTAATTTTAGCCGATTATTCTCTGAACTTTTATAAATAGCCAATTCCCCCCTGCTGTTATATTTTAAAAATTTTCATCCAATTTTTCACTCATCTTGGTCATGTGGACAACACATAGCAACTGTATGAGGACAAAAAGATAACTTTATTTTGATAAATTGAATGCAAAGCCAATAACTTTATTTAATAATATTTTGACTAATTTTAAAAGTTCAGGGGTAATTGGCTAAAATTTAAGTTCGAAGGGAAATTAGCAGCTGCATACAAGTTTGAGAGACAAATCGAAAAATACCTCTATTATATTATTATTACTTATAAAAGAAAATTTTTGAAAAATGCCCTTTTTTAAAGACTCAAAAATACATTTGTCTCCATTTTCAAAATCCTTTGAAATTTATCCTTTTTTACATGCGAAAAGACTTAATTGACCCTAGTTTAATTGTCTCTTCATTGTCTCGAGTCAGACAACCATACCAGCAACACTCGCCACGACGAGCAGCCCGCAACCCCTTTCGCTGGCGACTACCAAACCACCAACACTCCAATGGCCTTCGACCTGCTCTCACTCTCTTTCCCTTGGAACATATGAGATGTACGCTTTACTCATGGCTCGGGTCGGTACTCCGCTTCTTCTTCTTTTTTTCCTTGTTTTTCTTTTTCAATTAAAAGTGAAGTTATTCAATCAATGTGCGTCTGTGATAGTGTAACTTTGAAGCAAAATGAAAAAGAAAACCTCATCATGTCTATTGAAAGAGAGCAAAAATAGTAATAAATCTACACTTTTTATCAACACCCCCTCGAGAATCCTTGAGAGTTTCTCGACACCCCCTCAAGAATCCTCGAGAAATTCTCGACACCCACTTGAGAATCCTCGAAATTTCTTCGACACCCACTCAAGAACCATTCAACTACCCCTCGAGAAAAGCTCATCAACAATGAAATTGATGAAGAAGATGATGGCTCTCCTTATGGCTAGCCTTACATGTACTTCAAGATTTTGAACGATCATTTGACGGCTTCAATGCGACTTTTGGCATTTGGGATTTGTTCTCAGAATCTCAGGTCCATTCTTAGCCAAAAAAATCATTTGAGGCTTCTGAGGCCTATTAATTGGAGATTATTAGAACTCCCAGATGAAGCAATTTCCTTCTTTGGAATCGCGTTGGTAAACAATGCACCAACCCACCAATTGGAGAACCGCGATTGCGAACAAAGGACGCTTCAAGGGCAACAGGTGAAGAACGGCTCTAGAGGTTATGTTGAGCCTCCTGACGAGACCCAATCGTTGGGCGACCCACAAAGCATTATGTTGAATGTTGATTTGCGTCACCCCTCCCTCAATACCACCTGAATTGTCATTCATACTTCCTGAACAAAGGCGACGTCGGACTTTTGGGAACTAGACAACTGAGGATTTGAAGGCATTTGAACTTTTAAGGTCAGCCAAGTCTTTTCACATGTGAAAAAGAGGATAGATTTCTAAGAATTTTGAAAGTGGGGGCAAATATTTATTTTGGGTCCCTAAAAAAGGGCATTTTTTCATCAATTGGATATTTGGGACCACTTCAGACCGTATCACTTTCACTCGTGTTATTACAGAGAGGTAAACTACGTCTTATATCTTTCCATAATAGGCAGGAATCAACAATCATTTTGGAATTTGGAGGGAGGGATAATGGATTTCTTCCGCATCCCACATTTTTCCTTTTACAATCGGTTCAAAGAAACCGAAATAAACACGAGTACGCAAAAGGAAACAAAAGACGTGTAAAAATCAGTTGCCACATTTTAAATTTTTTTCATCGGAGACAAGAATCAACCACTGACGTTCCTTATCTAAAAGATTTACCAAGTATTCAGTTTTCACATGTACATATTATCAGTAATGTGAGAGGAGAAACAAAAAGGGCGCAAAACTTTCGGACTGTCTAAAGAATTATTCCATAAAGCACCCAAGGGAAAGCAAGGAAAAAATACCCGCAGCATATTCCTCATTTTTGTCCATTGATTCTTCTTTGATTCATTCAATCAAATGGGAGTCCAAAGTCACTTCAGATGGGATGAGTAGTAACACAACTGCATTACTTTGCTTCATTCAATCAAAAGGGAGTTCAAAGGTCACTTCCGGGGAGTAGTAACACAACTGTATTGCTTTGATTTATCCAAACTGAATATTTTTCTCTTTTCCTTTGTTTTCCATATGAGCCAAACTAAAAAAAAAAGCAAAGCAACTGGATGAGTTACTAAATAATGACAGTGGCAGCGGCATGGGCAGTGGCAGAACATAAAAGAACTAACATATAAATAATTTCTCATTTTTATCACCTTATCAGAGAAGGAAATGCATAACAAAACTACTAGTATTCTGCAAACAGGCAACATTAAGCACATCTGTCACAGAAGGTACTTCTCAACAACAGTGCGGCCAAACTTATCTTGAACATCCTTTCGAGTTTCAATCTGAAAATTCACATAGACACAGCAATTAAACTCAATGAATTTAAGAAAATCCAACACATCGGTTTAAGGGACTACTTACCGCATTAAGGGATTTGAAGAGAGCCTTGACTGTGTTATAAGGATTCCTTGAGCCTACAACCTGACAAGTGTGTGGAGGTTAGAGCAACAAACAAAATTGCAGGAACCACCCATCTGAAAATGGATTTCTTTTCAAATTCAATTACCTTAGACTTAACATTTTTGAAACCCGCTAAGTTTAGAATGGTTTCAACAGTTCTTCCTGCTTTCATACCCGTCCTAGTGGGTGCAGGCCAGAGATACACCTGATACAAATTACAGGTTAAAGGTAGGCTCTATATCAAGGGGAAAAACAAGAAAAACAGGAGAATGAAAGAATGCTACTACAAGGACAAAAAACCAGCACAAGACAATGAGCCAATCACCTTTGTTTTTTTATAACTTGTTTGTACTGCATGCGCAATTGTATGCTCCTCATGTCGTTCAACGTAGTGGAGATTCTGAAAGCATTTCTCATATGCCTGATTGTTGTAAAATCATCAGCACATGAACAAGAAAAGAAAAGAAAAACATAAGAAGAATAAATTGATAAACTTGTTCAAGTCTATGCTCAATAGTAGAAAACACTTAAAGACGCCCTTAATTATTTCAATCAGAAGAAAAAAGAACCCTGGTCCTATATTTCACAAAGACAATTGCTGCCGGTACAAAGAATAAATGGATAAACTTGTTCAAGTCTATGCTCAAATAGTAGAAACACATAAAGCACCCTTAATAATTTACATCAGAATAAAAGGAAATCTCTTTACAGTAAGTTCATAATCCAGACATGCGAGACAAAGAACTTAGCTCACTTGGTACTGTTCACATTTTTTCAGGCCATAATTTTACAATCATTCGGAAAGAACGACATAAAAGTGAAAATCGTCAACAATCTAATGAGGATAGTTATTGCTACACATGCCGTCCTAGTAACAGAAAACCTGGTCATACTTCCTCAGTTGATTTATTAAACAACACATCTTAATTTACGGATGGCCATTTTCATAGGGGTGCACATGAACTTATCCATATGAGATCCATCTAAAATAATGAGTTGGATGGATATTATTTTTACCACAATGGCCACATCTGATATACTCAAACTATAAAAAAGTATCTCAGCAATTACGCATAGATGTGCAAACTGAATCATTAATAAATCAACAAATAAAAAATATATGTTTAAACACTCTGTAAAACCTTGGAATTCTGCAGAATTCATAGACCACACATACCTTCTGAAGAGCGATAGGGACTGCTGGGCCTTTTGCTTTAGCATAACCAACAACACCATGATAATTGCCACAGGCTAATATGGCAGTGTACTTGACCACTTGCCCCCCCTATAGAGCATAAACAGAAAAGTCTTGAAGAGAAATCAAAGTGAATGTATGTACACAAAAAATAAACCGCAAGGCAGAGTACCTTTGTAACTTTACAAGTTCGGTTCACATTGATTAATTTAACATCAAAACCCTGCCAGCATGTAAAATTTAAAATGGTCAAAAACATTAGTGTTTGCACACAAAAAACAAGAATATGTTATATGTAAGCAAGGGAAGCTGCAATGAAGTTAAAAAAAAAAAAACATAAAGCTCCTCAAAGAACAAATTTTAGTAAGAACGATTAGAAAATACGGAAAAAGAAAATTGTGAAGAGTCCACTCAAACTTCGAAATATAACAAACCATACATGAAATGATTTAACTCATACTCTTTCTTTAAACATCATATGTAGTAGATGATATGTTATATCAAAACTGAACAGATTAGCTAAGAGCAACAAAGGAAATTAAAAAAAAAGGCAAATTCACGAAAGATACACAGATATTTTAAATACTTGCAAGAGCACAAAAAATAAAAGAAGAGAATCCTGTAGCAAGCATAAAAACATCGGATAGAAAACGGGAAAGTTGCATCAAAACTAACCCAGAACAATTGTTCAATTTCTAAATACTTAGGACAATTATTTTGTCAGTTGTGGCTGAATTCTGAACTATAAACAGTCAAAAGTCAACTTGATGACACATGTACTTACTTTCCTGTAGAGAGGTCTCCTCTTCTTCTCTGTCAAATCATTTCTTTCCTCTGCTAGATCTCTGATCTCTTCCTCTAGAACCTTACCCTTCTTCCCGAATGTATGATCTAACTCTGCTAGCTTCTCTTCGAGTTTTTTGTCAATGGCATGAAGCTTCTCTAACAGTATGTCATCTTTCTCCTTCATGTCATTGAATTCTTCATCATCGTCGTCATCGACTCCTTGTATAATTTGCTTTTCTTTTTCAAACCCAGCATGTTCCAATAAATCGACTGAGGGCTCCACTTGTTCATGTTGAATGACTCCATAATTGGCGGGATTGTTTGGATCGTAGGCTTCCTTCCACTGCACCAATCTCGTAGCCCTGTTTAGTTTCTGCTGGAGGATGAATTTGTCCTTTCCCTCCGCTACTTTGAGACGGTTCATCAACTCACCAATGACCCTATATTCAGGGCGAAGGCGGAAATGTTTTTGCTCAAACTTGTCAATTTTAGTCATCCATTTATAAGCATCATCAAGTGTCTCTGTCGTGTCATGTCAGAGAATGCAAATGCAACGTAAGTAAAATACATACAAAAACCATCATCATGTAATGTTTTAGGGTACCTGGAGTCTAAAATTTGAATAATTAATACCAAAGAAAAAGCAATTTGAATAGTTGAAGAAACAGGGAAATGGGCAAATTACCAGCCTCGGTGAAGTTGTTGAGCAACTCCTCGTGGCGCGTGAACTTCCTCTGAAACTCATCAAACCTCTTCTTGACGGCATCGGGAGTGAACCTTTCGTCGTCTTCGTCGCTGTCGGAATCGGTGGGCTCCTCGTACAAGTTCAAGTCCCCGGTGTCCTTGAGCTTCTCCTTCTCGAGCTTCTCAATCAATGGCATAACGCCCATGTAGTCCTCCTCATCTTCTCGGTCAATGTCTTCGGTGTCCAGGCCAGCCCTCTTCCTCTGCTCTCGTTCTCTCTGCTTTTCTCTCTCCACCTCCAACATAAGGTCTTTGGCCACTCTGGATGACTCTGTTGAATAAGGGATCTTGCCGGAAAATAACCATTTGGGTGGCTGAGGGGTGGTGGGAAAGTGTGGCCGACTGGAGATTTTCCGGGACAAGGGGAGTGGGGCTTTGCTGGATTTCTTGATGCCTTGGTTCACGATGAGACGCGACCACGAGAAACCTTGTGATTTGCTCATTGCTGCTGCTGCTTGTTCATCTGAATTTTATTTTGAATGATGAAATGGGAGAATTCCCTTCCCGAAAATACTTGATTTGTGGATGGAAACCAGACCAGGACCACCAGAGTGAGGAAATGAGAGAAATCTTGAATTAGGGTTTTGGCGTTGCAAATTTTCTCTAGTGCACGTGTTTAAAAACACATCCAAAATATGAACCGTTAGATTGAATTGAACGGACTGGATGAAAATTACAGTTTAGGTTACAATCGGGTCAAAAAAACCCGAATTCCAAACCCAGTGGAATCCAATCTTGCCCAACATTTTTATTCACCGAATTAAATTAATCAATGCCAATTGCCAGATAGAAGACCAAGTGCCAAAGCAACCCGATGGACACCGGCTCCCTGACTCCCAGACTCTACCTCCATCTCCGTAACAGTAACACAAGCTCTCTCATCTTTTCTCTGTTTTTGAACGAGGAGTTGGAAAGATGATTATAATTATCATAATAAAGTGTAACGGAAGAAGAAAAGATTAAAAAAGAGTTTGGGGGTTGATTTTCTAATTTTATAGAATATTTTTTAAAAATAAAAACACTGAAGTAAAAAAACGCATCTAGTAGCTTTCAAAATACAGTTTCAAAAACTAAAAAATTCAGAAATACTCAGCACTCATAAGTGAAAATTGCATGCAATAATCTAGTAATTCAATCACCAATATCGCCTACAATTAAAAAAATCCAACAAAAATCCAAAATATCGACATACCCACCAATAATCCAATCCAAACAAGCCCAAAATCCTCCACAATATCGAGGTCAGTAATTCAATAATTCAAAATTTCCATTTCATCCAGAACGGCGGCGGATCCAGTACGGAGGGAGCGGAGCGGAGAGGAAGGGAGGGAGCGACGCCACCTTCAAACCCAGGCCATGGATTTCTGACTTCAAACGGGATGCTCCACCTGCGAATGGATTTCTGACTTCAAACGGGTTGTCTGCAGTCGTTGAATTAGATCCTCGCCGGAGAACCCAGATCCTCGCCGGGGTTGTCTGCACTCCACTTCGTCGAAGTAGTTCATTTTCATTATTTTGTATTTACTTATTATTATTCCATACCCGAAAGACTAGCGCTTCAACGCATCTCACCTTATCGAAAGACTAGCGCTTCAAGACATAAAACGCATTGCTTGAACACCTGCATTTTAAAGCATTGATTTAATGTTATTTACTTTGGCTGCTGAAATAAATAAATAAAAATTGCTTTAGAGTTATTGTAGCCGACCCCGGTCAAAACTACCGCTTAGGAATTAGGACCCCATCTGACACCGCCACAACTAAATTACCAAGCAAGTCACTGTAAAGACAGGACCCGGAGTTTCAATGTATATTAATTAGTAACTGGAATTAGATTACATATTTTATCGTAAGATATTATTCCCTTGCGAGAACTCTTGCCAACTGCATCGATATCTTTTGGGCTTCTTGACATTATCAGCTCGATCGGATTCTTCAGGATCCAGAAACCAACCCTTTCAAAGATGTGAAAGGTGAGTCGTATCCGTTGACAACAGCATCTCTCCATAGGGCCATTCCTGTTGGGAGAAAAATTATCGGATAGAGCTCTTTATGTTCAACGCGTAAGCAACCCAAGCATATAAATAAAATATATAGATATATATTTAGGGCGGGGGATTCTGTATAAATTGATAGTACTACACTGCAGGGGCGAAGAAACAAACCTATCCACAAAAACAAACCAGTTGTCGCTGCTAAGAAAAACTCCTTGCTGATACTCTTGAACCTGGAATTACACACAAACAACACAACGTTTCTTAGTAGAGATCAAAATTCCCACCAAAAAGAACATTAGGAATATCCGGTTGAAGATGAAGAACCATAAATCAGAAACCGAAGCCATTACCAATACAAGCACACGATATTCCCATATCCATAAAAGAAAGAAGCCCAAGTAGAACCAGTGAACCTGCAGTCATTGTTGATCGTTATTCTTACTAAAACTCAGCTATATCAATGCATTATCAAATCAAACAGATGTATAGTTCAACCATCAAACATGTCTTGCAGCAGTTTAAGAAGGTGACTGAGATAGATAATTACCACATCAAATCACGAATAAAAAGTGCGCGTGGGATCATAAGTCCATTTCCAATCATTGCAAGCAACATCGAGGAAGCTGATAATCCTTTGATGTTGTCAGGATTTAGGAAATTTGTCCACTGAACAGGAAGCATTGATGGTGGTCAGATTAATACAAAAAATTACCAACAGAAATTCTAAAGTAGTACCATTTGTGAAACTGGCATCCACATGAAGAGAAGTGTAGCTGTCCATCCAGATATTGCTCCAACAAATTTTATGCCGCCTTCAGAGAGTTTTCCCGTTCGAGCCTGCAAATATTAGCAACTGCATGTCTAAAACGATGCAAAATTGAATGTCTTGCATCTCTATCTTAATTTTGCAAAGAAGAGAAAATTTCAAAGGAAAAAAAGTAGTTCTCATTTCAGATGATAAATACAGGATAACTCTTTTGAAGGACAAGAGGTTAACTTTAAAACAGTTTCCCATTAACCTTAATGGATTATGCGAACATTCAAGTAATAGAATACAGACTCTTTGAGAGTAAACAAAACTTACCATAACAACAGCCACCACAGCTACAACAAAAGCCAATGCCCCAGGCAAGATACTGTTGGGTATATATGGAACAAACGTAGACCACATAATCTATAATCAAAATTGTTGACAAAAGATTATTAAAATTGAGCAACTTTTCAACGCCCTGCTTACCAATATGAAAAAAGACGTGACTTTTAAGAGAGAGAGAGAGAGAGAGAGATCACTTGGGGAAGAACCGATAGCCCGCCAACAGTAATAAAGTCCTCCCAGAAGCGCCAGAGTCCAGCATTAAGCCAACCAAAGTAATTCAAGAAATTCAAAACAAGACCAGTTGCGACAACAATGGAGGTAATGACAAAGTAAGGTAGAGGCATCGCATCTGCCATGGAAAGCTGTGCAAAAACCACATATAAGGAAATTACACCCAGTGTCTGCACCACAATGGCCTCATTCTCCCTCTTCTTTGCAAAATATGAAAGCAGGGAAAGGTTTCCAAGCAAACCAGTAAACATTCCCTGCATTTACAACAATCCCCCCTTGCTTAGGCTACTAATGTTGATTATTTTCTAATTTAACCAGAAAATATTCATGTTCTAAGCCTCAATCCTCAATCCTCATTAATAAAGTAATAAGGTGATGGCAAATTGGCGACAGTGTGTTACCATCCATGGGACTGCCAAAAGGGCAGCTTTATTTCCTGCCAGAAGATTTTGGGCATTGAGGTAGATTTGAGGCATTTGCAGTAACAGAAATGGGATATTTGATGCGCCGGAGAACTTTGCTGTCCACGAATTCCATTGCTCGAAACTAGTTTTGCTGCTCGTGGATTTCACTGAACCCTTTTCCGGAGAATGGGGAAAACAATTTCAATTTTGTGCAATCAGAATGAATGTATATTAATGCTTGAGTTTGACCCAAATCAAAGGGCTCACAGTCACACAGTATATGATATTTATCAATTAAGACTAAATAACCAATAATTATTGGAGTTTCAAATCTATGAACATCATGTCATGTCAGAGACAGAATCAAACAGTTTTACATGCAACGGGCAAATTGTTATCATTCATAAGATATGCATCGCTTCGCTTAAGTTTTACATATGAGGAGATGAGAGAGAGAGAGAGAGGAGATAGCAAGTAGTAGGAGTACCTGGTGAAGAGGGTGAGGGACCTCGGAGTCAAGAGCGCTGAGAGTTGGGCGGCGCCGCAGAGGCAAAGGCAAAGGCAAAAGCAGGGGATGGTAAGAGTTGAACAAGAAGCACTGGCCTTGGCCCGCGGAAGAAGAGACGAAGAGAGTGTTGGTGTTGACCGTGTTGTGTTGGATCGATGAAGAGGAGGAGGCGGAAAAGGATTTCAGACGATGATGTTGTTGCAGTCGAAGATGAGGAGGACGACCAGGAGTATAGGAGGAGCACGGCACCACCACTAGATTCTCGGCCATTGATATTTGATTTGATTTGATTACACTTTCCAGCACTCAATCACTCACTCACTGGATCTTGGGGATCTTGGGGATCCTGGGGAATTTGGGGAATTTGGAATTGGAAGCTTATTAAGTTGCAGCGTGGAGATATGTGCGTATCTCCAGACGACACGTGGAAAGTGATATTTGCTTAACATGATACTGTCCAATCCAATCCCAATGTCCGTGTGATATGAGAACGAGCAACTGAGCAAGCGCAAAACGCAAAGTTTTAAGCAGGCATAAAGTTTTACAGATCCAAAATTTTCTGAATTAGTAAACACCTAAACAATTTCATCTCAGATTCCAAGATTCTGAAATACTTCCAAACAGATTAGAGGTAGCCGTGACATTAATACCACATCAACTTTGTCTTACGACATTAAAGTTTTGTTTGTCGCAAAATACCACCTACCTCATCATCGTCAAATTACAAAACCAAGTTAGAGAGAGAGAGAGAGAGAGAGAGAGGGAGTGTATAGTTCAATATGTAGATTACAAAACCATATCGTAGCCAGAGAGTTATTTTGCATTTCAGACTTGTCATCAGCATTTGTTTGTACATATGAAGATATTATATGTGAAGGAGCAGGAGCAGGCCTCAATCAAGGCCCCGGGGAAAATTACTGGTTCCTTGCCACAACTCAAGTAAAGAAACATGAACCCTCACACAACTAACTGGTCCAAAGATAATACTACGTACATACGAAAAATTATGGGCTCCAGCAGCTCATGAGCTCTTAGCTAGTGAAGTGAGAGAGCTTGCCTTCTCAATCTTCCTCGTCTGTTCTGTATATATACATCCATTCATTCTGGAGTCTCAAATACAAGAGACCAAATTAATGCTCGACTAGCAAGGCCTCCATCTCGGTTTTCCTCGCACCGTGTTTCAGTTTCTCTAGAGCAACAAGTCCAACTTGCCTAACTCTTTCTCTGGACAATCCTATACTGAAGAGTTCACATAATAACACCGTCAAATCAACGAGATGCAGAACATATTAAGACTAAGATAGTTTGATGGATGTTATTTGGACTCACCGTTTACTAATGTCCTCCCATGTAAGACATTCATTATCCAGACCATAGTAGAGCCGTATGATCTCTCTTTCCCGTTCCCCAAGCATCATATTTATGAGCTTGTTTACTTCATACTGCAATACATACAGAGTTTAGAATAATCTTCCAAAACATGCGAACACAACATACGTGCACAGTCACACACAAGTAACTGGAAAGGTACTTACTACCTAAGAGGATCAATTTCCTATCTACCAGAAATGTCAATCTTAGAGCATTATCATACAAACAGTCCATTACAGCCTCTTTTTCTATTACATTTACAGGTTGGTTCGCCGTATGTTTTCTATGTGACTAAATTTACTTTTTAAACCCATAAACCTACTAATTCAGTGTCACTACAACTACCTATATTCTGAAGGGAAATGAAACGGATGAGTGTTGAGTATTCTTAGAGTCCAAGCTGCTACCCAGCGCTGGAATCCAGATTATTTACTGGAAATTCAAAGAAAAGGATGATTTGTCTCTTTTTACTCCCATTATTACTTGAAAGATGAGAGGCAAGGTGAAATCTTTTGCCTTCTAAAGGTAAGAAGTAACCTTTAAGATATAGGCATCACTAGTTTTTAAAGGAATGTAGCAGATTACGATAATCAGTTTTTAATATTGTTTCTTGTGTTCTTCTTACCTTGAGTGCCCACGCATCCACCCCATTCCATGGGATGTTCTCAAGGCGATTATCTGCAATGTACTGTAAAAAGAAAAATCGTAAAGGAGAAGGTCAGTTACGAGACAGAAAACTGGCATGCAATGAATAGAAAATTTACTGAACTGGAATGGCAGAAATTGAGGTGACGTAATCGACACTTACACTATGATGAGTTTCTCCTGGAAGTCCATTCAAAGAAGGGAATGCGTCCCTATCAAGTGAAAAAACCTTACTGATTGCCTACAAATCGAGAAACTCCATGGTCAGCATGGAGATAACAACATAAGGATGCAATAAAACAGAATACCACAAGCACTTAGTACCTCTGTAGCATTCCTAACTTTCTTTTTGGACATATTCAGACTTTCTGCGATTCTCTGATATTGAAATGTAACACAAGAAGCACACATCAGCCAAGAGCAGAGTGATAAATCAACATTGTCGTTGTAAGTAAAAACATTTGAAACTTATGTTGCTGGCATCAGCATGTTCACAGATTTCTTGTGAGCAAAGCAATTGCTTTCTGGAGACAATACCAAAAGACTTACATCAATTGATGGAGTTATTCCTTTCTCTTCCAGTCTAAGTTTTGCATTTCTGATTAAACCTAACCTCTCGTGCAAATGTGTCGGCAGTCTCAAGGTTTTGGAATTTTCAACCAGTGCTCTTGAAACACCCTGAGAATATAAGGTAAAAGTAACCAGCGTTGGTTTAGCCAATCAGTCAAAATCATCTGCCATATATGGCTACATTGTAAGTTATTTACCATTTCCAGGGGGAATATTGGCATTACCTGACGTATCCACCAGTATACATAAGTAGAAATTTTGAACCCCTTTGAAGAATCATATTTCTCAATCCCACGCAGTAGTCCGATTAACCCGCCCTACATAAGAGACAGTGAGCTTCTCATATGAGATTCCAATCACATTCTGTCTAAACTTACAGTTGTTCGGGTCTATATATTGGGGTCTCATATATGAAGTAAGAAAAGAAAAAATAACCTGGATTAGGTCAGCCATTTCTGCGCCCATATTATCATATTTTTGAGCAATGGACATGACCAGACGAACATTGCTCATTGCCAGCTTCTCTCTTGCCAAAGAACATTCAACCAACTTTGACTTCAATTCAGCACGGGAAATCCTCAATGAAGTTGCAAGCTGTTCATCAGAGGGCTCACATCCCAGTCTCTCCTTCAGTCTGGAGATCCAAATGCAAGGATTAGGATTAGAAACAACCAGATAACAACAAAACTTTTTCTTTCGGAAGGAACCAGTCTCCATAAAGGTCAACTTACTCGGAAGAATAATCAATTAAGACAGTAAGAAAAAGATATACTCCACCCCCACTTAATTACCCCATACACCCACACTCCCCACCCTGTAAAAAAGAAGAACTACCTGCTTATTGTGAAGAAGTTACACAACTTGGCAAGTTGAAAAGGGTTTTGGCAAACAGCATACTTTCTATGTTATATCTAGTTTTTAACCAATAAATCAATGTTTCAGCATTTGTCCTGTGATCACTCTGAACGTCTTGTCCTGGACAGCATTGACCCACTTAAATTTAGTACTTATGATTCATACAATATGGAAAGGAATTAAGTGTTATAACCTTGATTTATGCTCCTCGACAGAAAGGCCAATTTTAATTTTCTTTGACAGGCGTACAACCTCAGTGTGAGTCAGCAAATCCTCACTAAGAACGCCCTTCACATAACCCTTTAAACGATTCTGAAGCAGCTCTGGACTGATGACTGGTCTCAAAGGCTTATTGGTGCTAGGTTGCGTTAAACAACGGTTTGTGCTGAAAGCACTCCTCCTAGTACTCATTCTCCTGTGGCGAGCAGATACCCCAGAACAAGTGACTGGTATCCTCTTGTTAGTTGCTGTTTTTATTGTTGAATCGGTAAATACTTTTTTCTCGAAAGAAAGATTCCATTGCTTTTCCAGCATAGACTTCTGCAGCAAAAGAAGTGCGTCCACTGAATATTCAAGATCAGAGCTTTCCTCCTCCAAGTCATTGAAGTCGTGAAACCATTGCTGTGCGGTTGAGGAAGGAGCAGAGACAGCATCTACATTTTCTTTGAGAGCCCTACTGGAGTGGTCAGGTCGATTGGAAGATTTGGTGTAGCTGGAATTAGACTTTCTGGCAGTGACAAGATTCTTTGTGGAAGAGAAATGGCAATGCAAGAAGGCGTGGTCATTGAGATGAAAGAGCTTTTCCGTGATATCTGAATAATAAGAGGAGGAGGAGGAGGAGGAATTCAAGAGCCTCTTCCCGGTAGTAAGGCCAATAACAGCAGCTATGGCCATCATATGGCTTTTCCTTGAGTGTAAACAATTACCATAACAGTAACCGTTGCTGTCTTATTTGATGAATATGTATGTATCTCTATATGTTTATGTATATAGATGCGGATTGAGTAAACGAAGAAGATCTGCCACAAATCAATTAGTAAGACTTGCATTAGTAAACGAAGAAGAAGTACTAGTATGAGTAACATCAAGTAAGAAGTTGAAGGCAATGACTAAACAAATTCATGTAGAATAGAATACAAAAGCGAAAAGCGATGGATTGGATGAGATGAAAGCACAAGACAAGAGAGCAAGTATGTATGTATGTATGTATATCTGGAACTGAATTAAAACTGCAATCCCCCAATCCAATCCAATCCAATCCCATCCCATCCCCATGAGGCTATGGATTGACAGTTGAAACAGCAAGAAAATAAACAAAAATTATTGCAAGCTATCAACCATGCCATGAACACGCACACACATGTACACATACATATACATATACAGATATACATCTTCTATCAATCTCAAATAGGAATAGGAAAGAAGAGGGATTTGAATCAGAAGAAGAGTGCACAAGTAGCGTACCTCACTCACTCACTCACTCACTCCTCTCTGAACCAGTAGACAAACGATATACGTTTAGTTGCTGAGCAGCTGCAAAACAACAAGACACCCAATGAATGACTGACGACGGTGAACCCGAAGTTGTTGAGCAGCGCAACCAACAACCAACAACCAACCGTACAACAACAACAATGCAAACTCTTTCCTTCTTTCCTTCCGCTGTACAAATTACAAAATACACATGGAATCAATGGTTTTTGTTTTTTTTTTCCCCTTTGTTTTTCTTTTTCTAGTGTTACATATATATGTCATGAATTCAAATTAGAAAAACTCCATTTATTGTTAAAGATATGGGACGGAGGGATGCTATTGGTTGGAACAGATTGAGTCCAGCTTCGTGTGGTCAGCGACGCCTGCCATTTATATTTAGATTTTTTCTTTCTTTTTTGTCTCTTAGTCTGTGAGTGAATGGATTATCGGGCCAGGAGTTCCTTCCGAAAGCCCAATTCCCCAAACAAACAAACCCATAAATATTTACAACTGCAATCTGGAAAATATAGATGTGGGCTCACCGCCCCACACGTCACCGCTTAACTAACTATACTTTACGTTGGACGTAGATACATCGATAACAGTGCCTTAAGAAATTTATCATTTTACATCATTAAATGGTACGGCTATTGAATGGTCTAGATTAATTTATGATGGACCTTAAATAAATCTTAAATTGTTCAATGATACGTATTATTAAAATTTGACCAGTTTTATTGGCCGAAATGTAAAGCCAAAAATGTAAATAAAAATATAATTCTTTCACATTAAAAGTATCTTACTACTTAAAAAAGATGCATAGTAGATTGGAGGATACTATTACTTGGCACCACGTTTCACTTCAAACACTCTCTGCCCTCTCTCCTTACACATGACACACTGCGTGAGGTTTCAATTTTTTCTTTTTACGCTCTTTAATTATATCCTTGATTTTACCCATTCAATTTTATTCAATTCAAAGATTAAGGAGTAGTGCATAAATCACTCCTCTATTTGAAAGCGATTCAAGAGTGTCATATCATCACTCCTTACAAGTATAAAATAATTAAGGCTTTTATCATAAATGGTCATTTATATCCTAGCAAGTTACCAATTTAGTCATTTATGTTTCAACAATAGTACAAACGAAAGAAACCAAAGCACATAAATGACTTGGAACTTTCAAACAACCTGGGCTTTCCACAGAGACCGAAATTTTTTTTCAGAAACACGGACGAATTCTAGAAACAAATTTAAGAAGCATAAAGAGAGAGAGAGAGCAAGGGCTTTTAAGTCTTTTTGCACCCTCAAAATTCTATAGCAACAAGGTGGAAAAAAAGTTTCTAGTTTAACAAAGGCCTTTTGTTTTCCTTCTATAATGGTTAATTTCCCAAAAAATCATGCAAAATAAAGTAAGATAAGTTATAATTTTTCTACAATACACATACTCCGGTACTTAAAGTCGTTGGATCCAAGTTGAAGGTTATATTTAACGACTATAGGTACCGGTACCCCGGTGTACTGTAGCCAAACTCGATAAGTTCATTTGGTTTACATTGTTTTCAAAATACTCTCATTATATTGGTTGTTTTTTCCACTGATTTAGGTGTGTGTGATATCTATATATAAGAATCAGGCATCGTAAGTTTGATACGAATGAGTTTTGTATATTAAATGTGAGATCTGTCTACTTATTCTTTTTCTATATTTTATGATTGATTACCTTTTTTTCTCTCTTGTTATTTATTGTATAGATATCACAGTCACGCTCCAGACCCAGAGTCGGTGAAAAAAAATAAACCCCGCATCCGGTGCTCGAGTAAAAACAAAACCAAAAAAAAAAACGAAACGGCATGAAAAATAAATTCCTCTTATAAAAACAACTCATAATTCTTTACAGGACAAAAATAAATAAATACAACTTCTAACCTCACATCTAATCCGATCTCATCCCGCCTACCCTCTCGATTGTTTTATTCATAAACTTGTTGCATAAACAATAGAGGGATGAGCTTTACAACTCAGTAAGGACATAACCTTACAACAGCAAATTGATCAAATTAAATTAAGTGTCATGACATCATATATTCAAGTATTAAATCATTATTAATAACAATGCATAGTGCAATGCAGATTATTCGTCTATGCCCATTAATCCGTATAACTAAACACCCAGACTTCGTACGTCCCATTCCATACTTATACCACTTGGTCCCGAACGCTTAATTATATGAACTAACCCCCGTAACTCAATCATCCTAATTTCCCCTTTTGTTAGTTGTCTTGCCAAAACTCTTCGTCGCCAATCCCAAATTACCCTAGAAGAAACAGTGCACTGTAGGCTCACCTGAGACTTAGTACCTACTAAGAGTTTGGCTCAACTACACAAAAGATCATTTCCACTACCTCATTTCCAATTCATTTCTCAACACCGAAGTTCCAACCACATCTCACATACATGAGTGATGCACAAATGTCATTTTATCTTTCACATATATGTCATTCTACACATATATCACAATGCTTCCCAGCAACAATTTCACAATCAACAACAAATAACATTCCAATGAAGCAAAATTATACAATATTAACATTTAACCACATTGATCAACCAATAAGATCAAATCTCACTTCACGAAATTTAATATAATCAATCTTCTTAAATGTATATCGTATTTCCTCTACCTGGATTCCAAAGTAAAAGCAATATTCCTGACCAACACCTCAATTAAAACACAAACGTCGCGTAAGATTGGAGTTCCTAGTCCAAATAGCAAGTTTCTGCCCCAAGATAACTTCTGAAATTACAGTTTTTTCTCCCAAATTTCGAGTAATTACAAAACTGCCCCAAACGTTCAGAAAACTGTAAAATGGCCCCAAATCTGAAACTTACATTTCAGTTTGGTCCCTGCAGCAGAAACAGTACAGCGGACCATTTTTCCAAATTCCCGCTGCTTCTCTTTCAGTCCAAAACATGTCCAATTCGAATACTCATACTTCTCCAATCCAATTATATGAAAAGTTCATTCAATTCCTTCAAATAATGTCAAAACCCACATAGTTCACAAACATGAACATGTCTAGGGTTTACAGAAGCTTAACCCATATTCATATCTTTCTCATCAATTCATTCACTTAAACCTCCAATAAGTCTAACCCAAGATAACATCATTTGAATTCGAAACATCAAGCCAAAGTAGCAATATATCCCCAAAATGGCAGCTTTCAGAATCTGAAATAAAACCCAGAAATTCTTACCCCAGTTTGTAGTATTTTCTTCAAAACTCTGTAGGCGAAAACGGAATCGAATTCAGAGTTGTAAATTAAAAACTACAGCTGAAACTTGTTTTCAATATTTTGAGGAAAGGGAGAGCTTTCTCTCTCTTTTTCTCCGGGTTTTGTCTCGGTGAAGAAGAAGAAAGACCAGCTGCGGTCCAATGGCAGCTTCTTTTTCTTTTTCTTTTCTTCTTATTTTGTTGAGGTCCAATCACAACCTACCATGTGACTAATTTGGCACTTAAACAAGCAGACCAGCACCCCTTGCTGTCTAATTCCAGCTGCTACCACGTGGCAAACTCAGCCACCCTTGGCTGCCACATGTCATCTTTTCATTAGTCCAACATGACAATTTCACTAATAATTCATCCGTTGTCGGAAAATTAATCCGCTACGAACTTGTAATCTCGCTCATTTTCATCCTATCACCTCAAAAATAATCTTTGACCTCAAGAAAAATTATTTACTTTCTCACTTATTCAAAATCAACAATAAATCGTAAAATTCAAAGACACTCCACAATTTTTCAAAAATCATAACATTTTCTAAGTATTTTAAAATTTCAGGGTCTCACAATCACACGCATGAGTTCAATATAGTAAAATCTCTATAAAGCCATAAAGCTGGGGCTAAACTAATTTTATAACTTTAGGGAGGTTATTACTTAATAGAGGTGTAGTTAGTATTTTCTATTGACTTATTTATCCTTAATGAATGTTGTATTTCCTAAACATGGAAAGGTGATAATCTTAAGCATGACAATATGGAAATACCAAAAGTTTCATGTCAAGAAGTTGTAAACATGCTTGAGAAATTAGAAACGTTTTGACTTCAACAATAAGGTGTTAATGTTGACAAAGTAGTACATACCCACAAGCTCAAAAACAGAGCATCAACTCTAAAAACTACAGCATTGTCTCAAAAAAGTTTAGAGAAATATTTTAATTCATATTAAACTTTTATTTGTGATATTGCATATTTTTGTACTCATTGACAATTATTACTATGTAGAGGTGTGTTTCCTTAAGATGGGACAAAAAAAAATTATAACTTATTACAATATGAAGTTTATTCTTGTACATAACTAATCCCAAGTTGGGACCAAAAATTTTTATAACTTTAAGGAGGTTATTCCTTTATAGAGTATTACTTTAGAGAGGTTTTACTGTATATTGAATTCAAAAATAAGAATCACTCTCATAGCACTCAAATTTTCCGGCCTACTATAAGAGTTTGATTCTTGTATTATTGTTGGTACCACATTCTAATTTTCCGACCTACTGTACTGTGAAATGGATGACAATGTGACAGATTGAGTTTGTCCATCAAATTAATGTTTATTGTGTTTTTTATGCTCGATTGCCTAATACTTGTGATACTGATTTCCCTAGATGAAGGACAACCTTCGTTGTGTTGCTTGCTCCATATTCAAAAATCATATCCCGCGTGTGAAGTCCTTGATTTTCAATTTGATTATGCCGACTTCAAGCATATTTACAGAGAAACCAACTTTGTTGTTGGTGAGTGTTTTTGTCAATGTAGTTCAAGTACACCCAATTACAGGTTCCACGCTCACAATGTCATCAATTTAATGAGAAGACGAGAAGAAGAAACAATGGCCACCTTCCAAGACCTGCATACTTACAAACTAAAGCAAGGCCGAAGAGAAGAAGAAACAGTTACAAGCAAGCAGTCATTCAACTAAACAGTACCAGCAAAAACTCAACAGTTACTACTACTGGCATTGCCGAGCCTCCTATCATAGTCCTAGATTATTGGGACCTGGAGCTCAGCTTATGAAGCAGGGTTAAGTAGCCTGATACCAAGATTTAAAAAATAAAGATTCGGAAAAATGCGCTCGACTAGATGAGAACTGCACATCAGAAACATTAAACAGCTATCAAAGGAAATTCCAACGCACAAACGCCAATTCAACAACGGAACAACAGCAATTAGCACTCAAACACATCTAAATGAACCACTGAATGTTTAATAAATACATAACCAAGAGTGAACTATTCTGCGGCTGCATAACAAACATCCCAAAATCCCAAGGTTAATTCTGAACTCCATTCATCAATTTACACCGACTCTCGAAATTCATTTCAGCAGCTGCAATTAATCTCAATAACTAGGTTAAATTCCTTCAAACACATGAAAAACCTATTTCAGACACTATCTAAATTAAAATTCCGGCGTTTGATAAATAGATGAGAAGATTGAAGACATTGACCAAAGCATAACTAAATGCATTAAATAAAACAAGAAGACAAGAGAATCATTAACCACAAATTATATTTTGCAAGCGCAATGAATGAGCATGATCTGGATGAGGATTTCATAGCATGAGCCCACTAGCTATGTGAACTATTGAGTACAAGTTGTACAATGTTCTTGCCCGCTCTCATGATCTGATTTTTCACAGTAAAAAGACTATCCCAACATCAAGAAATCCTTCCATAGTCCTTTCTTCCTCGGGATGCAGGTGGAATGCTAGTGACGGGATGACTGGCTCTACGCCCTACAATAGAGTGCCACAATTAGTTTAAATGTTCTCAGCTCCCAAAACCCTCCATTCAAACCCCCCATCTCCCATAAAGACATTATATAGCTAATAGATTGGCACATTTTTTACTAGGAAGATGGCAAACAAAGGAAAGTGGAAGGTAGGAAATGCTTATGATGTGAAGTCAGAAAGTACCCCATGACGTGCCATTGCTGAATGAGCTATTTCCTGGAGAATGTGGGCCTCCAGAGTTAAAATTGGGAGAAGGGGGCTGCATCTTCATATGATTCCAATCATTACCACGAGAATTGGTGGGTCGTCCGTGATTTGACCGCTGATATTGCTGTCCCAAGCGGCTTGGAGAATTTTGTGATATATGAGGCATGAAATGAGAAGGTTTTGACAAACGCGCGTATCCTGTAAGTGATTCAGTAGTTGAAGGAGGGCTACACACCTCTGCATGTGGATATGATTGAATGGGTCCATTTTGTCTGAAGAGATGGTAGACGATTGTAATCAAAATCAAGCTAGGACAAAGAAATAAGAATACGACAAGAATGAACTCTATTCCAAAACACAGGCATGGAAATGTGTGAATTGTAATCTTCTGACTATTCTCATAAGGAAAAATGTTTACTACTAGAAATCTCTGTATTAATTGCACATTTTGCAATGGAAACATTTGAATATATTATTACACATCCATCTGCGTGTCTTAAGAGTTTACTGAAGACTGCCTCAGGTTTCTGCAATATATGCTTACACATAAAATTTTCAGATGAGGAAAACAAAGTGTGTAAATATCTTGTTGGGGATCCATCCACGTCTTAAAGTTACTACATACTGCATCAGTTATGTGGAATATACTAGTATACATACAATTTCTGTTGAGAAAAACAACACAAGTAGATTTCTTGAACTTGCTAACATAATTTCGGAGTAACTAAGTGAATAAACTTGATAGATGATACAACTTACCTTTGAAAGGATGGACCTGAGCTTGAATTTGGCGCACGGTTAAATCTTCCGGACCCAACCAATGTTTCTGCAGAACTAAGATGCATGCCTTGGCTGAACTCAGCAGTAAAGCAGCTTACATCCGAACCATCTTCTTGCAGAAGAAGTTCATCACTGGAATGAGAATGGAAAGACAGAAAAAAAAAAAAAAGAATACACATCAAATTCTAAACAAATATGAGGTTGATAGATGACTACAAGTAAACCATCCACTTGAGCATATATAAATTCCAGTGAAGAAGCCCAATGAACTGTTAGAAAATTGGCATTCAACTTTAATATGCTGCTAAATAGTAGATACTATCATCACGGTCAAGTAATGTATGGGTAAACCCATTAATGACTTGCTTAACCATGTGCAAACAATGCAATAATTTGTACTATATCATACTTAAAATGCACTTGTTGGAAAAGTGAGAGATTATCATGACTGGAGTAATTATAGGTTAAGAGATCACATAGGTCATCATGGAATTACAATGAAGTAAGGCCATTATGGGTAACAAAAACCATTACCCAAGCTATGGTCATTACCAACCAACCATGCTTCATGGGACTAACAGTTGGCCCCACTTCTTTCAGTTATCTGGTATAATGAGTTATAAAACTACCACCATATAGGGTCATATTGACTGCCATCATCTATTAATGAAAGAAAATGCAGCACACTAATGGGAATCAGCATAACTTTGAGTAGCAATTTAAAGAAACAGTCTGTTTACCTGTAGTTGGGATCCCAATCCCCAGGATCAGGCAACGACGAGCTAGCCTCGGCCTTTTCATGAGCCATTACTGTGGTCTTTGGGAATTGCATATGGGAGCCAACTGTGATGGAAGCTGGCATGTTCTGGGCTAAGTAACCAGCAGAAATACCACTGCCTCCTCTCTGCTGCTTCCAGCTTCCAGCATTCGAGCTTAAATGTAGATGTGATGGTGAACTACCTACTATTTGAGAGTTCCCCTCAGCTTGGCTAGAACTGGTGCCATCAGTAGCTTGCCCTTGCCAATGTGTTGATGAACTTTCTTGAGTTTGAGAACCTCCAGGATATCCCCAACTTTTTCGTCTATTAAACTGGCTAACTGCGGCCATCTTTCCTAAAGGTGATCCATGACAATTGCCCCTTGCTGGAGAAGTTGGACCATAATGTCCTGGAGAGCCAGCAGAAACTTGACCGTAGGAGCTTGGAGGAGTAAATTGCGAAGGACTAGTGCCTAGAGGTAGTGGAGCAAAGCTTCCTGCTGAAGGACTCATACCAAGTCCATTTCCATGTGAATACTGAACAATTCTCCGTCTTGCATCCGGGCTACTTCCAAGCATTGATACATTACCTTGTGCGTGCATGTTCATCCCAGAAGGGCCAACTGGTGAATAATAAGCAAACATATTACTAGTATCTCCGTAACTTCCAAAGCTGCTTCCTAGTCCAGTACCATCATTATAGCTACCATGACTTCCTACACTGCCATAGCTATTAGCATGAGCATATGGCACCACCTGAAAATGTGGGCTGCTATGAATGGAGACCCTATTTCTGCCCGGAATCTGCAAAAGAACAAATATAGTTATAGCCGAGATGATGAGTGAAGAATGGACAGCCAAAAAATAATAACGATGGCATATTTTGAGGAGCAGTCGGCTTACATTGGGAGATAAACCAGCAGCAAACCAATGCCCACCACCAGGATGATGGTCCACCCTTATGTTTTGAGAAACGGGCTAAGGAAAAAGAAGAGGACAAGAAGGATAAAGACAAAGAAGAAGAGAGAGAAAAGCAGTTAGTAATATCACCTGCAGAATTTCTAATGTAGCCATAACTAACTACTATCACAAGCAACCTAGTCCTGGGCAATCAAAGTATCGCTGACTAGAGAAGAAAAATAGGTCAAGATTTAACAGCCAAAATTAATAGGTAAAAACCAATTGCACAAACAAAGACTAAAAAGAACTCCAGACCTAGGACAAGGTCATCCTCATAATTCATCATGGGAGTCAAAAGCATTTTTGTAGATGTGAAACAACAGCTGGAATATTAAACCAATTTAAAATCAACTTTTCATAATTACCGTGCATTTCATCACCAAGCATATAGATATATATATATATATATGTATGTATGTATACAAATTACATCCGAACAAGAACTAAAGGAACATGCAGAATATACCCAAACCCAACACACAATCAATGTATCAATTAAAAAGAAAGCCAAGCACAATTATATTGGATATCTAGGTCTGGCTTGACACGTCTTCCACACAGTTGAATAAAGTCACAATCCATCCATATAAACTAAGAATGAAGCTTTATGAGAAGATTTAAATAGTTCACATGTGGGTCTACTTACCATGTGAGGGGTCTCCGAGGGAGGTTTATAAGGGCGTGTAAAAGGTTCCCCCGTAACAAAAGGGTGTTTTGAAGCCTGCAGGTACAAGTTTAACTCACAAATCCATTTCCAAGTAACTATATTTGCACTGTATCAGAAATAAAACAGCAGAGAAGACAATTAAACAACCTGAAAGGGTGACCAGCGCTTTGCAGGATCAAACTCAACCAGTCCCCTCAAAAAATCAACCAAAGCTAGTCGTATTTGACTTTCTGCACATATTTGATACCATGCAACAGCATTAGTAACTTCAATAAAAGAAACTAGTTATGAATTAAGTCGAACTGTTCCAGTGCTGTCAGCTTTGAACATTCAAAAGCATAAAGCAAACCTTTAACCATGTCTTCCTTAGGCAAGTTCTTCCTATACGGATAGTTTGTAACAATTTCTTCAAGGTTCATATGATTAAAATACTCTTTCCCAATTGATGGCCTTTTCAATTCTCTCTGAACAGAAACCAATGACCATAAGAACTAAACCAAAAATATTAAAGAGTGATTAAAACTAAACACAAAAAACAAAAGGAGGGGAGGGGGGTAGTGCTCCTCACCTGTTTCTCTTTTCTCTAACTATCTATATGATCTCTTTCTCCTAACATCATTTTCATATTCCAAAATTTTTTTATTATTGACACTTACAGCTTCATATTCTGGTTCTGTTAATGCTTGATAAGCAGTTTTTCCATTGGCAGAAAGTTCCCCGTTCTCCACATTGTGCACACTCCGAATGCACTTAAAGAACTTGCTTGTGTTTTTTGCCTCCTTAAGTACATAATCAGGGGGTTGCCCTCTGCAACATGTTAACCGTACATAAAAAAGTGTTTGAAAAATTGCGGCCAAAAAAATGACAAACTATCTTTTAAATAATAATTCTGAGAAAGTGACAACCAGTAACTGTGCTAATATCATCTAACAGAGAAAAAGTGATAAAATCCACCATAAGAAACCAGTTACAGATCAAGAAACAGCAAATTGTAACCCTCCATATCTCCAAAAGCTTTAGCTATTGGTAACTTATTAAACAGCAAATTGTCTGCGAACAATATCTCAATTCACCAAATGGTCCCCTTCTCCCCTCACCACTTCCTTCCCAGGGGAAATCCCTGCCAATAATCTATTGGAGGCTAAAGATGGACATAAAGTCCAAACTGTGACTCTAAATCAATTGGTGGCTAAAATTTAGGGAAAACACGGCGGTTTGGGATTCATGTGCCAAGAAAATATTAACTTTGGAAACTCCAGTAACGACAGAGGTCGAGTTTACACTTTCACTAGGTTAATTTTTGTTGATTGATGGGTGGAAAGAATAAGGGACAATGAATAACAAAGAAAGAAGAGGAGAGTAAGAGCATTCATAATATTAGACATTGAGATAAAGCTTTAAGGTGAATTCTTGATTCAATACTCGATAGAACTAATTTCATAAAAGAGAATCAGAATTTTTAATGTGATAATTGTAAACAACATTCATGAAAAAAAAGGGTAATGATAATGATAGAAGAAGTAAACAAAGAAGATATCATAAATCATGCATAGCAGAATGGTGCCTTATAAAATAATGAATATAGGCTCCCTTCCTAAAAATACTAGTATGAGCATACCCAAGTATTTCAATCATTCGCCTTAGGAGGTCAAATTCTGAAGCTCCTGGGAACAATGGCAACCCCAGAAACAATTCGGCGACTATACATCCAAAGGACCACATATCGATAGAAGTAGTATATCTGTGAAGGGTTAAGTACTAGCAAAATACCTCGATATAATGAAATATGAATATAAAAACTGGATCATAATTTAAACCTCTAATGCAAAGGATACTGATACCCAAGGAGAACTTCAGGAGATCTATAGTAACGACTCTGCAGAACAAATGAAAAACATGCATCTATGAGACCATCCTCTGAAAGATATGACTTTAATAAGCCTTGGAAAAAGCAGTAATGCAAACCTGAATGTAGGAGTAAACAGTTCGATCTTCCATGCAGGCTGATCCAAAGTCAATAATTTTAATTTCTGCTGGCTTAACACTGTTGCTTTCAAGGGAAAGTACGCAATATTAACATGAAAGAAATCTATCACAAAAATAGCCCAAACTCATCATCAAAAGGAAGTCACCTTGTACACAAAAGAATGTTTTCCGGCTTCAGATCACAGTGAATTATCCCAGCATCTTTTAACAGAGCCAGCCCATGTAGAATCTATTTTAAAGCAAATATTACCCCAAAAAAAAATGACACAAGAAGGGTTAAGATCTAGCATCGTCAGAGGGGAAAAGAAGTCCAAATTCAATTACAAGAAGGAACTATCATACCTGTTTGGAAAACAATTGAACAATGGTCAGGGATAGTCCCCTGAAATGATTTATCTTGATAAGCTCATACCTGAATAACTTTAAAATGTCAAAAGATGTGCGAGGAAAAACTAAAGGCAACAATTACACATAAATAAGAGTTAAAATGATGCATCAAGTTACATTGAGTTCAACTCACAACTAATTAGGTAGTGTCAATGACTTACAGATTCGTATCAAGCAGTTCAAAGCAAATGCACAAATGACGATGATACACAAAGTAATCATATATACGCACAATGTGATGCTTATCCTCAGGATCATATTTCTTATTTAACTGCAAAACAAATGGCAAAGAGAACGGTAAGAAATTGAACATGAGAGACATACTGAAAAAGAACAGCATTACCGTTGTCAAAATGGATACTTCAACCAGCGCTTGTTGATAGTAAGCTGGTTGATTTTTGATGATCTTCACAGCTACGAAGCTGTTAGTCTGTGGAACCCAGCATTTAGCAACCTGACCAAATGTCCCATGGCCAAGGACATCTTTGACAATGTATCTGAAAAGGTAAGGAGAAAGGACCTAAAAACATAATACTAACTAAGAAGGTCTAAGCCAGTTGGCCACCATGGGAAAGTACAGATTACAATATCCTTTTGATATCTTTTCTAATTTAACTATATGTTTTCATTTCTGTTAACTTTCAAGTGTGAGACATTGTAAGAAAAAATTTGATGGATTTACAGGCACAGTGTTAACAACTAACTTGATGCAATTTAAAATACAATGTTAAATTGGAGAACTTATTGCATCAAAAGATTAATCTAATAGGAAATGGGATCAACAATTTATATTAAGCGGCAAGAAATAGCACATGGACTATGTAACAAACCAGTAAACTGAATGACAAAGAAAAGAAGTAAAGCACAAAAACAAACAAGGCTCTGCTACCATTTTGCAAAACCAATTGTTTTCACAAGCTAAGCTGATACCAAATGGGCCCAACAATTTATAAGGCTCCAATGCACTGACAGTGACAGAATGTGCATCAACCTCAGAGAAGTCTAAAATGGTATCCATCAGGATGAAACATCAGATAAATAAAATATAAATAAAACTTCTACCTTCAACCTTGAAAATTGGGGTGCAGATTAAACAGGCCTAAAGGGAAATCGGATGATTTGATGAGCCTGCAATCCCAAACCAAATCTAAATATCCAAAAGCTAGAATTAAAGAGAGAGTTATTCTTCCTCATTTGCTCTCCATAAATCAAAACACTCATTTGCTCTCCAAAGTTATGTCTAGAGAAGATCCGGAAATAAAAAATAAGGCAAAGTTCCTGCACTAAAAAGGAATCTAGTGAAAAATGCTGTCCTATCTGGGGTGGACAGAGCCAGGGTGTAAAGAAAAATCTGAACATCAGTAAGTAAACTGAAGAACAGAAGCTGGACAGATGCCAGCCATCTTAATGATTACCATGTTAGCAAAAATATGAATTTCAGGGGTAATTTGTTCTTTTGACAGAATAAACTTGCCTATATTCAAATTAAATATCAAGAAGACAATCTCCAAATTTTTGTCTTCATGTTAACACAACTCTCGATTTTCCACAAAGCAGTGAAGCAGAAACTAGGAAAAGGTTCCTTTAAGAGTCAGTCAACATAGCACAAAAAAATTAAAGCACAGACAAGAACAAACCTTCGCTGTGTGTCTAGATTGACCAAGACAAAGTTTACAGTCAAAATAAGATCTGAGTCGACATTATCATAGCCATCGTTGAGTACTCCACTTGACGGGGTGGTCAAATATCTCTTTGGATTCAATTCTTCTGAATACTTAAACTGTGGATTGCATATTTGGTATGTTTCAACTATGTCCTTGGTTAGCCTTGCCACAAACTGCATAGCAGAATGTTGTCTATTAGAATAATATCTGCTTCAAATCATTTCAAGGCGAGACATATGTACAGAGAACAATATAAATTTGACAAAATAGATGAAAAAAATGCTATATAAGCTAATACCAAAACAATAAGCAACTAAAAAAGTTTCCACATTGATGGTACCACTACTCAGGGATAAGCATAATTCAGAGGCTACCCCCGGTTAAGTTATAGTATAACAACAACATACCATACATTTATGTCACTGACTAACACCAACATCCCTAGGTGGGTGAAGGTACATGTCAATCCAAAGTTAAAGATAGTTCTATGCCTGCTAAATCTCTGCGTAGGATTATTAGAAGAATGGAGCACCTCCTAAGTCTTCTCCCAAAAAAGACAAATACAATGGGTGGCTAGCAGGCTAAGTCTTCTCCCATACCAATGGGAGCTCAATATATAAATATACTCTACATGTATGTATGTCTGTGTGTGAAAGGGAGCTTGCAGCATACAAGCATCTTCAAAGATAGAATATTTCTGTAGAAAAGAGCAAGAATTGAAGTGAATGACTCATTGCACCACATAAAAAGTCGCAAGGAAAAAACTTACGGGTCTCCTGACGACGACACGCAGACATTGGGATTTGTTGTTGGCAGCTTCACTCTGCGTAGAATAAGGACTAAAGGCGAGCTGGCCGGGACGCCACGAAGAGGCAGCGGAGTCTTTGGATTGAGGACTAGGGCTGAGCTCATCCATGGTCCAGACCAAAATAGAAAATCAAGCTCCGACCCAGAAATCGCCCATGCCCAGAGTCTCCGTTGATGAAGATGATGATGGAGATATCGTATACATATATATTATACACACAACAACAAGTACAACAACAAGAAACACACTTTTAGCTATTACTGCAGAACCGATGATGAATCAGCGATTGGACGGACCTCTTGGATGCTCCAATTATGCCCAATAAGATTAAGACCCCACCAACCGATTCCAATCCCATCCTTCATCTCTCAATCCCAGAACATCACGAGCTCATCGCCGCCGGAGGATCCATCAAACTATCTGATGATTCTGATTCTTCGGAGTTGCCCAATCAAAGACGATAGATACGAATAGGATTTCTAGGACAATCTGACCCTAATTGCATACGTTGTACATGGATAAATTTACTTATCGGGCGATTGTTGCAGATGACCAAGGAAGCGATGACAGAAGATAGACGGAATTGCGATTTGGGGCTTACAGCAAAGAGCATATAGGCATTCAGGAATTGTGTTGTGTGAAGAAGCCACCGTCTTTCGTCTTTCTTCTTCCAAACGGGAGTTCAGATTTATTTTTATTTATTTTTTATTAAGTTGTTAAATATTACAAAGTCAGTAAGTAAAGAAGAAGGGAAAGTCCGCTGTTGGCTGTTGTTCTATTCCTTTACTTTTTTAAATTTTTATTTATAATTCCATCTTTCATTTCGTTTTTCTTTTTTTGAAAATCCAATTAAAATTCTCGTAACGATATGCTACAAAGTTTCTTAACGTTACGATGTAGCTTTTACACATCACATACTTTTTATGTAACAAAATTTTAAATCTAACACGTAAAATAATTTAACTTGAGTAACATGGAGCATGTGTAGTTGTTGGGATTCATATATGGATAAATCTACACTCATACCATGAAGAAATGTGAGTTCCACCTTAAAGCCAATAGTCAATATTAGGCCTCGTTTGGCAGCTCGGACTGTACTAACTATTTCAGTCGGTGGATAATACTGATTAAATTAGTCCGGCGTTTGGTGCAGTGTCGGATTAATCTGTGCATCGGATAGTATGTCGGACTATAATAATTTTTCACAAATAATAGAGCCCCAATTGTTGAAGTGAAATGCTAGAGAGAGAGAGCGCTTCACCGATCATCTAGTACGTTTCATTGATCGCCATCTCTCTTTCTTCTCTGTTCGTTTGTGTAGAGATCGAGAGTGGGGTAGTCGTCGGAGAGGGGTCGTCATCGTCGGGGAGCTCGTCTTCAGGCGAGGGAGGAAAGGAGGAGGAGAGAGAGGGCTGGGTTGGTGGCGAGCTTGGAGGAGAGAAATGGATGGGTTGGTGGCGAGCTTGGAGGAGAGAAAGGAAGGAACAAGAGAGAGGGAAACGAGACCGAGACCGAGAGAGCGAGAGCGAGAGGCTACCCGACTAATTGTTCCGAGGTTTTTGGGAGCATAATTAGTCGAGTGTGAGAAGTATTAAATGGTGAGCCCAGTTTAATTAGTCGGGCGACTATTTTAGTACGAAACGCACCAAACACCATGCTCCGTATTATTAGTATTATCCGGTGCGCTATACGGCGTACTAAGCGAGGCCTAAGGGGTCTTTAACTCCTTATAAACTCATACAAAATTAATTAACTTTTCATGTGGAACTTTAACTTCACATTCTCACACAATAGTCATGCCATGAGGTTTTTTGTGATAAAACTTAAACCTAATAATAGGTGGTTAAGTTGGGACAATATCGATGATATCAGTATTGAACCATGTTGGGCCTTTAATTTTATTATGATATCATAGCAAGTTGTTCTTCCAACATGTCATGGGGCCAATTTACTTTGCTCGAATTTGTTACTTTCAGTTGATCTTTAAAAAAATTGCCCTAACTCTAGCTTAAGGTATTGTTAGGCCTTTGAAAAGTTGCATTCGTTATAGTGAATGTATAATAACAGGCTCTCAAAAAGTTATTTTAGCTTCGGCATAATGAATTAACCAGTTCTTGATATGAGAATTAGTTTTATGTGTGTGGTCACTCGTGAGGGGCGTGTTAGAGAATAATATCAACAAAGCCTTTTGTGATAAAACTCAAACCTAGTAATAAGTAATTAAGTAGAGACAATATTGGTGATGTTGGTGATGAACCATGTTGGGCCTAAAAGTTTTATCAATGTGACAATGATAGCAGTGTTATTAGTAGTGATGAAAGTGTTGGTGCATACATTTTGTGGCGGGAGGATGGCATGGTAAGGGATAGTGTCAAGAATGGTGGACAAAATGGTACTAATGATGGTAGTAATGGTAGAGGAATGATATAGGCAATGCAATTTAGTGATTTTCCTCTTTATTATGAGTACTTATAAGTGGAAAGTCTTATCTCTAACTCACATAGATGACGAATTTAATTATTAGTTACCAATGCTTTATTTGGCACACCGTATAAAAGACCGGATAGAATAAATAGTCTGATTCTGAATATTTGGTGCACTTTGTAGAAAAATAGTTACCCGACTAGTTAAACCGGGCCTACCATTAATACGACTCACGTCCGACTAATTATATTCCAAAAATAATTAGTCAGCTCTTCTTCCCTCTCTCTCGTTCTCCAGTCTTCTCCCTCTTTCTTGTTCCTCCCTCGCATGAAGACTAACTCCCCGACGACTGGTTTCGAGAGATTAGACAGGATATGAAACTCACCACGACGACTAGTTTTGCCGTGACTCCCCCGCGTTTGCGATGACCCACCACGATTGAAATCCAATCGATTTCCTCAACAAGCCCAATTTTTGACAACTTTATCTGGGCTCATCTTCTTCTCCAAACTCATGCTGGTGGCTGGTTCATCTTCTTCTCCAACCCAGGTGACAAATCTCAAGATTGAAAAGGTTGAAATAGGAGAGAGAATCCTTGGCAATGGATTGCCTCATGTGTTCCATATGCTTTTGGATCGAACAGACTTAGGTCACCAAAACGGTTGAATTAGATCTTCAATTGCAGCCAAACCCCTGATATTCCCAGTTTGTACCCCTGATTTCAGAGAGAGAGAAGAGACAACATGAAGAGAAGGAGGAGGGAGTAGGGAAGTGGTTGTTTGCGGTGCAGTGGAGAAATCGGAGAAGAGGAAGGGTTTCAATTTTTTTATTGGTTTTTATTTTAAGTAATTTGATTAAAATAAAGTACAAATAGAAAAATGCAATGACAAATAACATTATGTTATTTAGTTTATTTATTTATTTATCATTGGCTTGTTTTGTTAAATATAAAATAAAATAGACCTTAAAAAAATAAAAATAGTTTAAAATTCTCTTATCCGATATAATATCACACACAGTATAAATAGTCGGTTATTAGTCTGATACTGCACCAAACGCCCGACTAATTTAGTCAATACTATCCGATGACAAATTATCATATTCAACTGAAATAGTCAGTACAGTCCGAGTTGTCAAACGAGACTTAAGACTAACTTATTACGTAGCATATATTGTGCACAACTGACATCTGAACTTTTCAAATTTAATTTCTGATTGTCTTGGTATGCCCTTCCTAGGGTAGCTCATGCCTAGATTTTTCTTTTTGTTGGGCTAATCCCGCCTCTGTACCAAAAACAAATATTACAATTGATGATCCAAACGTGGTTCTGATTTTAATAAAATGTCACTTGCATCTAATTTTCATGTTTCATGTCCCATTTTGTTATTTTTGTTCACATGATTTGGACCGAAAAATCTTGGGTGGCCATTGAATAGTCTCACATTAATTTGAGGTAAGTCTCAAATGAATCTTAAATCATTCAACAATACTATTGAAGTTTGACCCGACTTGCACATATCAACGTTTTAATGTCAATTTTATCAGCTCAACCCTCATAAAATATCACACATTCCTCCTCAAAAAATTTCACATGCTTGCGACCATTGCAAATTGTAGAGACCTCAAAAATTTGGGTCCAACTTCAGTGGTACGTACCATTCAATTGGGGCCCACTGTTAAATGGCTAAGATTCATTTGGGGCCCACTGCAAATTAATCTGAACCATTCAATAGTCGTACCATTGAATGGTACGTAGCAGTCAAGATTTTTCCCAAAAATTTTGGCAAAATTGACGTTTTTGTTTTAGGCTCCGTTTGTTTTGGCGCGGTTCAAGGATTAGCTTTAATGAAATTAAGTGGGACTTGCCTTCACTAAACGCCTCATTGCTAATACCGTCTAAAAGGTCAGGATTAGCAAACCTTAGCAATTTGGTGCTCATCTTCCCCATCTGCAATGACCCAATCCACCACCACGACCTCTCCCTCCAACTCTCATTCCCCTTCCAATTCCTTCCCCTCAGATCTCGACTGAACCCTTGTGCACTCTCATTATCCTGCCGTTGTACCCACCCACTTTTTTGCCGTCGCGCCCTCCCCTCCCCTTTTTCTCAGTGGTGGCGGTGAACTATGAGAGAGGAGACGGATCATGGTGGATTCCATTAAAGAGATCAGAAGAAAATATCTAATGTTTGTGATTGGATCGGAGTCGGAGAGTTTGAGGATGGGGAGTCTACAATTGAAGGGATAAAGCCTAACATCCAGTAACCATAGCCTATCCAGTATTAGAAGAGGCTAGACTACCACTTGTTCCATTCTGAACAGAAGAACTCTCAACAGAGATCAAGACCATACCTTACTCCAAAGTTGGATCCATTTTCATCTACATCATCAACCACCAGATTAGCAAGGTTATAAAATAAATAGGATTTTTTTTCAGAATCAACAACAAGATTTGAGGCATTTGGAGGGATGGCAGAGATCCGCATCGAGACTAGATTGGAGACGGTGGTTAGAGCTCTTCCACCCACCCATACCCAAATGCAAGGGCAAGAGGTGGGCCCAACCCAGCCCTACCTCAAGCCCGAGCAAAAATTGCAAGGGCAGCTGCCTCTCAGTTGCTGTGACGTCAGCAACAGGTTTTAATTTTTTTTAAGTCAGGCGCGTGGAAATCACGCGCGAGTGGGGGAGAGTGGACGACAGAAAATGTCGGTGGGCCCCACCTGCTGCAGCTGACGCCAGCCTCCACCAACGGCTAGATGACGTGGCAAGCTTATGGCCGTTGGATCTCCAACGGCTCTTTAATCTGGACCGTTGGATTACCGTTGGCCACGTGGCGCAACGGTAACCGTTTGATGAAATTTTTTTTTTAAATCAACGGCCAGGATTATTCTGACATTTTTTAAAAAAAAATTTTAATTCTTTTTTTTTTATAAATACCCCAAATTCTCTTCTTCATTCCACACAACAACTCAATATTTTTTTTTCTACATCAATTATTTTGGTTTTCTCTCTTCCAAATCCTTAGTTTTTTACATAAAAAAAAAAATTTATGAGTGAGAAGGCAAATTGGTCAATTGCCGAAGATCTTGCATTACTGGAGGCTTGGATGATTGTCACTCATGATCCGATCAACGGAAATGAGATGAGGGTCGACAAAATGTGGAAGAAGATTCATGCATTATTCGTTGAGAAAATGCAAGGCACGAGCCGGACCGAGCAATCTCTGTCCAGCAGGTACCGACATTTACATAAAGAATTGAAATCTTGGAAAAAAGCACTCATAAAAGCGGAAACCATATTTCGAAGTGGCGATAATCTAGCCAACGAGGTAATTGCAATTTATTTTGTTGTTTAACAATTCCTTAAGCTAATTAAAAATAAGCATTTCAATATGTAAATTATTATATGTTTTTACATACAATTTTTTCAACAACTACAAGCACAAAGGTGGTACAATCAAGCTAACAACAACAGATCATTCACAAGGCATGAGTTATGGGACCTTGTCAAGCATACTCCGAAATACAAAATTGTTCATGGTGCTCCAGAAGTTGTCTTCAATTACACTCCCTTACACGAATCAACTACTTGCTTGTTGGTTGCTTGCTTCGAGTGCTGCAACAGCTTGAAGCATGTTGCTGTTTAATTGATTTCTCCGCCTTCGAAAGCGGTGGAGTTGCATTCTTCGTTCTTCATCTTCTCGCTCTTGTTGTTCTCACTCCCGTTGTAATCGATGCTGTTCTTCTTCATCACTGTCTTCGAACCTCCTCCAGTTAGACATTTTTGAAAGAAATATGATTTGAGCTGAGTAGGGAGTATGCAACAGATTGGTGTGAGAAATTGTGGGGGGTTTGAAGGGTATTTATTGAAAAATTTAAGGTGAAAAGTGTCGGTGGAGAGCAACTGTCGGTGGGATTTTTTTTTGCCAAAAAAAAAAAAATTTAAGTGGAAAGTGTCGGTCAAAATTGTCGGTGGGATATTTAAGGCCAACCAAAAAAAAAAAAAATTAAGTGGAAAGTGTCGGTCAAAATTGTCGGTGTGATATTTAAGGCCAACCAAAAAAAAAATTTTTTTTAAAAAAACCTTGCCCTTGCCCTTGCCCTCCACGAACGGGTGGAGTTGCACAAGGGCAAGCACTATTCACGGAAGGCAATTGTTGCCCTTGCCCTCCACCAACGGGTGGAAGTGCTCTTAGGGTTTTTTAGAAGTAGAGGAGGGCAAGGGCAACTGATTGCCCTTCAAAAACAGTACTTGCCTTTGTGTAACTCCATCCGTTGAGCAAGGGCAAGGGCAAGGAAAAATAGTATATTTAAGAGTGAACTTTGTTTAAGTGTTGACTTTGTAAGTTTGTTCGTTGAAAATAAAACAATTGTCTAATTCAAATAATTTAATTTTAAATACAAAGCAAACCATAGCATTACAACAACCATAATTAAAAAAAGGTTACAGAGCCTCTCACTCGGTTTTCACTTTCACACACAAAATATTAAAACTTTAAAAGTTCTTCACTTTCCTCCTCCGTTATTAAAATTTTAACCATAATTAAGTCCTCGATGACAACGACCTAACTCAGTCTCCCACTCCCCTATATTTCTAAACTCCCCAAAAATCCACAACTCATTTCTTCTTCTTCCAATCCCAATTCTGGTTAAAATCCTCCAGCACCTCCAATCCACAACTCACCAACGACAACAACTCCAGCTACAACTTCTCCAAATCCTCCACCTCCTATTCCGTCGCCTCCCTCAAATCCTTCAAATCCTCCCTCCCTGAAAACCCCCAAATCTACGACCTCTCTGAGATCCGCTCCGCCACCTCCAACTTCCTTCCCCACCGTTGTCTCTCCTCCTCATCTACCTCCTCCTCCTGGCGCTGCTCTCTCCGCTTCAAAGACGCCGTCATCTTCCAGCGCAAGTCCAGCCTCCCTCTCTCCCTCCCCGACTTCCAGCGTGCGCCTCTAACTGATTAAAAAAAAATTAAACGTGGCTGACGTCAGCTCGCTTGTTAGCGCAAGCTCGGGCACAAATTGCTCGGGCTTGAGGTTGGGCTTGCTTGGGCCCACCTCTTGCCCTTTGCAATTGGAACCGGTGGAGCGACTTTTTTGGGTTGGAGGGCAATTTGGGCTGCCTTGCCCTTGCAACTGGGCAACCGGTGGAGCTGCATAAGAGGGTGTAACAAACAGGGCCTATGGGGTAAACCACAAGTACATAGCACAACACCACCTGCAGATGAAAATCTTTCATAATTCTTGTTCAAACTTGCACCAACTGAAATTACGAAGAGAATAAAGAACCACCCGGTGTAGTGTAAACGACGTTTTTAGGAATAATAGTGGGTGGGGAAATAGCATTTGAAATTCGGTGAGATTGTAATGTGGGTGAAGAAATAGGACAATGGGTGGGTCTAGCAACACTTTTCATTAATTTTTGTGAATTGACAAAATTGACCTTAAAAAATTAACAAAATTATTCAAGTTACGCATAAAAAAAATTTAGGAACAGTGTTAGCAACCTTCTCACTTATCTTCTCATTTTAATATTTTTAGTTTTTGAGTGCTAGTGAAGTACACACGAGATGAGAAGAATGGAGAAAGTTGAAATGAGAAAATAATTGACAAAGTTGCTAGCATTTCTCAAATTTTAGATGAAAATTGGACGTGGGTGGTATATTGTGAAAAAATATGAAAGTCTGAGTAGTCAATTGTAAATTTATTCAGTATCGTGGGTAAATGTACAAAAGTCCAGTGCCATTTGTGTACATTTGCCTAGCCTGTATAAAAGGAAGAGAGGGGGGCGAAAGGGCAGAGTTGAGGCAGAGAGGCCGAGTGCATCGTCAAAAGGGGACTCAAACATTTTTCTTGAGCTGCCGAAGGTAGACTGACATATTGTCAGCCAAAAAGCAGTCCTCGCAGTCCAGGTAAAGAGATACAAGGCAGGTATGGAAGAGGCGAAGGGATTGCAGCAGCAGCAACTATTGCTACAGCAGCAACAACAGCAACAGCAGCACCATCAACATAACCAGCAGCAGCAGCAGCAGCAGCAACAGCAACAGTTATTGCTCTTACAACAGCTGCAAAGGCAACAGCAACAAGCCCAACAGGCCGCTGCCATTTCCCGTTTCCCTTCCAACATCGACGCCCATTTGCGCCCACTCCGAGCCATCAATCTCCACCCTAACCCTAACCCTAACCCTAATTCCGCTCCTAATCTCCAACAAAATCCTGTTGCCAACCCACAGCAACAGCAGCAGCAGCCCCAACAACAACAGCAGCAGCAGCAGCAACAGCAGAGGGTGATCCGACCCGGGAACCAGGCGGAGCTACAGATGGCGTACCAGGACGCCTGGCGGGTCTGCCATCCCGATTTCAAGCGTCCCTTCTCTTCCCTCGAAGACGCCTGCGAGAGGTTAATTTTTTTACTGATTAGGGTTTCCATCTCATTGACATCGTTGGTTTTGTTTACATTTCGGTGGTTGTTTTACAAATTTAGGTCCTCATATCTTTATCCGTAATTTGAAAATGGTTTTTTTATTGAAAATTATGACTGAATTCAAACATGTTGATAGACCAACTACATACATTGTTGAGGCGACTCCTAATTTGTTGGGTAATGGAAGCATCCCTGCTCTCATACATCACCCCATCACCTATTCCAGGATATCTGCTAGCTACACATTCTCACGTTGTTATCATTTTCATCTCTGCGTCAGTACCTTGAAATTGATTGTGCCCTTTGTACTTGTGGGTTTTCAGTATTATGTCCCTGAAGCAAAGCTCTACTGTCTTTGCTTTACATATTCCATTCTGCTTTGCACTTAATAGGACCTGGTTTTACAGTTTCTGATTTTTTTGATTGAGGTTCATGTGCTTCACCTTTTATCGATACAAGAGAGTTACTATTTTGCATAACAGATTTATTTAGATATAATATTTTGGGCACCTTATGATAGCAGCAGAGAGGACTTATGGGAGAAATTTCGTTTCTGGTCTTCATCGTGGGCTTCGATTTCAACAGATGTTAAAAACTGTCCTTTTCAGTTATTTGGCTTGATTGGAAAGCTGCTATCAGTTTTCTTAACTGTTTTCATTTTAGGGGGGTTTCATTTTTTGTTTTCACTGTTTGTTTTGAGGTTTTTTTTGTGGACTTCTTGTCCACTCGTGTAGCTTTATTGTCTTAAATTATCGTTTCTTTCTTTAAAAAAAAAAGTTTTCACTTTCCCTGTTTCCCATCCCACCCTTTGGGAGCTCACAACCTACTCCATTAGTAGTCAAACCCATGATCTCTCCCTTCAAAAGAATGTTATCAATAATGGATGAGGAACCAACATGACTTCCATGGAAGTCATGTACAAGGTTCTTCAACATGCCTAACCTAATGGATACTTCAAAAGTTGTTACTAGTTTATCCAGTCCTGTGGACATTTCTGTATGGGTTTTTGGATTATTTAGCATTGTATCTAAACCGATGTCCCACTCATTTTAATTTCACAGCTACTGTACAATAATTTCTCTTTTTTTCTTTCCCCATTAGGGGTTGTCTTCCTCAGTGTCATTATGTCCTAGAGTAGCACCTATAATTCATAACAGAGTCATACCCTGGACTCATTCCCTGGGAGAGAGAGAAGAGAGAGAGGGGGTGTATAATCTTCTGGTAGCGGAATAGTATATTAGGAGATGAAATATAAAGACCTGGAATCTTGTGTTTCATGTTAACATTACCCTTTTACAGCTAGTACGCCTTATAGGATAGGTGGATTAAGTAAAGTGAGTCATCATTACTTGTTGCCCTGGGCTATAAGTTCATTTACTCTTAGCTTTCTTATTACTCGTCATCTGGTAGTCTGCATACTGCTACATGAAGTTGATGAAATGTCATCTCGAGTCAAAGAGGTTGGTTGTGGATGTGAATGCAGTTGGTATATAAGCTCTTTTGCCCCTCTAGTTATATTTCCCCTCTTTTCTCCTTTTCTCTTGGGAGTTGTGATCTAAACCATTTAATGTGCTCAGATTTAATGGTTTGAAATGTGTTTTGATGTGTGTCCCCCGAACCTGGCCTATATGTTTTTGAAACTTATTACTAGTTAGCATAGTCTGATGTTTATGAATGAGGATAATTACAAATTTGTAGACCATGTTACCTTTAAGATGGTGGTACCAACTTCCCACTTGAATTATTCCCAATTGATGGTTGAAAGTAGTAAGCTTTATCTCCAGGTGTTTATTTAAATTGCTTATGGTTGAACTTTTGAGAATTTGTGGCACTTCCGAGGCTTTCTTATATCTTTTCTCCCCTCAAATTGGCAGGTTGCTGCCTTATCATGTAGTGGCAGATTATGAGGCAGAGGAGGATGACAGAATCCTCGACTCTGACACCACAGGCCTGATTCCATCTCGCTCTCAGCAGTGGGATCACAACATATCTGCTAAAGTTGCAGAGTTTACAGCAACATTTGAGAAACAGGCACTAGCCTTTAACATAATTTCCCGTAAACGAGCTTTGGGGGAATTTCGGTCTGAAGAGAGACTTATGATTGAGCAGGCTCTTTGCCAAGAAGAAAAAAGGACATGTCTGGAATTGAAAGCAGAGTTTGATTCAAGAGAGAAAGCTGGCCGGGAAGCTAAATTACGAATGGCAGCAATTGCTCAGGCAGAGCAAGCTCGGGTTGAGTCACAAGCACATGCTGAAATGTTAGCTCGAGCCCCAATAAGGGCAAGTGCACTTGGGTCTCAAGGCAATGACGTTTCGATTGGGCATGACATGAGAGAGCAAGAACATGGGGTTAACCCAGAAGAGATGATAAATGGATGGGGAAATAATATGCAAAGAGATGAGAAGGAACCGTCTGAGGATTTTTTAAATGATGAAGAGACTGAGAATGGCTCCACGGGCATGCAGGATGGCTGGCGTGAAGTTGGGGAGTTTGATTTGAACACTCGTTAACCATTAGAGGTCTTGGCAAATCGTACTTGAGAGATCACAGACAGAGAAGCTGTGTATAAACAGAAAGCCCATTGCATGGCCAATGAATTGGCATCGCCTGCCCTGTCTTGGAATTTTCATGCAGCATGAGAAATGAGCCGTATACTGCAGTTACAATGGAAGATGGATAGCATTTATATTTATTTATATTAGCGGATTGCGCCTGCCACGCTGTCACAGAACGACGTTAGGTCAAAAAGCTTCTCCTTTGGGAGAATTGAGGCTTTTTATTTTGATCATTTGTAACTTTCCTTGTATTTTGAAATCTGGAATTAACGGTAATTTGAGCTGTTCATGTCTGGAACAAGTCTTCTCTCAGTGCATTAAGGTTTGAAGTTTGAACTTCGTTCCTCTCCATTCGTTTGCAGTACCAAGGTTTATAGTAGGGGGGAATTCGCTAATCAATTGTCACGTCCACAGGGCAAGGGTTTCAGTTCCCTTGTCAATTATCGCGTCCAAATCGAAATGCCATAACAAGGCTTGGACACTGCATGCAATCGAAACAAAAAAAAAAGAGTAACCAATGGAGGCAGGAAAGGGCCAAAACATTTATGGGAAAGGCACTTCTGGACGGTAGGTTAGGGTAGGAGGCAGGCATTTCCTCGAAAAATGACCCTCCCGCCACCGTGCAAGCTTTTGCCTCTCCAAACACCAAAATCTCATTCATCCCGGGTCGCACACATGCACAAAGACAGTACATCATCAAAAAATTAAGCTAAACCAGGTATGGTAAGGAGAGGAGAGGGAGGAAAACGAAGCTTCACAGAACAAGCAAAAGAATACACAAAAACGAAAAGTTTCCTACAAAATATTGGGGAGTTGAGAATCCAGTCTCTGCTGCAACTCTTTGATTTTCAATGAGAGCTCTGCTTTTTGCTCCTTGTAGCTCTGTAGCAAGTATTCCTTTCCTTCTATCACCTCCTTCAATTCTCCTACTTCCCTCTTGAGCATCTCAACCCTCTCTCCATCCCCTCTTCCTCTTTCGGTTGCATCAAAGTTGCTTTCCCCATGACCATTTCTTTCTTCGGGTTGCCAAATAGTGACCTGGGATGATCTGTCATTGGGGCTCACATGTCCCACACAGTGATCAGCAATTGCCTTCCTAAGCCTTTGGATTTCTCTCTCAGAATCAAAAAAGTCCCTGTTTGCTGAATCAAGTTGTGACTGTAGATTGGTAGAATGCGCCAGCTGCGCATTCAGTGAACTCTGCAGCTCTACAATCTGATCCTGCATCTCTAATATCATGTCATCTCTTCTCTTCAGTTGTTGCCTCAGTTTTTGTATTACTTCCCGCTTGCTGAAGATGTCAGATCCAGATTCTGAAACACATGGAGAATCTGAGCAGTTTGAAAAGTGGAGGAATGGCTTTGGAGGCAACTCAAGGTGATCAGGAGAAGATGCCCAGACAATGCCATTCTCCTTGTTAAATTCAGGGGATGGAACCGTCACTAAAGGCAGGGCTCCATCAGATTCAGTCAGCATCTGGTCATTGGGCCGGCACTTCATCTCCATCATGCCCTCAGTTCCTATTTCAAACCCATTACATATATGAAACAACCGGATTATTATATTGGACTGTCAAATAATATATCAAGCAATTGCTCATCAAGCAATAAGGGAGAACTGCAAATAAATTGCAACAAACCACATAACGCAATTCCAATGAAACTCAACTAGCATCAATCCAAATACAAATACAGATTGCTGTTTGACAACAAAAATTTCCATACAGTTCTTCAGCCTCACTCTTCGGAAAGAGTTCAACTCAACAAACCCTAAGTTAGATTAGGGTGCAGCATTCAAAACTGAACACCGAGTTTCTCATTGTCTTCTTTTTCAATATGGTTGTATCTCACAATATATCATACAAGCTTTCACACCCAAAGGAGAACCATGCAAATGAAGGTAATCGACCACTGGCCAAAACTAATTTTGAATCCTGAACAGAAACTACTTGTTTAACCCTCAGAAATTCCAAGACAAGAATTTACTACTCCATACCTGACATGCAATTAAAGCAACCGCCATCATTTTGTTGTGTAAAGGAATAAACGTTTGCGTGCACACGGCAAGCTGCAGACTTCCTTCGGTCAGAGGACTTTCCACTTGCTGAAATTGACAACAATGTTAAAGGGTAGAAGGAGTCACTGTAAAGAAAAAGCTAAACACATTAGAGTAACATTCGAACCATTACTAGCATTCTCCTGGGGCTTTGTGTCAAGTGCTTGCTTCAGCTTGTAACCAAGACGAATTGACAACGTACTTAACAAGGCACCACCAGCAATAAGAACCCAATTAGGTCCATCGCCCCGAAAAGGTTTGGATCTCTGAACTCGAGGCACATCAGTTGTTTTTGGTTTCATTTTAAAAGCTAGTGGTGTCGGAGGAAAGAATTCTGAATCATCCAAGAATGACCTATGCCAAGAGCATGCCAAATTTCCATGCCATCTGCATGAAAGACATCTGAATGTAAGTTAGAAATCAACAAATAAGTCACTGCTCGTAAGTTCCTCCCGAGGCACGCCTCGTAACCACCCTATATGCCTATGTAATCATACATATATAGTAAGAGTCTGATTCTCTACCAGCGCCAGGAGACTGGAGGACGCGATTGTCCAAATGCACGAGGATTACCAAACCTCATTTCTTTCAGCTTAATTACTCCCACTCCCAGACGTCAAATTCGCAACCAGAAATTAAACTAATGCCCAAAAACTATCCCTACAACCTACAACTCCAATTCAAACGAAATCCACCAGCACAACACAAGGCAAGCAAATTACGATATACACGCACGCACGCACGCACAGACGAGAGAGACGGACAGACGACTGCGCAAAAGAAAAGAAAAGCATACATACCTCCTTCGCTCATTGGCTTCGTCCATTTACAGTAGTACCCATCCGGTTAGGGTTTCTGAGAATTTAAGCAACTGACTCTCTCCGACTCAGTCGCTCCGCTCTTTTTCTTTTTTTCCCCTTTTTCGCTTTCCCTTTGTAGAAACAAAACACGAGAAAGAAAATTACAGACTTGTGAGTGAGTGAGGGTTTTGCATTCACGGCTTTTTTTGCTTATTTACTTCTAAAATAAAATAATAATATTTTTATTTTTTTAAATTTGGTTAATTCATCCATTTTTATACCACGTCACCCTTTCATCTGGAATATTGGCAAACTTGGGCTCCTTCCTCTTCGGTCTCCTTCCCACTTTACTTGGCAGATTTTTCTGTTATGCGGTTCCACTTCCCGGTGTTTGTTATTTATTTCTAATTTTTATATATATATATATATATATATTTTTTTTTTTTCAGTAAAGCGTTAATGTTTGTGGGTTTTATGTTTTAAATCGAGCATTTTGACAAAAATAAATAAATTATATATGCATATATTTGAGAATAATTTTAGTTTCTTCTCTTCAGCCAGTCACTTATCGAGATAGCTCAAACTTATTTGAGAATAATTTTTGAAGTGAAGTAAAATTAAAAAGCAATGCAGGTAGGGCAACTCAAGTAGCACACCAAGAAAAGTGTAACCAAATACAATGGGAGACTTATTGATGCCCAAGATTAGCAAGCAATAGCTGATGAAAGGGAATAGAAGAGAAATCACTAGCTGAGTCTAAAATGTGTATTCAAATAGTTCTAATTTGCCAAGGCATCAAGGAGCAGCGACGAAGAAGACAGTCGATACGTCTCGACTCGCTAGCACGTTTGAGAGCACAAGCGTCAAGCATGAGGTTTTGTACAACTTGTCACAGACCAAAGGCCACTCTCTGCACACAGTCACGACGTTTTTTGCTGGGCATCCGAATGAGGCCTGTAATCTGTAGTTCTGTGATTGCCCTGCAAAATCGTGCTCTGTGAAAAAGGCAAGGTTAAGGATCATGATGCACATCCAACTCAAAAACATAACAGAACATAATCCTTGATGCAGGGCCAGGCAGAAGTAATGCATGCTATCGCTATGCACCTATATAAACAAAGCAGATATGTGATCGAAACCCACTGGGAACTTCATTGCATCTCACAACGTGTCACTGTCTCTCTTTCATAAGGTCAGAAAACGACAATCAAGTAGTATTTTGATCTTTCCATAGCTGTGAAAAGGGTCAACAGAAATAGTAAGATTATGTCTAGCACCATAAACATCTTTGATTAGGTCTGCTCTTTAGTCTAAAATCATAAGGCTGTTGAATGCATTACTCATCTACATATTCGCCAGACGAGACTGCATCAACTCATTACAAATGAAGATGATGTGCACTGTGAAGAATGAAAAACGAAAAGGATACTGAATAGATGCTTCACTCTTGTTTTCAGAGTCATTGCTTTCCTTTCTTTTTTTCGGTAGTGGGGACTGCTTTAACTTGCATTTCGCTTTCCTCTTGGGCTGAATAGCAATTGTCTTGAAAGACTGGAACCAGTCATGAAGGTTGATAAGATCCCCATGCTCTTGAGCCAGGGTATACCTACAAGATAAAATGAACATGTAATAACAACCTTAAAGCAACACATGTCCAGTGCTTTTAAGTCACACTGGTATATTCTAGCTTATTCTCGAATTAAGTCACCAGAATTTGAAAACGCAACACATGCTATGTACATGTGTGGAATTATGATCAATTATCAGCTACAGATCTTATGATTCAAACCTTTGTCTTGTATTACCTTACTGGTAATGTATTATTTTAGGTAATTTATTTGACCTATTGATCATCCAACGCCAAAATCAAATGCAAAAATTTATTACCTGGAGATAATAAGTTAATCATTGTTAGAAAAGAAAATTTCCTAAGAAAATATATTTTCAGGCCCAGACAAAAGAGAAGAATTCAAGATTTACCAACATGCATAACGATATCAAACCAGTAGAAAATTCGATTTTGCCTCTGATAATGAACACAAGAGACCCTACATGTCTAGACCACAAAGTAGCTGGATATAAACACAACAAATCCAAAAATTAACATCACTATTCAAAAAGTACAGTGCAAACTTGAATTGTGGCTTCCATAGCTTGCATCAACGTTTCTCATAGCTTTTCAAACAAATTCATTGTGATAGCTACGGTTATACTCACACAATCGAGGTATCAGGCATGGGAGACAATGGAATGTTGCCACTCTTACTGCAGCAACTGCACCGTAGGATTTTATGGAACTCCAAAAGATCCACTTGAATCCTTTTCCTCGAGTCTCCAATTAAAGCCTGAAATAAGTACAAAGTTAAGAAATGAATTTATAGAGTTCCAAAATTAAATTTAAAAAGTTTCATAAGTGGCAGGCATGTTAATCAGCTAAATCTGATAAGAAACAAACCTGTCAAAACATTACATATCAAACTTCCAAAAACTTCAAAGCTTAACATCACAACAATATCTGAAAATCTGGTAGTAAGAAAAGCATATTCTAATTTCATTACAAGTAACAAGTTGCTGGTATAGGCATACTAATCAGAGCAGCCCATTGCAATGCTTACCGATTGAAGTTTTTCAACATTTCTAAAGCAGAAAATCTCATGAAGATGTATGCACTCAATTGGCATCATGAAATACCTGTCATGAAGAAATATTAAAATAAAATAAAAGGGAAGATATTAGCCCAGAATGCTTTTCAATAACCAGATAGTATAAAACAAATCCAGATAACAGGTATTAAGAAAGCACATTTCGGTTGCTTTATTATGATATTACACAAAGGAGTCATGTGTTTGCCAAAACCTTATCACTGCGAAGAGAGAAGTCAATAGGCTCAACACTTCATGTTTAATAATTCGCATGCGGAATCAAAATACAGAGTTGGACTCCAATTACGAATTATTCATGTGTTTACTAAACATGAAGGAATCAAAATATAAGTGGGGCCCACACAGAATAAGGAATAACTCCTGATTTTGGAAGAATTGGACTCTTTGGGGAGGTAGGATTTTGATTCCTGGAAAAACAAGGAATCAAAATTTATTATTTTTACACATTTATTTCTAAAATTTCAATTTTACCCATTCACTTTAACCCAACAGCTCTCAGGGAATTTTAGTAATCAAACTGGTTTCCATTCCGATTCTGGTGTATTAGTAATTCAGTACCATTCGTCCATTCCTACTCCGATTCAGATTCAAGATTGATTAGGTCAGTTCATTAGAGTTTAGGGTAATAAGTTTAAAAAAAAAAAGACAATTGCAAAGTAATAAGAATTACCTAACCATGCAATCAATTAATATAGCAGCTTTTCTACTGTGAGATATATGTCTCCTGTCACATGAACAGAGGTTTAAATAAAAAAAAAGAGATCAGTTCACATGCTAGTTTAAAAGGAACGGAAGAGGAGAGAGAGAGAGAGATTACTTGGATATGTCAGTCAAATCTGGTTTGCAACTTCCTTCCTCAAATTTCAATAAGGACTGCAGCTCCTTTACCTTCTCATGAATCTATTATGGACACTCAATTAACTTAGCAATCAACTACTATCACTGATCGATCATCGAAGCATGTAATAGTAATAGCTAGGTGAGACTCGTGAGATAATGAGACTAAGGTGACAAAATTACGACAAAGCTTAGCATTTGTAAGGCACTCAGAGTACTTTAAATGTTTAGTATCTCTAAGGCACACATAGACCATTGAGTACTTTTAAAGCTGTTAAGAAATATATATTCCCATTAACAGATTTCACAAATGTTCAAGCACAAAATATATATTGAGTTAAGGAAAAGATAAATGATGAGATGTATGTCAAAATTCCAAATTATCTTCTGTGGATATTCAATTGTTTGATTAGTATTTGACTAATAAAAGAAAGTAGATCAAGATTTCCTTAAGGAGTTATGTGCAAACGAAGAGGATGAATTCCAAATTATCTTCTGTGCATATATTCACTACTAAGATATTCAAGAATTAAAAGAAGAGGAAGAAAGAAAGGCTATAACAAAGCATGCATAACGAGATCACAAAACACAAGCTCTGAGTTCTGTGACAATTCAGTTCAGAAAACTAGTCTTCTTTTCTCCAAAAGGCACAGCATTACTATACGTCCTGTCGAGAAACACTACTCATCAACCCGTACATGAACCCAAAAAATCTAAGCAACACCTAGTCATGGAAAGAACAAATACAAGGACCATTTCCAAGAAATTTTGGCAACCAATGTGATGAGAGATCGCTATTACATATATATATATATATCAAAAGCTCCTAAGAAAACAAAGAAACCCATGTCATACCTCAAGAACATTGACGGTGAGAACTTCCCAACTTTTGAGCAACTGACAGAGCAATGCTGCAGGAAGATCCCTGGTCAATTCCAAAGTTTAGACAGTTCAGAAACTAGAGATTACCGACGAAGAAAAAATGAAACTTAAGTTAACTTATAAGCAAAACTTCCAATTTCAGTATTATGATGAACATAAATGAAAAAATATATAAATAAAAAATAAAAAATTGGAATGACATCTAGCAGAACATGGAGCAGAGAAAGTGATGCTTATCTAAAACATGGAACAAAGCATAAATATTAATAAATAATTTAATAATTTAAAAAAAACTATGCTTCTCAACAATTTCAGGCAAAGTAAACATAAGAACTAAACCATGCGTGCAACATGAGACCTTCAGTGCATCTGAATTTTTTAGGCCACATTACTTACCTCACTTTGCAAACTACCTGACAAATAAGGCGTCCCTTTCGGGAGCTCAAATTTCGTTCAAGCATACAGTGATCACTTGACAAAGATGTAGCAAAACTTTTTCCCAATCCAGTGCGAATATCATTATCAGAAGACAATGAGTTGTAAATATCTGGATCAAGCGCCTCGCAAAATAAGTCTAACAATTGAATTTTGTTGCACTTCCCAGCTTCATATAAGCACTGCAAAACACTTGTGTGTCAAAATACAGAAAAGCCAATAGAAAGGTACAAGGTCCTAAAAATATAAAAGAAGAAATAAACACTAAACTGTGTTCTTTCATTCATCAAACATTAGCTACAAAAATTCAGCTTGAGGTGCCAAAACCCGTGAAACACACATCAAAATATGCATTTAAGCTTACAAGTAGGAAAATGTTAAGCTTAGACATGTTGAAGCACTAATAATTAATATCTGTATGAAAATAAAATACAAAAAAGGAGTCACCAGAACAACAGTGCTCCAGAGCATCTGCAATCTCTTCAACTCTGTCAAACCATGAGCCATATTGATATCAGTTTGTTCAGCCATTTGATCCCTGGTGACAGAATTTCCAACAGATGTCAGCATGTTATCTTTCTTATTCACATTTTGAACCCATCTTGTACTAAAAAAGTATAAATATTATTGAATCTTAGGATTACCTTCCATGACATAAAACTTCGGAAGCACACTTGTTCACTTTCTCATTCTGAGATCCCTTCAATGGCCAGCTTACATCTTAGTAAAAATATGCAAAACATTGTCTGGCATTGGGTTGGGGGGAGGTTGGAGAAAACTTATATTGGATGCATGGTATTATAAAAAATAAAAAAGTTAACAAAGAATACTAGCAGGGAGCAATAATCGCCAAACTGGTTATTGTTGCTTTCATGGACATTCCAACATGTGCATATCTGATTGCATATAACTACATCAATGCATAAACCAAATGTTTTGTGTCAAAAGACCTTTCCTTCCAGAATCCAAATCCAAAAAAGGATCATGAGGGGATCTGTTAGCAATTGACCACTTTGTTACAGTTCAGTAGAGTACAAAAATGATAATCCTTCTCTTTTGTCTATTAAATGAAAAATCTTAATAAGAGATGGCAGAAAAGGAATATGAATAAAAATGTGGGTATGACTTATGCACCTTGCTTGAATGCTATCTATCAATGTATAACATTGTAAACATGGTGGACACAAAGAGGAAAGTGATACTTCATGGATGCTAACCTTGCGGCCTTCTTTAACAAGCAACCGACCAAGTATGAAGCTTAAAGGCTCTGAGGAGAAATGTTGGACACATGCTATCTGAAAAATACTTTTTGACATCAGCAGGGGGCTAGTCATGATGGCAAGAGAACATGAGAGGAAATGCAACAACTTAATTACCAACCTTCAAAGCCCTAATAAAAGATGTCAATGTACCATCCTGATTTAAGAAGTAGTTTCGCAGAAACATAGCCACCTTGTGACCAACAGCGAAACCAGAACACTGCCCCACAAGAGCAGCCTCAACAACTGCATCCATCCTCTCAGCCGGTGATCCCAACGTGAACTTGCAAGGGCACAACTTCTTCAGCACATTTGAAGGAAGTATGTTTCTTGGGGCATCCAACGTTGTTGCGACTCCCATTATTAAAATGACTGGGATCTTGGCAACCCATTCACTGATACAAATGGTGGAGCAAGTTACAAGGCCAGGTAAGCAAAATCTTGTACTCACTGTATATGTGTTATTTATTGTATAAGCAAAAAGTGAGGGTTGGGGTTAGAATACCTCAACATAAGAATGAAATCAGACAAGACAGGAATAGAACATCTTTCCATATCGTCTATAATGACAACCACCGGGAAACCATAGTTTCCGTGCTGGCTGTACCACGATGCCAATATGGACATATCAGCTGCCTGAGTAAAATAAAATAAACTGAATAAGGATCTACTTGTTGTACAATTTAAATTGAAGGAACAAAGAAAGGTAAATACTTACATCAAAAGAGCGCATCAAAAACTGTCTCAATAAGCTTGAAAGAGAACCAGCAATCCCATTCTTTGGTGAAAAGTCGAAGGAAGAAAGGTGAGCGACATGGCATCCATGAGATTTCAGGCAGAGGCCAAGCTCTTGAAATGTCGAGAAATCGTCAACAAACTCCATATTCTCTGCTAGTAATGACTCCATCGATCAACTCAGTCAACTCAATTTGGAATTAGGACAAATGAAAGGGAAGAGATGTAGGAGAACAAAAACATACTGGTGAGAAGGAGCGCAGTGAAGAGCTGTGCACAACAAGCAGCGTGGGTGACAATCGGAAAAGGGATGGGAGCAATTGGCTTGATAGCAGCGAAGGAATCGCATACCCAGCTGTGTATCTGGTTGAAAACATGAGCATTCATATTCCTCAGAACGTCCTTGATGGAGGATTCGATTCCTGACCAAACTAACTGAAAAGCTTCCATTCGCAAGCAGCCCTCGTCGCCTTCCTTAAGCTCAAGCCTCTTTCGGGCTTTCCCACTGGAAGTTGATTTTTCAGATGCTTTGTGAAGAACGAAGAAATGCTGCTTGATCAGAAAATTAGACAAGATTCGTAAGAAATAGAAATAAAAAAGCGTAAATAAACACAACGGGAAAGGAACGCAAGGGACCTGGAGGTTGTTTTGAGCGGCATCGGGGCTTGATGGGGGCGGTGAATCACCCGCACTTGCAGATGAAGCCGCCATTGAAGCTCTTCTCTTCTACACTCTACATAATTAGCCAAATTTAGGGTTTCCTAACCCACCCCCAATTCGCGCTCTGTCTGTCTTCCTTTTGGCGGGAAAATAAAAAAAATAACTACTTTCAATAACTATTATGACCTTTTTTTGTGGTGCAAAAAAAAAAGCAAGAAATAGATAAAAATAACAGAATCTTGAAGTATTTTATTGATAAAAAATATTTACTTACACAGAATGAAAATAACAAGAACAAATATATAAAATTAAATTGATACTAACTTGATTGATCACAGGTAGAGGCTAGCGTAAAAACTATGTCATTCGAACAGTATTTCCGTCCCACTCTTGTGTTTGTGGTTCTACAACGTCTGCTCGACCAAGATACAACTACCTAATTCTACAACCCGCACTAGATGATAGAATTCTAGCGAATTGTGTTTGTGTGTTTACTCTCTGGAAATTTCATACAGAATATAAGGAAGAAAGAAAAAGATAATCTCTGATACCAATCTGACACATCTCGATCCTGACACGCTAGGTGTCGGGAAGTGCTGGCCAACACGTGTTAAGTGACGAAAGCCAATTATGCATGTATAAGTGAACGAGTAAGTAGAAATAGAGTTTGATGCGGAAGTCAAAGTGTGATGATGGGTAAAGACCCATTATTACATGTGCATAATAGTCAGAGAAAAGTAAATAGTGCAAGGAATAAAAACATTCACATCCTCGTGAGGATGGATAAGTAAAAGTTAACTAAAAGTAGGAGTGAATCCTACATAATCCGGAGAAATTGTCAAAACAACCAACCATAGTCGAAGCAAGCCCATGTCTCACTGGAAATCAATTCCACCACTAAGTCCTGGAGGGGCGCAAAACATAAAAAGGTGAGTGGGTCAAAAAGCAAAGTTTGATAAAACCTTTGTTTTCAAGAGCATATTATCCCCTCACTGGAAAACATGTATAGTTTTTTAAAATACGTCATACTCCCCGGTATGATCCTCAAAATACTATAATAATAATGCTCAAAACACGGGTACTCCCTAAAAATCAATGAATGACTGACTGCTCACCCATATGTAAACACACAAGCCCAAGTAGATAAGCTACGAGGAACAGGCTAGGTATATAAGTAATACACTGAGTACTACAATGACGTGAGTCTAACGCTAAGCGTTGTGCACAAAGTGCGTCACACAAGTTCGAGTTGCCTAGTGCAACCTAGAACATGCTAGTACCTACAATGGATCCAAAGTTGCGTAGCGGCACTGGTAGGGACATCTCCAAGCGTCATGGCTAGTCCTGGGCACAAGACTGAGTACTGATACCCGGGGTGTTATACATCTACTGATGAGCAACAGTATAAAAACATGTATGGCAATATAATACGAATGTTCTACCTCCAACATTCGCAAATGATATGAGTTATGCTAACAAATTAAAAAAGCATTGAAAACCATACGCATAATACATTTATCAAAACAAATACCCACTCACTCACCTGTAAGTAGCCGGGTCGTAGCCCTCTTATTCTGGGTAGCCCCGGTAGTCCTTTTGATAAGTCTCACCTATATGAGATATCACTATAGTAATGATTAAACTCATAAAGGTTTTAATTAAACTAATCAATTAAACATATCCCTTGTTTGCTCAACACGGAGGTCCGAAAACACTTCGTAAAATACCATACGTACTGCCCCTAGGTAATACGCGTCGTCATGAGTCGCCTCACGAAGACGGAATTGAAAAATATTGTCCCACATGCCATCACGCGTTGGGTCAATGTTGACGTCATGGCTGGTCTGAACCTGTTGCTGCCGTCACCCGGCCTGAACAATTACTGACGTCACTGCTAACGTCACCCATCTGGTTTGGACCGTTGCTGACGTCAGCGCCGGTCGCCGCTGCAACTTTTTCCGGCCGCCGTCGCTGGAATTTTGGCCGGTTTTTGGAGAAATTTTCAAATCTCCATAACTTTTTCATTTCTTGGCCAAATTTCACGTTCTTTATACCAAAATGAAGCTAGAGAGGAGTAGAATCACGGTGTACCTTTGGTTTGGCTATACAAGCTTGGGAAATGACCTGTAATTGCCTCGAAAGGTCGCGGGTACTGTAGCTTCACCGATCTATGTCAAAACTCAACCAAATCAAGCAAACCACATATGAAAATCCATCTACTCAACGAGAGGAATCCAATGGTGGTAGTTAGAAACCTCACCTCTATCTAGAATGGCGAGAAAATCGTCGGGAAGGTCCAGTTCTTCCGTGAGTTTTTCACGTCATACAGTTGGGAGTTTGGACGAACGGTTTGCACCGTTGAGTCCAGGACGTCGAGGCAAAGAAGGTGGTGATTTTTGTTCGTCTCGATTCGACGGTTTTTCGTCGACATGCACTGTGCACATACGGTGAGAGAGAGAAAAAGAGAAAATAGGAAAGAAAAATGAAATTGAGGATAAGGGAGAAAAATCAGACGGGGAAGAAGAAGGAAAAAAAGATATTTTGAGTTTTGGGGGTATTGTGCACCCACCAAAACAGTAAGATCATACGATCCCGTGAACAAAATAATCACGCACGTGTCCAAAATATCCTCTGAAAATTATTTTATAACAAACTTTTTACGGGATGTTAAAAAATGGCTCAAGTCCTAACTCATATTGTAGAAGACAAAAGATATATAAAGGGTATTGGGAATTTGGTTTTCCCCAATGTGGAACAAAGTCTCAAAATTCCAACCATGACATCCATCCCGCTATTACTCTCGCCAAATTTGTTTACTTTCGAGTTCTAATGGGACCTAGCTTAATTTGGAGTTCTTATGGGACTTTCGCCCAAATTCATTTAATATGATAGCAAATGAGTTAGTATGATAGCATCCTTTATTATCCTTTATTATGACATATTTACAAACATGAAATTGGAATAAGAAAGGTATGGAGAATTTGAGCGAGTATGAAACAGAGCATTCACATTAAAGTGTTTACTAGTTGTCAACAATCATAAATGAAGTTTAATCTTAATACCCACGCTATGTATATAAGTTCGAATCTCCCTCTTTATAGCTTATATCTATTGACACACTCATCAATGTTGCCGTTATATCATCTAATTGTCTTATAACTTCTATTAGTGAGGTGGTTAGATGGCACACGTGTATGGCCACGAAGCCAATCATGTGGCGTCATGCATATGAAATGAAAAAATAAATAAAACTAATGAAAATCCCCTAACCAACCAAAATATTAATCATTTTTGTCCTTATTATTAATAAATTGTTATTGAGTTTTATGATTATTATTTTTTTAATCTCAAAGGATTTTCATTAAAGCTCCATTAAAAAAAAAGTAATGGCCCATTTGGGTTTACTTTTATAGATAACACTTTTGCTTGTTTTTTGGAAGTTCTGCATGAATAAGCACTCAAAAATGATTCTTGAATATGCATATGTCATATGCTATTTTCCATAAAGCGCTTTTACAAGCTATAAACACTTTTAAGTTTGTTTTGCTAAATATAATCATAAGCGATTTTAGTTATTCTATAAACAATCTCAAATTATAAGAAGAAGTGTGCATTGAGGATCTAATATTCACAAGTTTTGGCCTTTTAGGCTTATTTATTTAAATTCCTCCAAAATTGTCACTTGTTAACTCCTAAACTCAACTTGTTAGACTTTTTACCCCATTTTGCAAAACTCAAGTTATATTATATTATTTAGGTATCTTTCGTCTAATAGGCGATAAGTAGTAGGCATTTTGGTCATTTAGCCAATTTGTCATAAATTGGTCAATAGACTGCCATGTGATGTAGAGCTGGACCTCTTTCACCGTCTCTGTTCTCCTTCTCCATCTCTCTTCTCTTTCTCCGTCTTTTCGCCCTAACTTTACACAGTGATTTAATTGAGTTTGATTCTTATATATAAAAATCAAACACTTAGACATTAATTCTTATAACACTATTGTTATAATGATGTGAGTTTAATAAAGACAATTTTTTTTTTGTATACAACGATATATTTACGCTAAAAGGCGGGTGAATAAATTGGTATCGAACTCGCTATTTACAATATTCAAACTTAAGACCTCTCACTTACAATTAACGAGAAATACTACTAAATTGTATCTATTAATTATAGGACTCGTCTACTTTGTTTTTGTATTTTATGGTTGGTTATTTTCTTTTCTCTATCAAATAGTTGGTCATTTATCGTTTCACTATTATAAACTCAAATTTTCTAATTCACCGTAAAAATTTGATTACTAAAATATTAAAATCGAACTCAATTTTTTCGGAAAGGTCTAAAAATAAGTTTAGGCATTTTGATAGATTCAAGATTAAAAAAAAAAAGTGGTTCATTGATCATACATCGATGCAAAACCCCAAAACTAGGAAAAGGTTCGGACCCCAGTTTCATTGTTGTTTTTCTTTTCTTCCATCCACGTCTAGTGTCACCTGCATTCCGGCTATCAACCGGTGGGCGACTGCTATCTGGGAGGAACACTACTTGCCACTTGGTCATGACTCGTGACGACTTTTTATTTGAAATGAACTAGCAATCAAGTAACACATCTAATTGTGCTTTGTTTTCGTTTATATATACGAACTCTATTTAGCATGTATTTTGTTTTTATTGTAACACAAATGGAATGATAGGGTGGTTGTATATGAATTTCATTAATCTATTTTGATACAGTTTTAATATCCTAAAAAACCTTAAATGTGTGAAATGTAAGGGTCGTTTGATAACCATTTCGTTTTCAGTTTTTGATTTTTGAAGACTGGAAATTAAAATCTTATTTGGTGACTACAGTTTTTAGTTTTTCAAAAAAAATGAAAACTAAAAAGTGAAAACTCACATAATTATTTCTTATTCGGCCAAGAGAAAAGAGAGGAACCACCACCCAATGGTGCTTTTATGAAAGCACGATCACCGGTGGCCCTCCACCTTCTCGACATTGTCGAACTAGAAATCCACTCTCAATCTTTCAACGGACATTTTACACATATGCAACAGGAGAGACAATAAAGGACCAGGTTGGCCCCTTTACGACAGATAGAGATAACACTGATTTATTTAATACATGTGACTTTCTAGTTTCTGGATGACCTGAAAATTCGCTACTAAAAGAAGGCCGATATGCCCTTATTTATTACCATATTTCAACCGTCTATAGGAAATAAGTACTTATACTTTATAAGTACGTTTTTTTTCATTCTTCATAGCTTACTCTTGCTGAAGTTGTGGCTAAGTCCGATTCCATAACCTTTGCTAATCTCCGAGCTGCCTTTCCTTCGGTTTGTAACAACCGGAGGGCCATTATTTGATCGTTTACGGCATTCGGCTATTTATTTGATGGACGTGTGCTCTATTGGAGATGCGACTTTACTTCTTAGTCATATTTTGATAAAAATGGTGGGAGTTTTCCTGAATCGCCTATAGTAAGGAGCTATGAGGCCTTTCCCTTCTCCTAACTCTCTCTATTTCCGATAGAGAATCCCCACGTTGAAAATAAATACATTGCCATTATAGCTAGCATGGCCAAGAATGGATACTCTCATATTAGTTCCAAACTAAGGTCTTCCTCTGGGCAAGCGGACCCTCTTTCTTTTATTGTATTTTTGTCATGCGTAAGAAAGAGATAGTGTTCGCGCGAATGGTATCAAAAAGTTGTTACTTGTATGTAGTTGGCTTTCGATCGAGGCTACAAAGTATAAGTGAAGAAGTCCATCAAATTATAATTAAAAGGATAAATACCCCAGTTATGAGAGAATGGTAGCTTGCCGAGAAGTGGCTTGCTTGCTGAAAAGCCCTGGGTCGATCATGGGTAAGGTGCGGCTGGATTGAAGAAGCCTTTCTAGCCATGGAAATACATGTTGGAGTATAAGCACCTACCCTTTCCGTTGCCCACCTGTTCGACAAATAAATTCACACGGCGCTTAGTTGTAGGCCTAGTGATTTATATGAACACTGATTGGGAGATTGCAAACGTGCCACTACTAGGTACCGCTAGCAGACGGTGTATGTGTGTGATTTGAGATTGTGCTATTTAACTTATAACCAAAAGATTGTGCCTTTAAGTGAGAGGCTCAACTTAGGTTCTTTATTTGCCTTGCCTGTTAAGGACTTTAATTGTTATGTAGATATATATAACAAGGCTTATATGTTTGAAATATAGATTGGATATAAACTGGTTATATTCAATCCGAATGCTTTAATAATAAAGACAGTAAGCAGTAAATAAAGAAAATACAGTTTGCATCAAAGTAAACATATATAAACTGAATTGAAAGTTTACGAATAAGTAAATACAATAAGTAAACAAAGCTGTAAACATCAACCAAAGTGTGGTTGGATTGCATATAAAGCCATCGAATTGGCTTTTATGCCCATCGGATTGGAGACAAAGCCATTGACAAAGCCATCGGGTTGGCTTTTATGCCCATCAGATTGAAGATAAAGCCATCGACAAAGCCATCGAATTGGCTTTTATGCCCATCGACTTTTTGGGAAGAAGAGAATAGCCTAAATGAGATTCTTTCCCAGGCTTAATCGATACCACAGAGAGAAGTGGCAGAGCTAATTCTAAGATTTGGGGTTTCCTGATCTAAAAGCTTTAACACAAGTTGTCGAAGCTTTGTGAATGGTTGCTTAAAGCCTTATGTAGGCTTATGAAAGCTTGTTGCTGGGTTGTATGAACTGATGAATGCCACTTATTGGCTTTCAAGAGAGAGGTTTTCCTCTTTGGTGTTTGAAAAATTGGCTTTCCTTAGAACATGTATGTTCTGAATTTTGTTTGATTGGTTGAGTGTCCCCAGCTCTCTGCCTTTGCTTCTAATATATAGAGAGCAAAACCAATGTGAAAGCAACCCAACTTGATGCACGCACCTCAACCTAATTCCACTTGCACAAAAATAGATAACATTAATTAACTATCCACTTGCAGATACCCAAAATATCTTGGTGTAAGTTTGGTCTAATTTCACAATAACCCCCATATAATGCCATAATTTGGCTTTAGACCAAAATAAGGGTAAACATGATAATTTTGAGTGTAAACACCACCTACTCTTGCTTAGGAGCCTTACCTTTACACGGTTCGCCTCTCACTCACAATCAAGCTATTTCGTCACTCGGAAGTTTCGCTTCACTGATTCTTTATTTTGTTCATATGGTATTCCTGCGGACCCTTAGCCACGCCACATTACTACGTAGTTTTTTCTTGTCATAGTCGAGCGCCTTTTCTTCGTAACCGTCTCAATCGAGCTATTAAATTACTTCGCGACTTCTCTTGTCGTGAGAATGCGAGGTGGCTCCCGTCTGGGTCCTAAGTTACGATGTTGATTCTTGATCCAAGTATAAAAGAAATGAAGTTTCAATTTGGTAATGCTACAATTTATATAAAAAATTGAAAGTAGTTACGAACAAGATTTTAGTTTTAAATTTTAAAAAAACTGAAAACAAAATGGTTATCAAACGGCTCCGTTGTTAGTCTATAAATAAACTACTGTCTTGCCAAGTATTGAACTTTGTGAAGGGACCAAATCCATTGAAATACAATTTTCTCAATTCTCAAGCAAGTAGTTATAAAAAAAGAGAACCTAGTTAAATTTAGAGTTGGGGGTAGAGGTGGGCATTTTTGTTATCGCACCAAACCGACCGAAACGAATGAGTCTTGTAACTTGAGAAATATTGGTAATGGGTTAAGACCCGGTCACCCGTGCAATGAGTTGCTTAGAAACGGTATTGAAAATTTTCAAACCCGATGAAACCCACTCATCCGTGTATGTGTATATTTCATAGTTATTAGGCACATGTGGCTTATTTTTATTGGTCTAGCCACGTCATTTCATCAAGCCCAACTCGTACACGCTACTGAAAAACAGTGGAACCCACCCCATCGTCCCTTACCTCTCTCCATCTCACCTTTTCTGCCGCCATTGGAAACTCCTCCCTTAGTTTAATCTCTATCCATTTTTTTTTATCTTTGGGATGTTGGATTTTCTTTTCAAGTCAAATTGAATCTATTCATGTTTTAAATTCTTGAAACTCTTTAATAAGTATGTTGAATATGGAATTTAGTCTAAAATGTTCTTTTCTGCAAAAAATTGTGAACGGAAAGCTACAAACTTCAAGTGTTATGATTAGAGGGCTACAAGCTTTCAAGGAACTTAGTAGGCTCAACCCGTTCAACCCACCCAATCCGACCGGCCTAAAAATGAGATGGGTGGGTTGGTTTCTTTGTTGATATGGACGACAATGGTTTGAAAGAAAGTCTACCTGAGCGATGTCGGCAGAACAACGGTTTGGCTCTGAAACTGAGCCGAATGACCCGATGCCCACCCCTAGTTGGGGGTAGCAAGTTCATTGATCCAACAGAAGATTGTGTAAAATAAAAAGGCTTTTTTTTTGCCATACCGCACGAAACTTTATTCCAATATCACTTTGCCCCCTAAAACTTAGGGAGGTGTATTCAATTGAGAATTTGTGGGATTTTATTTTATTTTTTTATAAATCTAAGGGTATTCAATCATGATTTGAAATGATTATATGAAAGTCTAAGTGTATTCAATCATGGTTGTAAGAGGGTTTATTAAAATTCACATAATTCTGGGTGTATTCAATTAAGATTTTAAAAGAATTTATAACATTTCAGGTGTATTTAATTAAAAATTGGTTTTAAAGAATTTTAAAAAGTTGACGAATTTGAGAGATTTTGTAATGTATTTTAAGCATTCATAAATCTCACATCTCTGCATGAGATTTCGAGGGAATTGAATTAAAATTTTACATAGAATCTCTATAAATCAATTAAACTCTATCAAAATCCATTAAAATCCCAATTGAATACATCCTTCTTAATTTGTGCCATTTTACATTTTGGAACTCAATTTTCGTTTCACTTTGCCATTTTTGGTCAATTTCGTTAAAAAATCTTTGAAGTCTTATGACGTGGCATGAGTGGTTCACTTATTTGATGACGTGTTTGCTATGTATAAAAAAAATAAATTATTAAGTAAAAGAAAAGGAAAAATCTTGAGTGATACGTACCATTCAATGGTACGACTATTGAATGGTTCAGATTAATTTGCAGTGGCCCCAAATGAATCTTAGCCATTTAACAGTACGTACCACTGAAGTTGGACCCAAAAGAAAAGGAAAAAGAACAAATTAGGAAAACCATGGTTTTTTTTTTTACTCCCTCCGTTTCTCCTCCTCTCCTTGACCACCAAAACCCTAAACCTTCCCTGAACCAAAACTCCACCGAAAACACAACTGCCATAGCCTGCCCCCTTCTCTCTGCTCTATTCTCCCTAGATCCCGGACCCAATTACTCACCCCTCCTTCCCCGGATCTGAACCCCCTTTTCATTTTGTATTAAAATTCATGGCTGGATGTGGGGGTCAAAGACTTACAAACAAGCTTTCAGAATTTGTCTTCTGGTCGGTTAGGTTTGTTCTTATAATTTCAAGTGGGCCACATATATGCGGTGGTGATAATAATTTTTTGGATGTGAAAATATGATTCTAGAGGGAGAATGGAGCTAAGGGAAGGGGGTTGGCAGTGGTGTTTTGGGTTGAGGATTTCCGATGGTTTAGGGAGAGGAAGAGAAACGGAGGGAGTACCAAAAAATTAATCAGCTTTTTGCTAATTTGTTTTTGTTTTCTCTTTTAATTTAACAATTTGTTATTATTATATTTGTATACATGGCAAACACATCATCAAATAAGTGAGTCACTCATGTCACGTCACATGACTTAACAGATTTTTTTGACTGAATTGATAAAAAATAATAAAATGAAACGAAAATTGAGTTTTGAGGAGGAGTAAAGTGGCACAAATTAAATTTAAGGACAAAGTGAGACTGGAATAAATTTTGAGGAGTATAGCAAAAAATAAAAATGCGTAATGAAGCAACAATCATTAGTGAGTAACTACTAGGCTTATTGAATGGTAAGCAAAGTTAATAAAAGGGGACCAAAGCGTAGGCCTACCTTTAGGCTTTAGGCCTTTCACCTTTGGGGTTTGTTTGTTTGTTTGTTGTTCAGTATCAACACCTCAGACGCTGCCCTGCCCCCCTTTTCTCAACACAAACAAGCGCACACAAGAGTGAGTGAGTGAGTGAGTGAAGTTGAGAGCAATTGATTGGAGGTTGCTGGTGCTGATCTGGCCCTGAGAGAGTCCCATCTTTCTCTCTCTCGCTCTCGCTGTTGTCGTTGGCGTTGGTAATGTTTGAGCTTCTGGGTCTTCTTCCTCCTGTCTCCTGGAGCGGACCACAATAACAACTGCGTCAGAGTGAATAGCGGTTGGGGTGGCGAAGATCGATGAATAGCTGTGCTACCGGAGGCGGAGGCGGAGGCGGAGGCGAGGGTGGGGGTGGGGGTGGGGCTACTGGTGTAACTACTGGGGGGATGATGATGAGGTCACCTTTCACAGTGTCGCAGTGGCAGGAGCTGGAGCATCAGGCTCTGATCTTCAAGTACATGATGGCAGGCATGCCGGTTCCCCCTGATCTCGTCCTTCCTATTCAGAAGAGTTTTGAGTCCATTTCTCAAAGATTCTTCCACCATCCTGGCAGTATGATATGCCCCCCTTCTCCGTTTGGTTTTTGTTTAATTTTTTGGCTAGGGTTGAGATCTCTTGCAGAAGATTAAACCATCGGTTCCAATTTATTAATTTTGAGTTGTACATCACATACACTGGATAATTTATCACAACACTTTGAATACTGCGGTGTGGTTTTGCTGATGATGACGTAGAAGTAAACATTTCATTTCATTTCAATTCTGGGTAAATTTTGCAGTGGGTTATTGTTCCTTCTACGGGAAGAAGGTGGACCCAGAGCCGGGACGCTGCAGGAGGACTGATGGCAAGAAGTGGAGGTGCTCCAAGGATGCATACCCTGACTCCAAGTACTGTGAGCGCCACATGCACCGTGGCCGCAACCGTTCAAGAAAGCCTGTGGAATCACAAACCATCACACAGTCGTCGTCCACTGTGACATCATTGACTGCCACCGGGACTAACAGTGGAACTGGGAGCTTCCAGAACCTTCCATTGAATGCCTTCGGTAACACCCAAGGAACCAGTTCCGCAACCAACCAGTCCCATTATCAGACAGACTCCATTCCTTTTGGAATCCCAAACAAAGATTATAGGTATTTCACTTTTGTGCAATCCATTTGTGCCTCATTTGATTGCTAAAGAAATGCAAGTGGAGAAGAAACAAAATGTTTGATTTAATCGGTGAGAAACACAGGTTTTACAACAGGCTAGTCCTACTCTAAGTTTATCAGGCAGGTTGGAATATTAATTAGTAGCATGAACTGAATCAAACACAGAGTTTCTCTTGAGTTTTTTATGCATATGAAATGAAGATATGACAATCAACTTTCTGCATGTTTTTTTTTCCCTGGCTCGACAGAGGGTAGCATGTGATGCAAATTATTGGATGCATAGCTGTTACACTTGTCACATGACCTTAGTCTTACGTGGGATCATATCGTTGAGATTGTATGGTAGCAGCAATTTTGGGGGTTCCTGCCATCTGGGTATAGGGTTACTTGCAGAAACTGAAACGTTTCTGTCAGATCCAGTGTTCTGGGCCCAGATGTTCTTAGAATAGTTGTTTAATTTTGTTAAGTCTAAAGGTCTTTTGGCAGTCGTCTTCTGGTCTGGTCTTTTGGAAACCAAAGTCATGTTGAGCATGCTAATAACTGGAAGAGTATATAATATCATAAGCTTCTGCCAAACAGAAAGATGGGAATGGTAGGCCTACCGTTTTTCCTATTTCTATTTTCTTTAGCTGAAAGGAAGGATTGCCTGAAATCTGTTAGAGTAAAGCATGTGTCACTTTCTGAATATTTTTGGTCTTAACGATAGTTGCACAGAGTTAAAAAGTTTTAATTTATGGTATTTAATACTTTGAGCATCACCTATAGCACATCAGACTCTGTTATATGGTATTATGCTTTATTATTGTATTTAATTATGCTGCTATTTGGTATATCTTATATTGGTGCATAAGCCGAGTATCCTATACCGGTTTATGGAAAATTTAGCTGTTAAAAATAATCATATTGGTGCATAAGCCGAGTATCTTATATAGGGTTTGCTGGGTCCTTTATTCCAATATGAAATCATATGGTAAAGTGGTATGGAAGGATGAATATGTAGCAAAAGATGTTTGAATTCCTGTGAGGGCTTAGGCTTCTTTGGCTGATGTCCAAAAGGATATTGGTTGAAGTCTGATGATGTGGTTCCGGTGAGTAGCTTTTACAGCCTTCCTTTGGATTTGGTTCTTTAGTTTGCGTTCTTTATTAATTCCTGGGTGAAATTAGATAGCATTGAAATTGTCTTGAGCATGCCATTTAGTTATATTTTATTTCACATTTGTAGTATCTCTGACAGGAATATGGGAAGGATGAACTCAGTTTTTTTTGTAGAAGTTTTTAGGTCAAAAGATTATTTTTTCAGTAGTGGCAAAATAATTGATTGTCTGCATCTTTTGAAGAAATGATTGAGTGGAGTACATATTTCCATAGTTTCTGATGCAGAGGTTTGGTACCGTAATAAGGGGAGATCATAAAATCTCTGGAGGTTTGGTACTCGTAATATGAAGTCTCCTGGAGGTGTATAGAGATGTTATCGTATAAGAACAAGCTGAGTTTCTAAGCGGAAAATTTTTGAACCTTTATTCATTCAGTGATATATCAGAAATAGTTGGAGGTTCCTTTTCATTTAAATATTCATAGCTGTAAGCCTGTAAATACATCATTCACTGTTATTTACTCTGACAAAAGATGATGGACAGCTCATCTAACGGCAAATGAATCGCCTTTGCTACAGGTATCTTCAAGGACTTAAACCTGAGATGGGTGAGCATAGTTTTTTCTCTGATGCTTCAGGAAGCAACAGGGGTCTCCAGATGGACTCACCGCTAGACAGCACATGGCCTCTGGGGCCATCCAGAGTTACCTCATTTCCCGCAACAAAATTGGGTGATGGCTCCATTTTGCAGCATGATTATCCACAGCATTCATTTTTCAATAATGAATTCCCCTCGGGGACTGTGAAACAGGAAGGTCATTCTCTCCGACCTTTCTTTGATGAGTGGCCTAAAGGCAGGGATTCCTGGTCTGGTCTTGAGGACGAGAGGTCGAACCAGACCTCATTCTCCACGACCCAGCTTTCGATATCAATTCCAATGACTTCGTCTGACTTCTCGGCAACGAGTTCTCAATCCCCACATGGTGAGTTTCACTTCCAACATAGGGAATGTTTCCTGCAAATTAATGTTCAATTCTTAATAGTGTGGTTAAATTGTTTGCAGATGCTTGAGAGAATCATGCTTTGGGAATTCCATAGACAAATCATGGAAGCCCTGGGGAAGTCCTTTCGTAGCGTATGGTTTGGAAGTGCTTGAAGAATCGTGTGGCATATTCTGGGTGTTTGTCGAAGCTTTGTGGGTGTGGTGGTTAAGTATTTGTTTGTTTAAAAGTACATTAGCAGGCTCAAGTTTTAGGTCTGAATAATAAATCAAAGGACATGATCCAGACACAATTGGGTTTAGGCTTTGAGTTGTACATTTTATTGAATGAATAAATCTGTCGTACAATTTATGAACGCATAGCGTAGCGTAGCGTAGCAGCCCAGCCTCTTGTCTTGGTCTTGGAATTTTGAGAATTATGAGATCAGATGAGATGCATGATGGATGATGTTCTTTTGGTTTGAGTTGAAATTTGAGATGGATGATGGATGCTGCTAACTGCTAAGCTAACTGGTGATTTGGATTAAGGCCTCTCACATTCTTCTGAGTTTGAGTTTTGGAGGCCTATCTGTTTACTAGAGGAATATTCAACTCGTAAATTGCTCTTCCAAACTCCTCCAAAGTCTCCTGTTTTCTCCCTAAGGGGCTCGTTTGATACCCATGATGATTGGTTTCGAATAGACAACTTTCAAATTTCAAGGTATATTGAAGGCGGAAGTGAATTTTTTTTTTTATTTGGAGCTTGGAGGGGATTAGAAGAGGAAAATCATCCCTTCTAATCCTACCATTTTAAGGAGGATCAAAATGCAAGGGTGGAACCAACAATTTTTCAATGGGTGGGCTGGCTAAAAGTTATTGGCATAAAACCTAATGATAAATGTTTTGTAGGGAAAAAGGAAGAGGGGGAGAAAAATACTTGACAAAATCAATGAAAAAGTTGCAAATTGGGGAGTTAAACCATTAATGCTAGGATTTTACTCTTTAGAATGGGAAAAAACAGGGGTTGTGCTCCGGGGAGGAGATGGTGGTTGCAGCGGGTGTGTAGGTGGTAGTGGCGATGGTAAGACGGTGGCAGCGGTGGTGTGGGTGGGGTGGCGATGGTGAGACGGTAGAGGTGGTGGTGTCAAAGTCAAAGATAGTGGCTGTGGCGGTGGTGGTGACGTCGTATATGATTTTATTTTTATTTAAAATTCTAACTTTGTTTTATTTTATAGGGTATCTAGTGTATGATATTCTGAATTTTCAGTCGTTAATGTAACCTGCAAAACAAAAAACAATCGTTAACGAACGTAACTAAATTTTCCCCGCAACAAACCCATATCCATTCTCTCTTTGACCGAGGAAATCGAAACAAGTTTCCCCCAGAGAAAAAAGTTAACGTCTTGAAATTGAAATATTAGGAGGATGCCATTACGAATTGGAACAGGATAGTCGTCGTCGGATCTTGGATCTCGGATCTCGGATCTCGGATCTCATCGAGAGAGATAAGAGATGGGTTGGGGTTGGGCAATCTACGAGGGAGTGGTGGCGTTGGGATCGCTGGGGCTGCTGGGATGGGCGGGGCTGTGGTTCTTGAACCGAAGGCTCTACAAAGAGTACGAAGAGAAGAGGGTCTTAGTTCAGATCATTTTCAGCGTCGTCTTCGCCTTCTCCTGCAATCTTCTGCAGCTCGTGCTCTTCGAGATCATCCCCTTTCTCTCCCAAAGGTTCAATTTTTTTTCATTTTTCTTTTCTGTTTACAACCAAAGTATTAATTTGATGATTGATTGCATGATTTAATAATTTGCATTTGCATTTGATTGCTACAAAGTAAATAAATAAATAAATAAATTGTATGTATGCTTTGGTTGCAGGGCCCGATGGCTCAACTGGAAGCTCGATTTGTTTTGTCTCATACTGTTACTGGTTTTCATGTTGCCTTATTATCATTGTTTCTTGATGCTCTGCAACAATGGTACGCCTACCCACTGCCTCTAGGCCCAAACAAACACCTTGTACTACTATACTTACTAGTTTACGAAACTTTAAACTTCAATCTTTTCATCTATTCATCTCAGGGTTCCGGAAGGAACGCGCTGCCCTTGGATCCTTCTTGTTCTTGCTCGCCTTCCTTTATGCTTTTTGGCGCATGGGCATTCACTTCCCTATGCCTTCCCCCGATAAAGGCTTCTTCACCATGCCTCAGTTGGTCAGTCGCATTGGCGTCATTGGCGTTACTGTCATGGCTGTCTTGTCCGGTTTTGGAGCTGTCAATTTGCCCTATAGTTACTTATCTCTCTTTATCAGAGAAATTGAGGAAACTGAGATCAAGTCCTTGGAAAGACAGCTCATGCAATCCATCGAGTCTTGTATTGCTAAGAAGAAGAAAATCATTCTTTCTCAAATGGAGATGGAACGCATTCAAGGATCAGAAGAGGTTCTCTTCACTATCCTATGCTTTTCTCTTTCTAAAGTGTAAATACTCGTGCATCTTGATTTCTATGCTCCAAAATTTACTTGTCTCGTATATCAATTTTGTATTAGCATATCTTTAAGGTTTTACTTGTTAGCAGTGTTTGTAAACCCAGTCCTGACTTGTGCCTAATAAAAGTTATATGTTGCAGAAATTAAAAGCTAGATCTTTCTTTAAAAGAATTGTTGGCACCGTTGTGCGATCTGTGCAAGACGATCAAAAGGAGCAAGGTTGGTATTACTTTTTGTTTTCCTTATGATAAGATCTTGCATATTTTCTTTTGAAAGAACTGATTTTTAACTTTTAAAGTTCTCTAATACTTCTCTACCCATGCTACTTGCATGCATTGAGAACTACTAGATAGGTTGTCTTATTAAGCTTTCCAGACCATCAACGTAGTGCGATTACTCTGTAAGGACTTCATAGTTGTCTTATTTCACTTATCTGCCTCTCTCTCCCTCCCCCTTTTTCTTTTCTGTTACAAAGATATCAGAAACATGGAAGCGGAAGTGCAAGCATTAGAAGAGCTTTCAAAGCAGCTATTCCTGGAAATATATGAGCTTCGTCAAGCAAAGGTTTACTTCCAGTTCTGTAATTTCAGTTATATGATTTAATTTCAAATGATTCCCTTGTGGGACTGCTGGTCTATGTGATTGCTTCTACTGAACTGAACCATGCATCAGTTATTTTAAGTACTGCAATTTTCATGAACTTCTGTTAAAATGCACCTCGGGCATATGGGTTTTTCAGCCTAGGTGCAAGACTGGAACTTAGATGAAGGGATTTTTCTCTTCAAAACGATTAAGAATTCACCGCGATAATTTTTTAATAACTATTGTCTCTCAATTGAAGGTGTTACAACTTACAAGTGAAGATTTCTGGATTGGAAATTTGTGTAGGCAATTTAAAACTCAATTCCATGTGCCATTCAAGAGTGTAATAGATGATAAAAATGACCCAGTTAACTAAAGTTAGGGCATAATAATGTTTACCCATATTTAATGGCCAAAGTGTGGTGAAGCATAGCTGATTGAAACTTGAAAGTGAAAAGAAGATTTATATGAACCACTGGCTGTTTCAATACTTTAAACCTGTGCCTGATTGAAGGCATATAAACTGAAATTGTTATTACTTGACAGGAGGCTGCTGCTTATTCTCGAACCTGGAGGGGTCATATGCAGAACCTACTAGGTTATGCATGCTCAATCTACTGTGTCTATAAAATGATTAAGGTATGGGATGCCTTTTTTTTTACTCAATGAGGTTGTTTGAATTGAAGATACTTTAGTTACATAGTTTGCTGATGTTAATTTTATTTTCTTCATGTTAACGAAGAGGGCAAATTTCAAACTGGTCCAAGTGTTTCTTGAAGTTACTACTTTTGATTTTTTGAAAAGTGCCTAACTAATTTTAGTTTCTCTGTGCAGTCTTTGCAAAGTGTTGTTTTCAAAGAGGTATTACCTATAATCACTTGCTTACATGTCTGTTTCTGATTTCTACCGTATTAGTTTCCATTTTCGTTTTCGGTAAATAGTAATACGTTCTCTGACAGGCTGGCTCTGTGGATCCTGTGACGATGACAATTAGCATATTCTTGCAGTTCTTTGACATTGGTATCAATGCAGCATTGCTATCACAGGTTAGCTAGCTTAACATTTACACCTTCATTGGCAGACCTTTTGGTTTTCTATCTAAACCTGCAAGCTTGCAGTTAAATAATATATTTTGGTGTTTTCCCCTCTCAATGGACAAACTTGCAGTTACATAATATATTACTTTTGTGATAATGTGGACTCCGATTTTAGTGGTAAAGACTATATGCAAATCACAGTTTCAAACAGTTGGACTCCAGATTTTGGCCTTATTTTCATATGTGCTAGTTTTCGTGTTCCATTTTTACTACTACGAATTGCAAATATGCAGTTGAATCTTATGATATATTCTTATTATGGTTGATTGGTTAGACTATTGAACACATGGTTGACACTTCATTTGTTCTCATTATTGACAGTATATTTCACTCTTGTTCATTGGAATGTTGATTGTTATATCAGTTCGTGGATTCTTGACAAATTTAATGAAGGTAATCCTTCTTATGCCTGCCTTGTTATTTATTTCTTATTTAAGTTGGAGAATGGATAACCACAATCCACTGATTGGATTTCTTCAGACTGACTTTCAAAACGCAGTCTGCAGTTTCTTGAGGAAAAAGAAATGAGTTCTGAATGCTTGCTTTTTTATTTCCTTGACTGAGTTGCACACAAAACGGGTAGGCCATTGTATTAAGGAACTCAGGAGCTGAAAGTTGAAACTTGAAAGACAGTTTTTCTGGATCTGGAGATAAGAAACAGATGCTCCCACATTGGTTGTACATGCTAGTGCTGCAATTATGTCAAGAAAATAAATGATTGAGCTGACCCAGGCCTTAGTCCCATTTTAATCACTTTCTGGGAATAGGCCTTAGTCCACATTGGTCTTTGGTTGTTGAAGAGCAACTGATGGAAGCATAAAACAGATTACGGCTTAACTTTCTGGCTTTGCTGTGCACAGTTCTTTTTTGCAGTTTCCAGAGTTGGAAGTGGATCTTCTAGCAATGTTGTATTGTTTCTGTCTGAAATTATGGGAATGTACTTTGTGTCCTCTATTCTATTGATAAGGAAAAGCTTGGCGACTGAGTACAGGTATGCTGATATTTTATGTTTGTCAACTTTTGTTTTTGTTCTTCTGTCTTCCCTTGATGTTCAATGGCGTGGTTATGTTTATGAATTTCGGTCAGTTGTATTGAGCTTAAGTGCAAATTTATTTTACTCTATTGTACACAATGCACCCGGAATTCCTTAAGTATTGTATTTTGTCAGGCCAGAAACATGCTTCAAAACTTTGAAATGAACTTTATGTACATTTACATGAAATTAGAAGTTGCCTATGTTCTCAGTTTCGAAACAAAAACATTTTCTTCTATCTATACTACATGTAGAAGTATGGAAGGGGTTAAGGACAAAGACTAACCGGCCAAAATACTTTGGCTTGCAAGATGAACCCATATAATCTATATATATAAAGGGAGCACCCCAAAATGGTAAAACATTCAAAATACCATAAATTGCCACTCATGAACTCCAAAAATTACAATTGAATTAAAAATTTAAAACTTCAAATAAAAAAGAAATACAAATAAAAAAAATACTTAATTCCTAAATCATTCTTTTTGGTAAAAAAAATTTAATTTGACCTACAAAGGCCAATTGCCACACGCTTACGCGTGTGGCAAGAGGCTAGTGACAATAATATCGGCGTGAAGAATATTTCCTTTTGTAATTGTAAACTACATGAACAATAATATGTTTGGAATTAATATCTTTTTTACGTAATAAATTGAAATATTGAACTCACAATTTATAATACCATACTACATAAAAGATATTATTACTTGATGACTAAATGAAATTGTTTAAAAGGTTAATAACAATCATATTTTACTTGAAAGAAGGTTTACAATCCTAGTCATTGTAAAAGTATATTACCATATTTGTATTTAAATGAAAACGTTGAAGCTTGTAAAGGAAATGAATGTGGCTTTAGCCATGTCCTGTCTAGAAGTTTTTAGGTCTTCTGTCATATAAGTTTGATTGCATTCAGTCCGCCATTTTGGTAGCTTCTGAGCTGTTGAATGAGTTTTAAAGAGTGAGCTATTATCTCTTGGCAGGATGATCATAACAGATGTATTGGGTGGAGATATTCAGTTTGACTTCTATCACCGGTGGTTTGATGCAATCTTTGTGGCTAGTGCTTTCCTTTCTTTGCTTTTGCTTTCCGCACATTATACTTCTCGGCAAGCTGACAAACACCCGATTGATTAATGGCAGTATGTAACAGCTTTACGTTTTGAATTCCAAAAAGAATAAGAATTGGATCAAATTAAAGGTTAAATTGTTTGTTAAATTGATTAATGCCAAGATTTTAATAAGAAGTTATCTGATATCCACGCAGTCTAATTATTCTAGTCCTTGTGGGCAGTTAAGTTAACTATGAAGTAATTTGCAACCTAGGAATCGTATGTTGTAGCATGCCAATTGCTACAATTTTATATTTAATTTATTAAAGTTTTCTAATTATATGATGGGCTTTCTTGTATTCTTTACTTCTTATAAGGAAAAAATTGCAGCCTTTGCCTTGCAGGTGCCAAACGGCATGTTGGAGCTAACTCTTCTTACATGATCAACCAAAGGATGAGGAATCCGATTGATGGGCGAGGAATCCGATTGGATTACATCCAACAACACAACAACAGTCGGGCAAATTTTTAGGAGATTTTTATTTTTTGTGTGCGTGTGTATTGATTGATGATCTTGTCTTGTTGATGGCGGGGATGGCTTTACACAGAACGGGCCGAAGGGCTGCAGCGTTGCCTTGTATTGTATGCTGAGACTGGCAAGGAGGAAGGAAAGGATGAAGGAGGTGCTGTTGAATCTGACAACCATAAAAGTTGCTCGTCTCCTCCTTCATCCTTGTTAGTTTGTTCGTCATATAATGCCATCATTGCCATGTACGGATTCTCTACTTTTTCCTCTCAACGCTCGAATTCTTCCTACACTTTGGATTTAGGCCCATTTATATTTCATTTATAGAATTCTTCACTAGACCAATACCTAGGTTTGAGTTCTGCTGCCGACATTTTCTCTTGGTGGGCGATTTGTAAAAAAAAAAAGAAAAGAAGACTCCCTGTACGTCGGCTTGTGGTAGACTTTGGAATTGGTAGCCTCCTATTCTCAAGAAAATAAATTATCTCATAAATAAATGTAAACCGAATATTTATCACAAAATTATTAAAAAACCAAATGAATAAAAATAAGTTTTTGTTGTGGCCTATTTTATTGTAGGGTGCGGCAAAAAGAAAAGTAGAGAGAAAGAAGGGCTTGAGGAATTGTAATATATATTTCTCATGCAAAGTGCCTTTATTTATAGTGAAACAAGTACAATCATAATATGAATGTAATTTTTAGGATATCCAGAATATTCCAATCTATATCTACTTAGGATTTACACAATCATATTTATCACATGTTTAATATTATTCACAACACTCCCCCTTGAGTGTGCAAATACTCAAGTAGATATTGCATCATATCTTCAAGATGATGTAGAGATAGTTAATGAAGTCGTCTCGTAGGCAGGATAGAGAACACACGAGTCTCATATGGGGAACTTGCATATAAAAAAAGTAAAAATTCTCACAAAACCAGGCTATGGTAAAACCTAAGACAGGACAAAACTCATAGTTTGAGGAGAAAAGTGAGTTAATGCAATGTCGATACTTAACATCTTCAAGACGTAAGCAGTAAGAAAACACACAAAGGTATGACCAGCCCAGAATGGGTGCCTCGTTAAAACCTAGTCAGGTAACAAAAACCCAATGGGAAAAATGATCCTGATCGTAGGGAAAAAAAGTACATTAAGGTCAAGTGAGTATACTTCAGGATACTCCCCTGAGTTCGACGAAACTCCCCTTGAGAACTACAAGGGTTGCAAATGAGAAAATTTGTGCATTCCAAATCCTTGAACAAGCTTCTTCGGTAGTGACTTCGTGAAGAGATCGTAAGGTTGTCTTTGGATTGGATCTGCTTGACTTCAATCTTCTGATGCTCATTTTGATGTGATGTAGACGCAATATGCTTGGTGTTGACTTCTTGGATGTATCATGTTATGGTCTGGTCGATACATGCAACATTGTCTTCATAGATTGTCGTTGAGACTCAACGAAAGATGAAGAGTTACAGATGCTTCAAATATGCTCCCATGTACATGGGTGGCTTTGTGTATGACGATGAGCTCAAACACGTCACAACTAAGGTCTATTTGGTTGACCTCCAAGATATTGTGGTGTTTTTAACGGTAAAGACATAATCAGTTAGGAAATGTGCCTTGTGCGGAATAGACGGATAGTCTGTGTCAGCATATCCCACAAGGTAGACATCATTCCAATAACCAAGGGGTTGTGGTTAATTCTAAGATGCGTAGGGATAGAATAAGCCCAAATTCGTAGTAACGGAAAAACGTCTTTAACACCTATTTGGTGGTAGCGTGTAGGCGCAATATTGTTTCTTATCAAAAGATCAACAACGAAGGAGATGTCATGCCTAATGCAATGAGCTAAGTACAGTAAATCGCTAATTGAACTAAGATATAAAACTTCAGGTTCCACAACCTTTTCAAGGATCTTATTATCTAGCGTATGAACGGTCATGGGTGTACTCAAAGGCAACACCTTCTGGGTGTAGTTCAACTGGTGGACCAGAATACCATCTGGACTTTGCTCGAAACTTCAGGTCGAGACGGAAATGAGTTTTCCCAAGATCTTTCATCTCAAATTCCGACTTCAGGTGCGAGGCAGTTTTCTCGAGCTCTTCCAGATTTTAAGTGAGATTTATGTCATCGACGTAGTGTTACATCCCGTCCCTAACTATATTGTATTTCATTCACCGAAGTTGTAAATTTACGAAAATGCCCATGGTGGAGTAAGTCCTACGTGGACATTTAATCCTCATTCGTAATCTCGTACCTTTCTTGTAATTTTTGTCTAATACTCTTCTTTACGAACCCCTGAGCGCAAGCGAGACGTCATTCGGACTTGTAACGAACAAGTTATAAACATGAGCATTTTGGTAATTCGCACTTTCCAATGTTGTGGTTTCTGTGAGCTATTTCCTGTGGATGCCATGCAAACCAGGGTGCTCTGCACCCTTTGAAAAATCAACCTGCAACTAGCATGCTTCTGGACAGTTGCATGCAAGTGAAATTTTTTTTATAATTTTTCTTGCTCCTTAAATTGTTGTATTTTCGTTGTGGGATTGCACCCACCCAAGCTTAACTTTTCCCTCAGTCTGTCACTCTCTCCTGCTCTCATCCCTGTGCCTAGACACTGTAAACTCACAGACTTTGTAAACACACACAAACACTCCACACCCAACCTTGCCGAGGACCATTACCATCACCATCTTCTGCAAAATTTTGAGCAACCATCACCATGATCCTTTAGCTCACCATCATCACAACCAAAACCAGTCAACACCACCAAACCTAGAATCCCAGAACCTGGTGCCCAGAAACACCGACGAAATTTCAAAGATTTCTCGACGAGGTTTCGTCGGATTTGAACCTCGATCGGCCTTGATTTCATCACCAATCGACTCCTAAAGAGTCTCATAGTAGTACCTAAGCATTACATGCTTGATTTTGGCTCGAAAACCAGAGTTTGGAATCGGTCACTTTTTGGCCGAGAGCTTCGAGGCATTTTCCAGTCATCTCCGGCCACCTTTTGAGGTTTCTTTAGGTAAAATCGAGTCCCTCACCTTCCTAGCTTCATTTTGGCATATTATGCGTGAAAAATGGTTGAATTTTGACCAAGATCTGTGTTTTGAACAAATTTCGGCTAAACTCCGGTCGGCGGTCGGCGGACGGCGGCCGATAGCGGCGAGTGACTAGTGGCGGCCGGGAATTGCAGAGGCGACCTGATTGCTGACGTCAGCAAACCCGATTCTGACGTCAGCCAACCCGGTCCTGACATCAGCCAACCCGGTCCAGATCCGGTCGGACTGGGAATATTTCAAAGGTATATTCCTTCCTTAACTGATGCCTTGACAGAATATTCCCTAGCGGCGACGGAATATTTCGTAACGCCGTTAGAATATTCCGTTAAGTATCCAGAATATTTCGTTAAATTTAATGGCGCGTGTTGTCGACTTCCAGCATGCGCGCAACCCTGTGACTGCGCGTGGCGGCGCGTGAGGCTCCGTGCAAACCCGTGACGGCGCATGGACCACTTTTTCGACAGTTTTAACTCTCGAAATAAGCAAACAAAGGGGATTTCGGGTCTTTTCCTTAGTAGAATTTGGATTTGACTTGTATAATGATTAGTATAGTAATTTCTCATATAAGTGAGACCTATCCCGAGGAGTACTGAGGCCAGGCTAGGTACGGCAGCTACAATCCGGTGACTTACCAGTGAGTGGGCCCGTTTATTTTTAATTTATATTATAGTATGTGTTTTAAATTGTGTTTTATACCCTATCGTATAGCATGCCATGTTTTAAGAAATTAGAAATGATTTATAAAATATGTTTACTTGATTTTTAGAATTAAATTGTTGGCATGACTATACATTTATGACTGTTACTTATCATGCATACTTGCACAGTGTTAGTATTGTTTGGGCCAGGACTAGCTTCACGTATATATTCACATTGCACCGACATGCTCACTTTGGATCCATCGTAGATGCCAGCCTGTTCTAGTTGCCTTGACATCTAGAACTCGTTGTGACGCGCTTAGCACCAGCTTCACGTGTATGTAGTACTAGAGCGTAATTATAACACCTAACCTGTTCATGTGGCTACTTTTTGCAAGAACTCGTGTGCTTGTATTTATTTGATAAGTAAATTGATTTATATTATGCTGCTGATTATTTGAATACCCGTATCCTTTTTGGGTGTTGTTCCCAACACTTGATTACTTGATTATGTTGTATTAAAGACGTATTTTGGAAACAACTACGGGTTTTACAGCGAGGGGTTATTATTTTCCAAAACTCAAGAAAAGTTTTATTAAACTTTATTTTTGGCCCACTCACTCTTCTTGTGTTTTGCGCCCCTCAAGGACTAAGGGACTAAGCTTGACAGACGAGAACTTGTGGCGTCTGTTGATTCTTACTTCCGAAAATGTATGGAAGAATTATTCGGTGTTTCTTTATATCCATCCTTCGGGATGGGAATATTATTTCCTTCACTGCACTGTCCATGCTTTGACACTTAGTCTTGTAATAAGGGTTCAATCCCACTCTGTGCACTCTTTGAATTCCTTTCTTACTTTTAAATTTTAATTTTCAACTTTTATTCAAATTCTTAATTCTTTTCCACGTCATGACTTCGTCACTCCTCCAGAGTGATGGTCAGCATGCCTCGAGATTTGGTGTCTACTTGGATATTCTGGTCGGGGTGTGTCACATAGACTGCAACTCTAGCAAATTCGGTTTTGTACACGCATGGGCATAATTTATTGACATATCCCTAACTGATCAAATATTCACTTAAACGAGTATACCACATTCGCTCGGATTGTTCCAATCCGTAAAGTGAAAGCCTCAATTCAATAGAAAGGGTGTTATGTGGTCTTGAACTATTTGAATCAGTCTATGAAAGTCTTTCATAAACTTCCATGTAGATTTACGTATCATGATCCCTGTAAAAAATAAATTATCTCATAAATAAAAGTAAACCGAATATTTACCACAAAATTATTAAAAAACCAAATGAATAAAAATAAGTTTCAATCGATATATAAATATGACTATTCTTTTGTTTTTTTGTCAAATAAATATGACTATTCAAAAAAGCATATTTTCGCGTACAAGATTTTGGATTCAAAGTTTAGCTTACGTGGGCAATTCCTAGGTGTCCCCACAAATCCATTTTTTCCGTGTTGATTGTGATTTGTGAGGCACACGCTACCTGTGTAATAAATAGCCAAAGAAAGCAACTACAAAATTTGTTAGGTCCTCTAGAGTACTCCGTATTCTGAATTTTTTAATTGTTGTATTTTAATTTTTTTATTTAAAAATAAAATTTTAACAGTTAAAATATTCAAAATACGAAATATTTCAGAGTATGTAAGAAAATCCAAAGCAACTATACCCTCCCTTCCTACCTACCTTTGTTACTTACGCGCTTCTTTCATGCTGATAAGATATGATGAATCGAATAAAATCATATCGAAGTCCTAATTGTACAACTTTGGTATAATATCCTTCCAGAGTGGATTCACGTAAAACATTCGATTTGATCAAAACTCATAAATATTTATGTTGAGTTTGATTTTTAATTGTAGTTGGCGCATTGTTTGATTTAGCTCAATCCCTCTACTTAAATAATTTTTTTTTATAAAAAAAGTGGAGCCTCCAAAGTGAGTTAAACTTTTTATAGTTATTTCAAGTTTTTTGATACTGGAATTTGAACCAACAAATAGTGTTTTGGGATCAACTTTCATGAGAATTAGAGCCGTTTGAGATTGCTCTAGAAGTGTTTTAAGTATTCACGTGTTGAAATTATTATTTAAAAAGAAAAGTTTATAATAAAAAAGCACTTGAAAGTGCTTAAAAAAAAGTGATTCTCTATAAAACGCTCTTATATTATATACAAGTGCTTTTTAGTAATTGTAGTCAGAAACACTTCTGGTAAAACAATACCAAACAGACCTTTGGGCCGAAGGTGAGAAGTGGGAAAGGAATCGCTAATCAAGTTGGTAGGCTTTAGGGTAATATTTTTTGGTTGTAGGGGTAGTTTTGCCTAATTTTATTTACTTTGTTAGAAAAAACTGACGATATCAAAGAGAAAAAAACGTGATGTTAAATTTTTAATGGTCAAAATGATAAAAAATAAACAAAGCCTTTTAATAATTTAAAGGGTAAATCTCACTTTACTACCTTCAAGTATCGTGAAATTCACACTTTGCTACCTTTAGTTTTTTTCGTCTCAGTTTCATACCTAAAGTTTTATTTTTATGACACATTCATACCTCTATTAGTATTTCTATCAAGTGCTCCGTTAAAGCATGACGTGGCACTTGACTATGCAGAAACGTGGCACTGTGGACCCTACGTGGACAATTAAAAAAGGCTAATTCTCACTTTTCTACCCTCAAGTATTGTGAAATTCGCATATTGATACCCTTACTTTTTTTTCGTCTCACTTTCATACCTAAAGTTTGATTTTTCTGACACTTTTATACTTCCATTAGTCTATCCATCAAGTGCTTCGTTAATTGATGACGTGACAAATCTGTGGCCCACCAAATTTGTGCCACGTGGACAATAAACATTAAAAGTTAATTAATAAATAATAAATAAAAGAAAAACATCTCTATTTTCTCTTTCCCCTTCCTCTTTGACTCCACTGGACATCTACCCCACTCATTCCACTTTAAGCACCCTTTGTACCAAACTCCTTTTTTTATGTTTGATTTGGATTTGATAACCCGTGGAGTTGGTTGTTTGGAGAATGAGAGTTTATTTTCTTCTTTATTGTTTTATTATTATTTTTCTTTAGTTTTTTAATAATTTTATATTTTTTAGTGGGACAAAGTCCTACCATGTCATCCGTTAATAAACTAACGGAAGTATAAAACTGTCAAGAAAATTAAACTTAAGGTATGAAAATGAGACAAAAAAAGTAAGTGTAGCAAAGTGCGAATTACCCTATTTAACGGAGCACTTGATGGATAAACTAATGAAAGTATAAAAGTGTAAAAAAAAATCAAACTTTAGGTATGAAAGTGAGACGAAAAAAAACTAAGGGTAGTAAAGTGCGAATTTTACGATACTTGAGGATAGTAAAGTGAGAATTAGCCTTTTTTAATTGTCCATGTGGGGCCCATAGTACCACGTTTCTGCACACTCAAGCGCCACGTCATGCTTTAACGGAGCACTTGACGGAAATACTAACGGAGGTATGAAAGTGTCATAAAAATGAAACTTTAGGTATGAAAGTGAGACGAAAAAAACTAAGGGTAGCAAAGTGTGAATTTTACGATACTTGAGGGTAGTAAAGTAAGATTTACCCTAATTTAAAATATGGGAGACCCGCATTTAAAACTAAATTCCAAATCTACAAAACTTTACTCATGTACTCATTTTCTATAGAAAATAAATCCCCGCAAAGAGAGAGAGAAAGAAATTGAAATTCCTGGAGCTGCTTTACATTGCAGGATAAGTTTATTTTTCCCCCAGCTCACAAGGAGAGACAGAAAGAAAATATATACGAGGTATATATATATATATATATATATATATATATATATAGATGTATGTATTTATGTATATACAAAAACGTTATATATATATATAAATGAGATTGTGTGTGGTTAGAGTAGATGGTCATGTGGTTCTTGTCTGAGAGCTGATTTTGAATGCCATTTGCTGGGAAAGTTAGGGCTTTAATTGAATCGTGCGGCAGCATCGCAAAGGACATTGGAATACCCGAGTGTTTGTTTGGGGCTTCGATTAGATTAGATTAGGGGTTGGGAACTTGGGACGGACGATTGCCTCGGCGAACCAAGGAAGGAAGGAAGGAAGGAAGGAAGGAAAGGGGCAGTTATGAAATCAGAGGCGCGTAATTGTTAACCGACTTGCTTCTCTTCTCTTCTCTTCTCTCTTGATTTGATTACTTGATTTTGTTTTGTATGATCGGATTACTCGCTGAATTGATAAGTGGGCTGAATTGATAAGTGGATTGATTGGCAATGGGCAATGGCTTTGTATTGGGAATTTAGGATTTCATGGTTTGGGTTTTTGGGTCCTGATAAAAACTCTTCGCTTTAATAATTTAATTTGCGTTTTTGCGTTTGGTTTGCATCTTCCTTCACTGCTGCATTAGCCTCTCTCTAAATTGATTTAGTTTTCACTTTTCATGCAGTAATCGGAGTTTGGAGTTTGGAGTTTGGAGTCTGGAGTCTGGAGAGGGAGCGATCGCATGCAAGGCCCGGCCTGTTGAAGTGTTGATCATGATATTCAGAGGAATATGGTGAGATGACTCTCGGTAATTTGCCTTCTTTCTTCTTTGTTTATTTTCAGTTTTCTTTTCCAATATCATGCAGTAGCCCTTATTTCAAAGAGATTAGGCAACGGAACGGCGATCGTTAGGGTTGTAAGAATTTTAGAAATTACAACTATTTAGATGGAAATTATGAACTTCAAATTATATATCTCTTTGTTTTTTATAAATCCAAACAAGGGAATTGTTGTATGTCAATTTAAAAGTTCTCTCCTTGTTCCAAATTCCAAGTTTAGTAATTTTCATTCGTGGGAATATTACAAGCCAGTTGAGGGAGTTCTCACATGCAGCTTCCTGCATGTGTTTTCTTTTTTTCTTACTCCCTTAAGCTGAGAGTGACATTAGGTGTGGGATTTATCTCATTTGTTTGATTTTTACATTGCCCATGCTTTGATATGGTCAATGCTCCAAAGTCAGGATTTTCCTGTAACTTTTTAAGCCTCCATTGTTAAAATATGTACTGCTTCCACTGCTAATTTATTTCTTTGTATTTATTAGGTGTCATCTCAATCTCTAAAAGAGCTTGGTAAGCATTCCACAGGTGGGAAAGTTCATATTAGTGGCGAGTCTGGGGCTTGTAACGTGTGCTCTGCTCCCTGTTCATCTTGTATGCATCTTAATAGATCTTTTATGGGGTCAAAGGCTGATGATTTTTCTGATGAAACCTGTCGTGTTAATGCAACTAGTCAATATTCTATCAATGTGGGAGACGCTTCATCTTCTTTTAAGAGAAAAGCATGTGACAGTTTACAACATACCACCAGTGAGACTAGTAACCTGCTTAGTGTTAATTCAAGTCACGATTCTTTGTCTGAAAATGCTGAAAGCAAAGCAACCATGAGATCTTCTGATACTTCTGAAAATGCTGTTGAAGTCCATGATGATAACATTTCATGTATAAGTAGAGCCAATGATGCAAATCTAGCAGTCAATAACCATAACAGGAATGTAGAACGGAAGAATTTGTCTTGTAGTTTAGCTTCAGCTGGTAGTATAGGGACAGAAGAATCTGGAAAGGCACATAACTCAGTCTTGTCAGAGATGGTAAAAGCTGCAGATTCTGGTGATAGCACAGAAAAGGTGCAGACTCTTGCTTTTACTCACGAATTGGTATCTCTTTCCCTTAATGCAATTTTTTACTGATTTAGGAGAGGATGCATCTTCTCATATGCAGGGAAAACTGCCAGAATTTTTTGGACATGCGGATTCATCATTTAAGAATGAGTCAGATATTATTGCTGGCCAGAAATTTGTTTCTTATAGAAGTTCAGGGGTCCCTACAAAATTATGTCCAAAGAGAGAAGTAGAGAGTAATGGACAAGACCCAAAAGATGAAGCTTCAAAATGTTTGGATCACGGTGAGAAAGATGTTAAGTCTAGTGAGTTGGTCGAAGTAGCTGACATGCAGCCCTTGCAATCTGCATCTGAGGATGACAGTGATGAATCGGACATTGTGGAGCATGATGTGAGTTTCTCCCATCCCCCATAAAATTTGTATGTATGACTTGTTTGCACAAATTCTTGTTTGTTCTTCGTGTCTCTTCTCCTTCAGTTTTTTCTGGCTTCACTTGTCTCCCTATATGGTTCCGTAAAAATGATATTTTCTCGCTAGTAGTTAGCTCTGAAGGTTTGTAAAGCTTCTTTATTTATGTTGTCGTTGTCACTTAATTGTTTGATCAAGCCTAATGTTGATTAGCATATTTCTAGATAATAAAGAGAAAACAAGTATTTTTTCAGTGTCATTAAGAAAACATCCCCCGTTATTCGTTAAGAATTTGTTAATTGTTTTATATTTTCGTGCTAGTACTTCACATTTTAATTTGAAGGATGTTACCCCAGTGGATCAGTGCTCATTAGGAGGGGTATGCGTGATGTATTCAACTATATTGAGGCCTAATTATCTTAGGCTTTAAGTTAGAGATAGTAGACTTTGGATGGTTGCATCATGTTAAAGGTGAGGAAGGGTTGTCTATCCATTTTTGTTATTGGCTCCTCTTGGAGACTTTATGAACGTTTTTGTTTTATCTTTTGTTATTTTTATTTGTGGGTGACATGCTTTATAGCTTCTCCTTTCCTGTATTGGCTTCTTCATTTATGAGCTGAAAAACTAAAAACTGTTGCCTTTTCTTTTGGGGTCATAAACAGGTAAAAGTATGTGATATTTGTGGGGATGCAGGTCGCGAAGATATGCTTGCCATGTGTAGTAGGTGCAGCGATGGTGCAGAACACATGTAATAGTCTTTCATCCTATTTTTGCTGTCAGGATTTTTCTTATGATATTTTATGTTGCTCTCATGCTTTTGATCAAAATTTTCTTAACATTATTATTGCTGAAAGCAGCTATTGTATGCGAAAAATGCTTCGGAGAGTTCCTAAAGGTCCATGGCTGTGTGAGGAATGCAAGTTTGCCGAGGAAACTGACAACCAGAAGCAAGGTAAAGCAGATTGAATTATATTAGTTAGCACATGCTAATGTGCTGTTATTTAGTTGTGAAATGCACTAATCTTTTTCTGTATTTGAATTCTATAGGTTCAGATATGGAGGTGAAAAGAATGGAGAAAGCGATTATGAGTACACAATTCTCTAATAAGAGACTTGCAGAAAACGTAGAAGTGGCTCCTTCTGCGAAAAGGCAGGCTCTTGAAATGCGTGTGGGATCACCAAAGCCATCTAGCCCTAAGAGAATGGGTGCTCTATCACGCGAGTCTTCGTTCAAAAGCATAGATAAGGATAGGTTGAGGCCAGCTTATCAGACTTCTCAGTCTACTAATGATATATCAGAAACTGCACGTTCTCCTTCAAATGGCATACGGGTCAAGGGTGAGTAGTTATTGCTGCAGGCTACATGCTTCATGCTCCATCTCTACCCCTCTTTTTATTTTATAGCAACACTTATGCTTCTGATGTCTAGGTGGGGTTCTTGTTTCTCATTTTAACATTTTTTTAGAGTTCTATATTAAGAAAGAACAGTTCATCGTATTTCTGCCTGCAGGTACATTTTCAAAGTCAAATTCGTTCAACACCTTAAATTCTAAACCAAAAGTTAAACTTGTAGATGAAGTTGTTCCTCAAAAACAAAAGGGATCTAAAGAACATGCATCCGTTGATATGATGGAAAGGGTGGTGCCCAGAATGATGGGCAAATCTGTGTCTTTCAAATCTGCTAGCTCAGGGCGTTCAAATGTGTCTGAATCAAAAGTTAAAATGCTCTCATCAAAATTTAGCCATGTTCCAGATCTTAAAGGATTGAAACAAGCAAAAGAGCGGAGCACCGTTGAAAGAAAAAATTTGTCCAAACTAGACCGCCCCATGGTTAATTTGACAGCAGCTAGTCCTACTGTCTCAACTCCTAAGAGTGACCTTGCATCTCGTGGTGAAACTAGTTTGCTTTCATCTGTGAGCAATCGAGACCCCAAGGTTGCACCACCTGATGGAAAATTAAGTACTACATCGAAATCTAGTCTAACTCGTAAAGGTGTTGACACTCAAATTGCTTCAGGTAAATCTTTTCCTTCTTGATGGTGAAATTGGGCTAGTTCTGTACTTGTGTTCTTCAAGCTCGTGGTTGTGTCTCACTATTATGTTTCTTTGTATAGTTTGTTTGATGTTTATGTACCTTTGACTAGATGGTGTTAATAATCTAAAGTATCACCGTGTGCTTTCCATTGCAGGTGGAGGTTCATCTATGAATGGAATGTCTAGTGCTGCTTCTGAACAAAAGTCAAACCATCTTAGCTCTAAGGATGAATCCTTATCCAGCTATTTTGGGACTGTTGAGAAATCACGCTGTAATGTAGATGGAACATTGGAAGATGTGTTACCACAATCAGGGGAAATAACAGATCAGGATGATAAAGCCAGGGAGAGCTCTGTTCGCTGTAGGCCTGCTGTTGTAGCTGGTCCAAAATGTAAAGAGATAGGTAATAACGCGGAATTTGGCAGAGCTGGAATTTCGCAGGCTTCTGGTACTGATGCTTCTGCTCCAAGAAGTTCTAGGGAGAAGATGCAGAGAGGTAGTAGGTTGAAAGATGCTATTCATGCAGCTTTGCTTAGGAAGCCTGAAATATACAGAAAGAAAAGAGTATTCAATCAATCTGACGAGTTGTCCACGCCGAACATGGACTTAAGTTATGAAGTAGCTACTCAAGAGCAATCACCTGATGGACATGCAATCCTTGGGACTTCTACTTCTGACTCTTACAAGAATACAACTGTCAATAATTTAAAGCAGCTCACAGTGCAGCCCATTGATTCTGGGTTCCCTTCCAAAGTGGCAGACCCTGTTTCTGTTGTTCCTTGTCTTGGCAAGCCTACAGTGAAAGATGTGCATAATCATGCTTCAGGGGCGATGTCTGTTCTTGTGAAGACAACAGCCATTCCAGAATATGAATGCATCTGGCAGTATGGTTCTCTTGGTTTCTATTAGTTATCAAATCTTGTCTGCTTCATACTCTGCATTTTCTTTCCTTTTCTTTCTGGTGTTATTTTTTTTCTTTTTTCCTTTTCGTGTGTTTCATTGACAATGTCTTATAAGATAGGCTTATCTTATTTTCATGCAGGGGGAGTTTTGAAGTGCAGAGAGGTGGAAATTTTCTGGATTTATGCGGTGGAGTTCAAGCTCACTTGTCGACTTGTGCATCGCCAAAGGTCCTTGAAGTGGTAAACAAATTTCCACACAAAGTTCCTCTGAATGAAGTTCCTCGCCTGAGTGTATGGCCATCACAGTTCCATCAAAGTGGTGCTAAAGAAGATAATATTGCACTTTATTTCTTTGCCAAAGATCTTGATAGGTAGTGATAAACATACACTCTTTTCATTTAATACTTTCTCTGTCTTTTTATTTCCACATAACATTTTTTTCTTTATTGCCTATTATGCAATTGTTTCAATTTTCGATGCAGTTACGAAAGACACTACAAGAGCCTGTTGGATGCAATGATCAAGAATGATTTAGCCCTCAAAGGGAATTTTGATGGTGTTGAACTTCTGATATTCCCTTCCAATCAGCTTCCTGAGAAATCACAACGTAAGGAATTCTGAAGTTTCATTATATTGGGTTAGGTGTTCTACCCAGCTGACAATATGTTTGATACGGTTCTGCTGTGTGCAAGTTGTGGCTTACACTGCTTAATGCATAAATAAGTTCTGATGCTGATATTGCGAGCCTGAACTTATGGAACATGTATAGAAATAGGGATAATGTTCATGTTCTGTAATCTGTATGATGTTTTCTTCTTTTAAATTGTTGGGGGCTTCTCTCGTCTTGCTGATGTTTTTGCCTTTTTGGTCCTGTCCTCGAGTGCTTTCAGCTTGACCTCGTTTTTGGTTATTGGTGCAGTAGTTGCTCTTTATTGCCAACTGTTTGTGGCAATAGCATTGTTTTTGCTCACCTAGAGTCATACTGTCTGCTGAAATCTGTTCTCTGTTATTGGCAGGATGGAATATGCTATTTTTTCTTTGGGGTGTGTTCAGGACAATGAGGGTGCATTGTTTAGATTTTACCGAGACATGTGTTCCCAGCTTGAGCAACTCATTTCATAAAGCTCCTACTGATGGCATGACTTTGTCCGAGAACATATGTACACCTAAGCATATAGATGAGTCTTCTCCTTCTGACAGATCTTGTGATGTTCCCTCTGCTTCCAATGCCTCTCTGCATATGGGCCCCTCAGTTAGCAAGGATCATGAGAACAAAGATACTTATCCTGAAGGAGTTGAATGCATCACTCCTTGCCCGGTAACTTTCTTTTTTCCAGAATGTATATAGCTTGATAAGGTGCATCATGGTGGTTGTAGTTCCTTGATTTTTGTATTTCAGTCCCTCATTCGGGGTGTGAAACCATATTGTGGCTCAGCTGGCGTCTCTCTCTCTCTCTCTCTCTCTCTCATGCTGAGAGATTAATTTCTTTCAGTATTTTTCTTTGCAGCGTTGTTGTATCTTTCTAAAATCTGCACTAGACTTATTTGATGATATCAATCATATGGTTGCAGCACTTGTTCTCATTCTTTTCACTCTTAAAAATGTGAAGGTGAACAATTTTGGCCAGTGTTGCTATACTGTTTTAGATGTTTTTAGATTATGATGTTCTGCATATATTTTCACCAGTGGTCGAGGCTTAATGACATTATCTTAGTCAAAAGATCCTTATTTGCTTAGCACCTGCACTTTTGTGTAGAAGTATAGATGGCATTACTGATGTCACGGAACTTGACTCCACAATGATCATCCATTGGACTAAGAATTTTTATTGATGCCCGTGCTGTGTGTTGACTCGCTGAGTGCTATGTCCTATGATGTACTCTACTCCACTAATTAACTGTGTTATAGAGGGACAATATATTAGGAAGGTTTGGGATTTTAAGCTTGGCCCTCGTCTCATGTTTCAATTTACTTACCTAGCCAAAATTTGTTTCTTAAAAGTTGGTGCTGTGATGTTTATATATTTTGGGTCAGTTTTGTTTTGACATTGAGATTTGCATGTATTTACTAAAGGGTTATTGTCTCTCATTCTGCAGCAGGAAAGTTGTATTCGAGAGAGCAGAGTTGGCACAGAAATTAAATCTTCTATTCCAACAACTGGGTCAAATAGCTGTAACAAAGGTGAGAAGAGGCAAGTGCATTGGGTCGCTTCTGTTGATAGGGAAGATACTGATTCTCTGGAGATTCGTCCTGTTTCCAGTCAAGAGGTAGCCGTTGCTGGGAGTGTTGGTGTGGAGAGATTTCCAGATAGAAAGAAAAGGGTTGGTATCGCAAGGGTGGTTGAGGAGATGATTCTGGACGGAGTGAACATGGATAAAGCTGATTTTAAACAAGAGAGGGAATTGAGGAGAGATTATGGATACAAGGAACCAGAAGCAGCCAGAGTCAACTCTTGTCAGCCTAGTGATAGAAAACAACCAGACATACATATTTCAGAGAGAACAACTTGTGCAGCCACAAGTCAAGAAATGCCATGGAATGAGGTGAACATTACACAGATGGATGGCAAGATTGGTAGTAAGAAGCCAAAACTCGGTTCAAGTGGATTTGATGGCTGTAGCACTTCTAGAGGTACAAACGCTGTGGTTGAGGAGAAGAGATGCTTTGAAGCCTGTGAGGAGAAAGTTATTCCAGAGGACTTGGGAAATACTGAAAGGTACTTCTTTCCTTTGGATTCACGGCTTGTTCAGCAATTTGGGCCGGTTGGCAACTCGGTGCCGTGGAAAGATTTCTCATCAGGGGATGAGGATAAGTCTCGTGAAGGGTTCCCAAGTCTGGAGCTAGCTCTAGGGGGAGAAACAAAACCACAAAATAAGGGAATGCTGCCCTTCTTTGTTGGGTTAGCAGACGAGAAAGATAGGAACCGAGATAAGCCTCTAGATGCAGCGGCGGTGGATGAGAAAGATGATGATGTGTCTGCGTCGCTTTCCCTTTCCCTTTCATTCCCATTCCCAGACAAGGAACAACCTGGGAAACCTGTTTCAAAATCGGAGCAGCTTCTGCCTGAAAGACACCATGTGAATACATCACTGCTGCTCTTTGGGCGCTTGCCAGACAAATGAAGTGAAGATGAATTGCTGCGTTATGTACATTGTGTTGCGTTTGACATGCATGTGGCAATCGTGGCTGATGATCTTTCCTGGGTGCCGTCGTTGGTTCATCTTTCTCAAATATAGGATTTACTGATACTTTTTCGTTATGTTTGGTTTTTGAGTGCGTTAGTGTTACTATTACTATTACTATTACTATTACGGCTGTTTGTATATAAAGAGAAATAAGCCACCATAATTTTAAGAAGTCATTAGGAATTTGCAAACCAATGTGTTGCTGAATCTTCCTTCCAAGTTTTGCAATCTGCCCTTGCATTTGCGTCGTTTTTCGTCGTCTTCTTTCGTCTTTTGATGCGTCTGCTAGACCGTATCTGCGGATCCAGTCCAGTCCAATCCAATCCAATGAATGTTTACAACTCGAGGACAGCAGTTAAAAGCTTTACTTTGGAATGTTGAAACGCATTTACGCTCCTCCTTTTTACTACACAAACTAAAGTTATTTCCTTGTTACTATTTCCCAGTATTTTATTTCCTTCCAGAACGCCTAGGAAGATGCATACCACAAGTGCATTACCAAAACACGAGCAATAAACGGTGCAACAACTAGTTCTAGTAGGTATAGTCCAGTAATATTCTCTTTCGCTTGTAAGTTGTAAGTCGAGCTCTCGACTCACTTGAATCAATTCAATTACCAAAAAGAAAAAATCCAATTAAGCTGGATCGGGGTCCAAGGAGATAGTCCAAGGTTGTGGACGGCGGAGCAAAAGGGGGCGGAAGAACCAAAGCAACAAAGTTGAGGGATTAGCTTTGCTCTGTAACTTTAAACTTTACTTACTTCCGGTATTGCCCTCCCTTGTTGAGTTACTAAATCCAAATTCCCTTGTCAAAGCACCGGGGGCAATTAGGGAAATTAAGTGATTTGAGTGCGTATTATCCTAATTACAAGGCAGGCTGGCTATAATATACAACCACCATTTCTTCCAGGGAGGTTTAGTGAAATAGTTTATATCGCCCTTTCCTTTCCTCCTCCTCCTCCTCTTCGGTGTGTCTCTCTCTCTCTCTGTAATTTCTGAGTGGCTCTCTAAGTTCTAATGGCGATCTGCTTTGCTCCTCTATCCACCTCACTCCCAGGTATGTGAATGAATGCCCTCCTTGCTCAATCGGAAATCCGATTAGCAGATTCTTATTATTAATTAATTTAGGATATACAACAGCAATCGCAAAGTCTGATGGCATAGTGATGTTTAATGGGTGCAGGCAGCGGATGCCAGCTCAAGGCGCGTGAGGTTTTGTGGTCCTCCGCCAACGCCAACGCCAAGGCCCAATCCCAAAGGAAACATATTCACCTGCGAACCAATCGCAATTTCGCCGTTCGTGCCGAGCACAGGTAATATTCCATTTCCATATCAAAAAATTCATCCAATTTCTCAATTTCCCAATTTCCATTGTATATGCAGTGACGATGGTAGAGGTGGTGGCGGCGGCGGCGCTGATTTCGTCGCCGGTTTTGTGTTAGGAGGTGCTGTCTTTGGGACTTTGGCTTACGTTTTTGCTCCGCAGGTATATTTATTTTCCTCAATATACGCTTTTTCACGTGCAGCTCAACACCTAACCCATGGATGGCTATCTATTTTACCTTACTCCTGCTTAATGAAGTGGAATCTTTATGCTTAATTGCTTACCAAAACAAAACTGACTAATATTCTCCTAGTTACCGTGCGATTCTTGGAATAAATCTTTCAATTTCCATTTTTTATATCCTTGCCGTGTAGTTTCATGTGATTTACTATACTGTTGATGCAAGCAGAGAGATTGATCATTATTATTATTCTCCGATTGATTTCAGGATGCAAACTGCTCTGTATGAATGAAAAGATTGGCAACTTGTACTCGCTAATTACTATTATCAGTCTGTCTACGTGTAGTGCTCTTTATATGGTCTCGATAGCCCCGTAATCTTGTGGTTAGATGAGCCATCTCCTGGTGCCTAGTACCAAGGGGTTCAATTGCTCTGCAAAACATTAGATAGAGGGATTTGTAAATGGCTACTAGAAAGGAGTCATCTGAAAATTCTTTGTTGACTGACTTTGTAATGCTCATCTTCAGTTGCTCTATCTAATGTTTTGTAGTGCATTTCTTACTAATGTGGACTAAATCCCTTGATACTTACAAAACCCTCATCCAGCCACGCCTTAAGGTTATAGGATGCCTATTCCGCACATGTTTTTTCATCTGGGTTTTGATTCTGGATTTCACTTTTGTCTTACGCAGATTAGAAGATCTCTCCTTAATGAAGATGAATATGGATTCCGGAAGGCAAGAAGACCTATATATTACGATGAAGGTTTGGAGGTAACTGGACATCCAGCCTTTCCCACTTGTTGGATATGCAATCTATTCGTCTTGTTTTTTTCTCTCTCAAAAAAATATTAACTCATTGTTACTTTTCATTTTCCTGGAAAGCAGAAGACTAGGCAGACCTTGAATGCAAAAATAAGGCAGCTCAATTCAGCCATTGACAATGTGTCTTCTCGTTTGAGAGGTGGGAACAATGCGCCCACGGTGCCAATAAAAAATGATCCTGAAGTGGAAGCTACCATGTGAGATTCGTTTCAGTCTCTTGGGGTACCCATGGTGCTAATTAATGGGGTTTAAGTTAATCTTTGGTACTTTGGTTATGTAACAATGTGGTCTTGCCATAAATCTTTTGGAGGATGTTGTTTATTTCAGTACTTTGGTTATATAGTAGTCGGACTTTGCAAAAGCTGCCATTTTGATAGAAGTTGGAGGATTAATAAATGGATTTCCAGCCTTTTTAGATTTGTGGATAATGGATAAAGTCCTGGTTCAGATGTCTTCTGATTGATCTTTTGAAGTCCAGAAGAAGTAGCTGACAGGCTATTTGGCTTCAATTAAAATACAAGGCTATTTGATCTTTTGAAGTCCTTCGTACTCCCCGGTGTCGTATTCGTATAACATCTGACTAGTCTTCTTTCTGTGTGTATTCATTATTTGCAAAGGAGGATTAGGATTAGGATCAGGGATTAGGGATTAGGGATTAGGGATTAGGGATGAGGATTAGGATTAGGATTAGGATTAGGATTAGAGAGCTGCAGTTATTTTAGGAACCTTAGCTAGGTCGAGCTGGGGCTTACTTTTGGGAGTTTGTGGTTGCTGGTTGGGCTTATCTTTATTCCCCCGGATAATTCTGATACGAGTGAACATTAGATCGATGATGCATGTTTCAGTACTAATTCAGATCAGATGCTAGAGGAGATCCCAAAACAAATCAATTAGTGTTCATTTATTCCTTTTGTCGATAACATATGGGCTCAAATGAAGTCGTTTATTTGTAACATGATGCATACAGGCAAGCAAGACCATCAAATCTTGATAAGAACCTTGACGCAATCGGGATGCCTTAAAAGCTCGATTGCTTGGTTTGTGTCTACCAGAGGAACTTCATGAGTCAGAAGTTGGTCAAGCTGCATATCCTGTGGGGAAAATCAAATGGAAATGGAAATTTTCAATCACAATTCTCATATCTAGCAAGGACTTAGGGTTAGTAGTTCACCTTGTTCATCCATTTGTCGATTATAACCGGAAGGTCGGTCTTCGACTTGAGCCCTCCAAACATGGAGCCTTTCAAGGTTCGTCCGCACAACAGGGAAAGGGAATTAATTTGAACGCTTGTTGTAGTCGAGGTTCCGATCACTATTGCTGTTCCTGTTCCCTGATACCATCCATGCATGCACACAACACAAGCAACACAAGCAACAGATTAAAAGATGAAAATACATTAAATGAATAGATTTTGTACTCCTCGTATGAAAAAAAGTAAAGTACATACCAATTTTGTGGCTTCGAGGGCTTCATTGATGAAGGGGGCAAAGCCAGTGCACTCAAAGCAATAATCAACACCCACTCCAGCTGTTGAGTGTTTGATCAGCTCAGAAACCGATTTACGATCACCGTCGTTTTCGGGGTTTATAAAGTCAGTCATTCCGAATGCTTCTCCTTTTTCTCTTCTCCTCTCATTTTTGTCGATGCCAATGATCGTAGCCGCACCTTGCGCTCTAGCCCCCTCAACGGCCTGTCGGCCGGCCATTTGATTAATTAGTTGCTATTTACAGTTAATTACTCGATGAATACAATACTACTGGTACTTACCCCTAATCCAACAGCACCAAGACCAATGACGGCGACGGTTGATCCCTTTTCAAGCTTAGCTTCCTTCCAAGGAGCCCCAAATCCAGTAGAAAATCCACACGAGAGGAAGCTAGCGTGGGGGAGACTAGGACTCGTCGCACTAATACCAGGAAGCCTGAGGAGGTAATTAACATTAACAACCATGTAGTCGGACAATGTGGAGCAAGAAAAGAGGTGGTAGAGCTTTTGTCCGGCGACGGACATTCTCCAAGTGCCATCCGGCATTAGACCGCTGAAGGATAAAGGGTTTTTCAGGCACAAATTTGTCTTTCCCGACACGCAATTCTCGCATTCTTCGCACTCGGAAACAAACGTTGGAATCACAACGTCTCCTTCTTTTATGTCTCTTACATCCTCCCCGATGCTCTCTACCACACTGCATGCGCGCGGGCAAATATGCATGCAGCCAAACTAGTAAGCTTAGTATATACATAGGTACGTAGTACGTACTATTCCATTGCATTCCATGATTCCATTGTAATATTAATGAATAAATGAACAATACTACGTAGGCGGTACGTACCCGACGCCTTCATGACCAAGAACTCGAGGGAAGAGAGGCTGTAAAAAAAAGCACACCCGCCGGCCCTCTTAATTAATTTGTTAAAATATTTTCACAATACCGTCTTAAATTAATCAAGAAAGAAATTGAACCCTAACTACTAGATCAAATTAATTAAGTAAACGATAATAATGATTATTACTAGTAATAATTAAGGGATGATTGAGTTGAGGTAGTAATTACAATTGGGTGTCCTTTGGAGATCAAGATATCAGTGTGACAGAGACTGGCATAGAGCATCTTCACCCGAACTTCAGACCTCTTTGGAGGCTCTACCTCTATCTCTTCCACCTTCCATGCTTCACCTACTCCCCAGCATACCACCGCTGCGTGCATGCGCCACCACATCACATTTATTTAATTAATCAATTTTTTCTGATTAAGTAACTATATATATATATATATATGTATTAGTGAACTTAATTATTCATCAGGCAATAGGCATACCTTTGCATGTTATGACTTGTGATGTGCAGCTCCTCTCTGATATTGGTGACATTGTATTTCTGAGAATATATGTATATACTATACAGCTAGGACCCTAGCTCCCTCTTGCAGCTGCAGGCTGCTCCTCCTGTGCCTACTAATTAAGTACTAGCTGCTAGCTAGGATGTATATTTATATCGATCAAACACGAATCGACATGGGCATGTATATATAGGATTCTGAGTTCACATCTTAAAAGTTAATTAAGTTGTTTTAATTCAATTAGTTCCGGTCATGAGAAGCAGCCTCTCACATACATGACACATTAAATTTTTAAAAATAAAATAAAATGAATGAATGCATATGGAGGCTGATGATCTCATGCACTCATCACGTACGCGTTCCCTCCCCTACGCCCAGTTGCGAACTTGCGATGCCACGTATATCAGTCTCTCTTTGTCTGTCTCTCATCTCATCCATGGGACCAGGACTAATTAATCTGCAATAAGAATGATAAGCACGTAACTGAACAACTTTAATCCTTTATTAAAAACAACAACGACGATTAATGGAGGCTTGGAAACCAAATTATAATTGTATCTCCGACTCTGACTGACTGACATCATGCATGCATAACATTTACGTACGTACCTAATAATATTATATTTAAGTTATATGTGCCTATGTGGTGTCCATCGGACCATGCAATGCAATTATGCAGCCACAGACAGGTTGAAAATCAACGATTTCTGCATTTTGACGACGTCGTTTACGGTTTACATGGAGTACTACTTTTCTATTGGCCCACTCCCAAAGGCCGAGTCAAACATGGATTGGATGGGCTAGCTAGCTTTTGCTGACCAACGTACGGCGGCAACGACATTACATACATATTATCCCAATCCAAATTCCCACGTCAGACAAATTCATTCATGATGCATGGTGCTCTCTTTCTTTTGCTGCCCAATATAATTTAGTTTAATTATTTTATGGTGTTTTTAATAAAGAATTTAATATTTCGATATAAAAGAGAAAAAAAAAGATTGTTGATACATCAATCATACATATATCCATCATTAGTGTTGTGAATTGTGAATTTTGATTGGCTTATGTAATTGTTGTAGGGAGTAGGGTGGATCCGGTCTAAATATTAAGTCAGTTAATATGAGTAGAAAATGAAACTAATTAAACTAAACTAATGACTGATTTAATTACAGAGTAGGAGTAGAAGGAGATCTGGTTGCATTTGGGTTGGGTGCGCCACCCAAACAAACAAGCATTGAAAAGAAAATAAGGCCCACTAGGACCAAAAAGAGAACAATAAGGCCCGCTCAGCCCAAATATTTGGGATTTTAGCGGGTGGGTTGGTTTGGGAGTATACTAAGAGCAACTCCAGCCCAAGCAATTGCTGGGGGGGGGGGGGGGGGGGGGCCCAAATTGCCCGCGGGCGCCAGCGGGAGGGGGTGGAGAGGTGGGCTGCTCGGGGGAAGGGGGGAGCCCAAGCAAGAGGCCTGTCAATTTTCGACCCACGGAGCCACCGAGGTGGCTGACGTCAGGCTGGCGTCAGTCAAGGATTATATATTTTTTTGCGTCAGGCGCGTGGAATACATGCGCGAGTAAGGCGCGTCCCGACAAGGTCGGCAGGGGTGGGGCCCGCCTGTCGGGCACTTCGATTGTTACCGTTGGGGAAGCCACGTGGCTTCCCCTGGACCGTGCGATCTCAACGGCTCTTTAATTTGAGCCGTTGGATCTGCAATGGTAATAAAAAAGGATTTAATATCAACCGTTGGATCTGAGATCAACGGTTGATACTAATTCCTTTATAAATTTAAAAAAAATGTTTTAAAATTCTGAAAAGTTACCGTAGTGACACGTGGCACAATTTTCAGCGTTAAAATTCAAAAATTTTTAAATCCAAAGGCAGAGATTAATTAGGTGAATAAAAAATATAAAAAATTGTAAAAAATCTGTAAAAATCCGGAAACATTTTTTTAAAAATTTGTAAATTTTTTTTTTACTTTTCTATAAATACCTTGGCAATATTGTAACATCCCGTTCAAAGTTTTAAATTTATTTTATTCCCGGAAGTGGGAAATGACGTTTTTGCCCCTGGGTTGACTTTTCGGTTGACTTTTGTGTCGTAACTCGTACGACGCATCCACTTGTATTTTCTTGACGTGCTCATCGATACGAATTCGTAGACGCGAGCCGTACGTCGTTCGGACTCCGAACGAATATTTTACGGGAGTTAGTTTCGGCGTTTCCCGTATTTCGAATTTGGAGCAGTTTTGTCTTGTTTGGGCTGGGGCCCAATTGTCTGCAGGCCACGTGGGCCTATCCCAGAAAATCTGGATCTCTGTCTCTCCTCCCTTCTTCTTCCTCCCTCTCTTTGTTTCTGCAAACTTCAACCTTTGCCGTGCCTTCCCCCTTGGCACTTTGACAGAAACCTTCCCCTAATCCTCACCAAAACTCAAGTCAAAGCTTGTTTATCCTCGCCTGGAAACTGGCAGCTCGTGGGTGTCCAGAAACCTGGACAAACCCAAGCCAGGTGAAACCTCTCAAGCCACCCCGTGGCTCTTTCTCAGTGTTTTCGACCTCCATGGTCCTCCCTGAGATCACCAAAGCACTTCTGGAAGCCTTGGGAACCCAACCCAAGGCTTGGAACTCGTTTTGGCACCGTGGTTGGAGAAGCACCATTTTGGCCGATTCTTCTTCCTCAATTTCAGGCAACTTCTGGCCAGTTTTTGGTCCCCAAAATGGTACAATCTTGTTCCCCTCATCTCTAGCTTCATTTTGGTACTTGAATCGTCCAATTTGGACTTAAAACGAAGAAGTTATGAAGCTTTGAAATTTCCCCAGAAATCCGGCGACGGCGGCGCTGGCAGCGGCCGGCGACCGGAATCCTGGCAGGGATGACCGGCGCTGACGTCATCGGACCGGGTTAGACCGGCCATGCTGACGTCAGCAGACCGGTTCAGACCGGATTTGCTGACGTCATCAGCTTAAACCGGCTTGAGCCGAGCCACGCTGATGGCTTGAGCCGAGCCACGCTGATGGCTTGAGCCGAGCCGTGTTGATCGGCTTGAGCCGAGCCGAGTTGACCGGCTCACCGGCTCAGTTGACCGGCTTGCGCGTGAGCCGCGCGTGAGGGCGCGTGGAGGGTCCTTTTTCGAATCTGTTTTCACGGGGCGACTCGTGACGACGTGTACTACCTCGGGGTAGTACGCATGTTCATTTTTGAGGTGTTTTGGACCTCCTTTTTGAGAAAGCAAGGGATAGGTGTAATTAATTCGTTAATTCGTTACCTTTTTGAGTTAATCATTATACCGGTGATTTCTCATATAGGTGGGGCCTATCCAGAGGACTAGCGGGACTACCCAAGATGGGGTACTTCGACCCGGCTACCTACAGGTGAGTGAGTGGGTCTTTGTTTGATAAATGTATATATATATACGTATGGCTTTTAAACGCTTTCTTTAAATTGTTAGCGTAGATGCATATTCATTACGTGTGTTGGAGGTAGAACACTCGTACTATATTGCCATGCATGTTTTATACTGTTGCTCATCAGTAGATGTATACACCCCAGGTATAGTACTCAGTCTTGTGGCCAGGACTAGCCTTGACGTTTGGAGTAGTCACTATCAGTACCGTTACGCAGCTTTGGATCCATTGTAGGTACTAGCCTGTCTTAGGTTGCACTAGGCAACTCGGACTTGTGTGACTGCACTTTGTGCACCAGCGCTTAGCGTTAGACTCGCGTCATTGTAGTACTCAGCGTATTACTTGTATACCTAGCTTGTTCATTGTGGGATTTAGCCCCTTGGGCATGTGTGTTTACATATGGGTGAGCAAATGTCAGTAAAGTATTAGCGGGGAGTACCCGCATGTTTTCACGACAGTATTTTGAGGTTCATGCCTACAGGCATGACGTATTTTCTCAATTATACTTGTTTTCAAACGAGGGGTTACTAAACTTTTGAAAACAACGGTTTTATCAAACTTTGCTTTTTGACCCACTCACCGTTTTATGTTTTGCGCCCCTCCAGGTTCGTTGGCAGGGAGCTTGTGACGTCGATGGTGCGGTGGTATGACAATGTAGGGTTGTTTCTACGGTTGTTTAGATTTGTACCCCTTACTCTACTCACGTTGTGTATTCTTTTATTTCTTCCGCACTCTGACCTTTGATTCAATACAATCTCCTTTATTCATTCTTAAATTTCTTTTTGGCTTTCGTCACGCTAACGCGTGTCGGCCATCACCTCTCGACACCTGGCTCGTCCGGGATCGGGATGTGACAAATATCATCTACCTTATACCACAAATTCCATATTTTCTCAATATCTTTCAAGCTTTCTCTCAAAGTTTCAATCCATTTTTTTTCAAACAAAATGACAAATAAAATTATTTTATAAATAAATAAAAAAATACATATATTTTATTGTTATTAATTTTTCGGATAATGACATGTGGCGCAACTAGAACGATTAAAAATCTTATCCGAAATTACAAATAAAAATTATTATGTATTATTTTATGAGTATAAATAATACTAATATTTAATTGCCAATTGCCAGGGCAATTTAATTGTAGGGGTGGAGATGTAAAAAGTAATTGTCTGGAGAATACAGTGTTCATTAGGGCAATTACTGTTCATTGGGGTGGATTGAATAGTAATTGCCTAGGGGCGGTGGGCAACACTGGAGTTGCTCTAAAGGGTCCATCGCCGGCGGAGGGATATATCAGGGCATTTCCACCCATAGGCTAATTGCCCTTGCAATTGGATTGAATTGCCCTACCAAGCCACTTTTCTTCCTCCAGCGGGCCTTTTTTCAAAAGGCAATTGGTGGGCCACAGCATGCCCAAGCAGCAGCCCGAGCAAAAATTGCCCTACCAGCCCACGCTCGGTTGTTGACGTCATGCTGACGTCAGCAACCGGTTTTAATTTTTTTTAAGTCAGGCGCGTGGAAATCACGCGCGAGTGGGGGAGAGTGGCCGACAGAAAATGTCGGTGGGCCCCACCCGCTGCAGCTGACGCCAGATACCACCAACGGCTAGTTGACGTGGCAAGCCAACGGCTCTTTAATCTGGACCGTTGGATTTCCAACGGTAAAAAAAAAAAAAGTTACCGTTGGCCACGTGGCGCAACGGTAACCGTCTGATGGAAAATTTTTTTTTTAAATCAACGGCCAGGATTATTCTGACATTTAAAAAAAAAAAAATTTCTTTCTTTTTTTTATAAATGCCCCCAATTCTCTTCTTCATTCCACACAACAACTCAATATTTTTTATTCTGACATTTAAAAAAAAACCTTGCCCTTGCCCTTGCCCTCCACGAACGGATGGAGTTGCACAAGGGCAAACACTGTTCACGGAAGGCAATTGTTGCCCTTGCCCTTGCCCTTGCCCTTGCCCTTGCCCTTGCCCTTGCCCTTGCCCTTGGCTTCCACCAACGGTGGAAGTGCTCTCATATGTGTACTGAGCCTGATGAGTAGCGTTTTGCATCTTCGTCTTTTTCATTTGCCTAGTCTCTGGGACGACTCTGGGCACGTTACAGCAAAGTTTCAAGAGATTAGATTAATGAAGCTTAATTATGAAGCTAATTAATTCTCCTAGTTTCCGTTTCCATGCTTGTCCTCGATTCCCTTCTCCGTCGTTGGTTGGCTTCGGCCGGTTCAATTTTGATCGGGATATGCACAGGAATCGACGCGGCAGCATAACAAACAGAAACAATACAATCACACGACACGAATCAATCAAACGAGATTTAAGTTACTGCTTGCCGGCTTTGAAGTAACAATGCCATGCCTTAATCAGAATACAACCGTACTGGCACTACAAATTAAAAAAAAAAGAAACGAAATTTCAATCACCAGTAATAGTAATAGTAATAGTAAAAGTCTCTCTCGATCGATCCATCTGTAAGACTGTAACAACATATGTATATATATATATATATATATATATATATATATATATATATTGCAATTCAATTCAATGGCTCTGATGCTTCGCCCGACACAAACAGATGAATGTGGTCCAGGAAGCTGAGATGCTGCGGCCTTTCACTGCGCTTCACGTACCCACGCGCCTCTTTCTCCGAATACGCGCTCAAACCCGTCCTCCCGTTCTTCATCCATAGCTCCCTTGCGTAGCTTCTGTGCGCAAAATACGCCTCCGCCTCCGCCTCCACCTCACAGGTCGCCTCCTCCAGGACCACCAGCTTTATGGGCAGCCTCTCGTAGTGACCGCGACTCGTGCCCTCCAACTCATCCATGCGAGCCAGCCCGCCACTCGACACGCCGTACAACTCGCCCGTTACCCGCTCACCGGATCCTGGCAGGTTGAGGAGAAATGGCACCCGGTAGGGCCCGCACACCAGCGGATACTTTTCTTGGGTTCGGTAGCTGCCCAAGAATACGGCGTCTCCGCTTCTCATCAGCTCCTGCATTAAGGTGTGGTTCCAAAACCCCCGCTTTAGGGTGCCGTACGTGAACACCACGCTCCTCCTCGGCGGCGTTGTTGTACCTGTACCTGTACCTGTGGCTCCCTCATCGGCGGCAGCAACCATCTTCTTCTTTCAAAATCAAATCAAACAAAAATTTTGAGAGAAATTATCCCGATATGAATTTAGGATCATAAAAAACTCAAAGAGCTAATCCTCGTCTGCAGAGGGAGGGAGATGGGTATTGGCCCTATTGGGTGGATGGAATTTCGAATCTCGATCGGCCAATCGTGAAGGCTAGAATTTAGGTATTTATTTATAAATATAACCGCTCGTGGACTTAACCACATTTACTTTTGGCATCATTTGCTTTCTTTTTTCGGGATTATCCTATTTATTTATTGTTGGTGTTGGACTCAACAAATTAGGATCAAAAGACTCACTCAAGTGAACCCGTTGACATTTGACATAGAGAATTTGCGGTCTGGCGTATGGAACCGGGCAGCGAACCGGCGTGATCGGAATAGAAAAAAGTCGTTAAACAGGCCAGCCAAGTCCATGAGTGAAAGACATTGGACCAAAGATGCGAAATTTTTAAAAGTATGAATCCAAAGAAATTAAACCCTGCCAAGGAGTAGGATCTGGGATCTGAGCTGAGCCACTAAAAAAGGCAATGCACAAGTCCACCAAGAGCAACAAGGAAGATTAGAAAGTGCATTGTTTTGCTTCCAAGACCGCATTGCATTGCATTGCACCGTAATTTATACAAAAAAATATCAGCAACCAATACATCTAACAAAAGAATTTTGCGAAATCAACAAATCAAATTAGAAGCTCGATAAATGATCTGATCCAATGTCTGACCTAATGCTGGAACTATCGACATGGCATGCAAATGATTCTGCCAACTCTACTGCATCTTCAACCCTTAGTCGAGTGCCCTGCTGCCCCACAACTGTGGCTGCAACCCTAGCCGCTAGTGTACCTATTCCTTTCAAATCTGACACCCCTCGTAAAATACCATACAAAATTCCAGACGCATATGCATCTCCAGCACCACAAGTGTCCACCGGTACACATGGAGAAGGAGGAATATATACAGCTTCTCCTTTTACACCAATGTACGACCCTCTTGGTCCATCAGTAACTGATGCCAGGGGAACAAAATGGCTCAGATACCTTGTAGCTGAAACGGGGCTCTCCTTTGAGGAAAAATGGCAGAATGCTCTTGCTTCGTCACTGTTTGCAAAAACAATGTCCGCATAGTTTCCAACAATTTCCCTGTACAAAGTTAAAATCACGTAAATCACTCTTCACTCCACGAATGTATATGTATACCAGAACACTCCCAAGTCCCAAATCTTAACCACCATCCATGCATGCTACATGTCACAAATCAAACGTCCAATATTACAACCCTATTTATAAAGTATACTGCTATGGAATTCATACACCAGTCTCAGATGAGGATATGAATTCTTTCCACAAGAACAATGATGGTAACTTATCATCAAGTTTCGAATCCCTCCATTTTAAAACTTTATTCCCTATATGCAATATAATACCAGAAATCATAACATTGCATTCAGTTTCTTGAAAAGCATGAGAGCCACCACAGTATAAGGCGCTTGAATGCCATATTTAAAATGTACAAGTATCATGTAGTGAACAAAGTAACAATACCAGAAATCATCATAGTGTCTCTCAATGCACGAGACGTCTGATGCTGTAACTGCAACCAGGGCACCGCTCTTGCGTGCTACTTCACATGCTTTTGTAATTGTTTTGATTGTATCAGGAAGTTCGAATAAATAACCTTCGACTACAAATATTTTTGTATTGCAAACTGTGCTAGCCAAGCATGGATCATAACTAACAGTTGAAGATGTACCCTGGGACCATTAAAGCAGACATATTAGGGCCTCATTATTCACCTCATAAAAGAGATACATGAATAAATCATAAGTACTGACGAAAGAATTAACAGCAAGAAAACAGAACATAAGTGTCAGTAATATCGTAAAGCTTTTAGTCATCCAAAACATATTTGACCTGATATGCAAGCATTGTACGCTGAGCATCTGAAGTTGTGAGAACTATCACTGTCCCTGTTGTCCCATCCTTGATAGGTTCAGAAAGAAAATGCAAATTTGCACGACGTAACTTGGTCCTAAACATACATTGTGAAAGATTCTAAATTTTGTCAGATCACTCAAAAAACTATTAAATAACCTATAGAACAGGAACCAAATAGTTGAAATTGAAAAACAAGGTGAGTGCCAATGACAGATATTGCAACCTTCGGTTATGTGATTGGTCCCTATATTTTATTGATAATTGAAAACAAAATCTCTATTGAATTATCGAGACGGAAGAAGAGGGAGGAAGGAGGGGGGGTGTTGTTCATGGTTGGAAGAGCCTGACCTGTAAAAACCACCCAATGGATCACTCCCTACACTCCCTGCCATAGCTACATTCAAGGTAGAGCCTCCAATGGAGCCACTACCAAGCCTTGCCAAGGCCACTAGAGTGTTGGAAAGAGACCCACCAGCAGCAGCCTTATAGCTACAACCATCCATTGCCCTCAAAACTCTACCTCTCTCTTCGTGATTCACGAGCTTCCTTGTTCCCTTTTCCAATCCCAATTTCTCCAGGAACTCGTCATCAACAGTCCCAGAAAAGTCGACCTAGGAAGACATCAGAACAAATGCAAGAATTAGTTTAAATCTTCCTCTACCAAATTAACATCTTTGCACACTCTAATTAGAAACTTGAGCAACATAAGCTGGCTATCAAATAAAGGCAAGACCTTTTTTTCCCCGCTTTTGATACAACATATTAGGGGCGGGGGACTCAAGCACAAGACCTGGGGCACATGCAAACGCTCTTAACCACTTGAACCGAAAGCGAGACTTTTAAAATAATAGTAATCAGTTTTTTGTGAACCCTAATTCAAATGACGTATGTAGCGCGTGTGCGGATAAGCTTGTTTGATTTGAAAACAGACGACTGCAATTACAATCCTGGTTGTTTCTGTTTGGTTAAATAAATAGTGTCATAAATCAAATATCAAACAAAGGGCGGGTGGCTAATGGCTATACAAGAAAAGCCTGAAAAGGAAAGCGTTTGTAATTTGTAATTTGTAAATTGTAACCGGAACACAGAATTAAGCACGCGAAGCATTGAAAGAGAAAGAGAAGAGTAAAAATACCATGGCTTGTCCAAGACCCAAAACGTCCCATCTATCAGGAGACCCAAATTCCCCGTCGGCGTCTTCTTCCTCCTCCTCGTCAGCATCAGCAGAAGGACTTTCATCTCCATCATCGTCATCAGCGCTCTCAAAGTGAGCAGGTGTATGAGCTCTAAAGCTACAACAGGAGAAGGAGGAGGAGGAGGAGGAGGCGCTGAGAAACCCACGTGGCCCTCTGGTCATGGTTGCGGTTGCGGTGGTGTGAGGGAGAAAAGCAAAGGCGGCAGAGGAGCTGGAGGAGGAAGTAATTCTATTTTTAGAAGAAGGACGCGGTGGATAAGGCGCGGGGGGAGTGGAAGGGGGGTATAAGAAGACAGAAATGCGAGGGAAAGGCGGAGAATAGAGCGGTGGAGAGGAGCCCAGGGCCAGGGCAGCACTCGTGGCGCCGATTATGTGCGGATGAGAAACAACCACCGATACAGACATCCTCGCTCGCTCGCTCGCTCGCTCTTCTCTCTTCCTCTACTCTCTCTGTCTCCTTGTGCCTGTAGCTTAGTGCCTCCTATCTTGAAGACTTGTTCAACCCCAACTTCTTCAACTTGTTTTTCATTCCATTCAATCCATCAAATCTTCCTCTAATCTTCTTCTTCAACTTTCCAGGCATCTCTTTTCCATTTATTTTATTTTATGTTTCTTTCCATTTTTCATTTCATAATTATTTTGTATTTTGTTGTTGTTAATAAACTTCAGTTAGGCTTGGGTTGGGTTGGGCTCATATCCAGTTCACTCATCCCTTTGCATTTTGCGCTTCGGCCCAACCCAGTTAGTCCATCTCCATAATATGGTAAAGACAAAGTACTTATTACGTGTCGCCGTCCCATTGGGCCACGTATACAAAATAAACATAATTGCGGTTGGCCCTTCTCACTCTTCTCTTTCTCTCTCTCTCTCTCTCTCTCTCTCTCCCGAGTCCAGACGAAGCCACACAGATAGACAGAGAGAGGTAAGTTCCCCGCCGATCCAGAATTGGGATTGGGATATCGTTAGTTTCAATTTACCACTTGCATTTGATACTTTGGTATGGTTTTAATTCAGCTTTTCCATCTTGTTGTAATCAATGACTGTGAAATTGTGGAGTAAATGTGAGTTCGTCTGATCGATCTGGCTGTTTCTCCACATCCAGGTACTCCAACTGTTGAAATTCGGGGATATTCTGAACTTGATTTTGGGTAATTAGAGCAATGGACCATGCTGAGCTCACCACTGAACAGGTTCGTCCTCCTCCCGATCACTTGTTAGTTGCCATACTTTCCATGGGAGTTGGGAATTGGGAATTGAATTCTGTGTTTTGTTTTGTTGATGGAGCTGTTTGATTTCCCATTTTTCCCTTGCCAAGGTTTTGAATAGGGACATCCCATGGGAGACTTACATGACCACTAAGCTCATCACTGGAACCTGCCTTCAGCTCTTGAGGCGCTACGATAAAAGATCCGAGAGCTACAGATCACAGCTTCTCGATGATGTAATTCCTCCTCCTCCTCCTTCCATCTCTACTTTACTTTTGCTTATTTTGATTTGTATGTTGCTCGATCTTTTCTATGCGTTTCCTTAATGTTAGCGGACATATCTTCTGGATTGGCTGAAAAGATTGATTTTTCTTTGCCTTCTGGTTTGTATCTCACCATGATGTTGACAAGCTGTTCAAATGTGGCAGGATGGCCCTGCTTATGTTCAAGTGTTCGTTGGCATTTTACGCGATATTTTCAAGGAAGAAACGGTGGAATATGTCCTTGCTTTAATTGATGAAATGCTTACAGGTAACAAACTGGAACATCTGTTGGATTTCTGCTTGCACGCCCATTCGCAAAGCCAACAGAAAAAGTAACCTTTTTTCTTTTCTTTCTGTCCCAGCTAACCCAAAAAGAGCAAGATTGTTCCATGATACTAGTCTTGTTGATAAAGATATCTACGAGCCTTTCTTGAGGTCAGCACATGTTTACCAATTCTGTGACACCCCGAGTCATAGTTTTATCTGTGTAAAGAATAAAAACCATTGCGTTTCTTTTCAGGTTGCTCTGGAAGGGTAATTGGTTCATACAAGAGAAGAGCTGTAAGATACTTGCTTTAATAGTGAGGTACTCAAACATGACACACATCTAAACTCTAAAGTGAAATGCAAATATTTAAAGAATCAACTAACTAGGTGCAGTTTATTTTCATTACTGTTTCTCTTTTAATATAGTGCCAGGCCAAAACTCCAAGATGGCACTGCTGCAAATGGAGAAGCCTCAAATTCAAAGAGAAAAATAACTACTATTGATGATGTGTTGAAAGGATTGGTGGAATGGCTTTGTGCCCAGGTATGCTTTCAGCTTGCTTCGGGTTACACGTTCTACGAAATGCAATTGGGTCACTCTTTCGTTTTCGGTGCCTAGGAAATAGAGTACTTTAAAAGTTGTTGGAGCAGTGGTTTCCACATTTCCTCAAATTCAGTCAGTTATTCTGTTGATATCTCAGCTGTCACTTATTGGTTATCAGTTTGGATGATATTGGTTGTCTAAGCATGCTTCTTATGGTATATGTAATTTGCAGTTGAAGAAGCCTTCCCATCCCAGTCGTGGTATCCCAACTGCCATCAATTGCCTTGCAACCTTACTAAAGGAACCTGTAGTTAGATCTTCCTTTGTTCAATTAGATGGGGTGAAGTTGCTTGTTCCCTTAATTTCTCCAGCTTCCACCCAACAATCTATTCAGGTAACTCTTATTGTACTTTGGACAGCTTCCGTATTAGTTTCTTGACTTTGTGATTTTTTTATTGACAATATATTGTGTTTCAAACAGCTTCTTTATGAAACATGTCTATGTATCTGGCTCTTATCTTATTATGAACCTGCAATTGAGTACTTGGCTACTTCTAGAACTCTTCCACGACTCATAGAAGTTGTCAAGAGTTCCACAAAGGAGAAGGTGAGGATCTTGCCTTTTGGGATGCTATATCGTTTCATTCAAGATTAGTTTGTGTATACTTGTCCGTGTTATACTTGTCCTTATAACAGAGGAGTACATGTAAATGCATCTTTTATTTGTAATATGGGTTTGGTTATTCGTGGTAGGTTGTCAGAGTTGTTGTTTTGACCCTGAGGAACTTGCTCTCAAAAGGGACGTTTGGTGCTCAAATGGTGGACCTTGGACTGCCACAAATCGTTCAGAGTTTGAAAGCACAAGCATGGAGTGATGAGGTGAGAAACCGAAAGACTGTATGCTTCTTTGGTTGGACCGAATTTTATGCTTTCAGGCTAACTTGGTATAACAAGTTAAATGAAAGGAACCAACTAGCTCGTGGTAGCTATAGTTGTTCATGTACATGCGTGCTTTGAAACTATAAATCATTGGTGCAGTTTCCCTAAGGAAATGAAGTTTCTTGTAGGATCTCCTGGAGGGATTAAATCAACTGGAAGAGGGTCTGAAGGATAACATCAAGAAATTAAGTTCTTTTGACAAGTATAAGCAAGAAGTCCTCCTTGGCCATCTTGACTGGTCACCCATGCACAAGGATCCAATATTCTGGCGAGAGAATATTACCAATTTTGAAGAGAATGACTTTCAGGTACTATTTTGTTTTTTGCCCAAGATTTCTCTCTTCTAGTTTTGCTAATTTTTCTCCTTGTATGAAAGAAATTAGATTATTTGCTTAATGGTTGGTGCTGTTTACTTTATTTCTTGGTCCTTGAAATTATTTGTGTCCCATAAGATGTGTCTCCCATGTTGTGTTGTTATTAATGGCAATAGGGTATCTGCATGAGTCCTAGGTTTATAGCTAAAACTTGGTAGTAGCTACTTTGAGTGTGCTCGCACAGACACATGCTAATGCATATGGGATTATGGTTACTGGACTACTCAAGGTGGTTCTTGTGTTTTGTTTGTTTGTTTGTGTTTTCCTGGATAGCTCTGTTTTCCCGAGACAGTTCTGTGGAAAAGTGGTAGTAAATTGGGTCCCTTTACTTGGTTCTAAAGGCAGTATTAAATTATATGCTGAAAGTAATTGCAGATGCCAATGCTCTCATCGACTCTTGAGTAATTTTTTGAAGAAACTTGCGGCTTCCATCATACTAATAATGCATGACCTTGTCTTCTTGCAGATTCTAAGAGTCCTGATTACTATCTTGGACACATCCAGTGATCCTAGGGCTTTGGCGGTAGCCTGCTTTGATATCTCACAGTTTGTCCAGCAGCATCCGGCTGGAAGAATCATAGTGACGGACCTCAAGGCCAAGGAACGCGTGATGAAACTGATGAATCACGAGAATGCCGAGGTCACCAAAAATGCCCTGCTATGTATCCAAAGGCTTTTCCTAGGTGCCAAGTATGCGAGCTTTTTGCAGGCTTAGAGATGCATTCCTTTGAATGGCGGAGCAATGAGGCGCCGTTTTAGTCTGAATCTGTCACACACAGTAGTAGCGATTTACATATTTATGTGTTTGAGTAATACATTTTATAGGGCTCATTGGTTATTTGAAAATTCATTTGTTGCTGCGTTTAGCTTTGGTACTGAGCTATATATAGAGTTAAATAAATTCGATCTGTAATCCCGCTGGGGGAATAAAATAAATTGTGTTTGTTGTGAAGATTTTATTTTTACCTAAATGGGTCCGTCCATTGAACTATGTATGTATTGTACATTGCGAGTTACCATAATTGTGCATAATGGGACTTTAATGAAAATTATAAAAGGTAATGCTAGGGGACCACATTTTTTAAATCAAATGATGTGGTAGTTGACGGTTAGTAATTTTTTTTACAAGTTATTAAATTCACATCATTTAGTTTACAAAAATAATTTAAAATTTAGATCGCTCTACCGTTGCCGTTACTAAACGATGGCAGTTGGCCGGCGTCCGTTTTCACTTAGTTGAGATGTGCATGGACACGTGGCGTGCCAATGTGCCAATTAAACAAGCACACGTGGAATAGATTTCCTTGTATTGCAGCGGGTTTCCATATCAATTGCAATTGTCTTTGCCACCGCGTCGAATATCGATCGTGAGAGTGAGAGAGAGAGATATATGGAGAAAGAGAGAGAGTGTGAGAGGGAGGAGGATAAGGGAAAGGTCTGCAAAAGGTGCAAAGAAAGCTACAGAGCCTCCTCTAACACCTCTTCCTCATGCCGTTTCCACCCTTCTTTCTTCGTCTGTCGCCGTCACGACGACCAGAAAAGGTACAGCTCTGAGTCTCTGACCTCCGTCTCTCCCCTTTCCAATGTGTTGTCCTGAGTTGTTGTTTTTTTTGTGTAATTAATTTGGTTGAATTTCGATCTTTGATTAGTGCAGTGGATGGTTGGAGTGAGAAATTTTGAGTGTTTGTTTAACTAACTTGTGGATGCCAATTTGCGTAATCTGTGTTTCTGATTCATGATGGATTGAGGTTTACTTACATTCGATTTGGATTTGGATTTGGATTTGAATTAGAAGACACGAGAATTTGTATTTGGAATAGTGAGAATCAAATAACAATATATTTAATAGTGAAGTTATTGTTGCTGGGCTTGAATATTCAATGGATAAGAGAGAGATTGGATGACTGGTAATTAAGGTTTAGGGTAATTTGTCACTATGCTTCTGTCTTTCCTACGGTCTGGTGATGTTTTATTATTCTTTATTGAATTTAAGGTACTATGAATTGGGACCCAACGATCCGCCATACGCTGCCAAGTTCTACGATTGCTGCGGGGCTGAGGATCCTGAGGCATCCGGCTGCACTACCGGTTTCCATGTTTCGTATGATGACGATTGATCCATGTAATCACGATGGTACTATGTTGCGAAAATGCTTCCAAGTTCCAACTGCAAATGGTGCATTTTTCAACTAAACACTCCTACTTTTTGTATATTGAAGACATGATTCCAATTTCCACCCCGTCACAATTCACTATTCACTATTCGCCCATGGTTGCTTTGGTTGCTTTGGCATTCTATTTAATTGGAATTGGATCTTGTTTCTTTTTTCGCTTTTGGTTTTCCTTTTAATTAATAAACATTTTTTTCCAGTATTTTATTTGGAAATTAAAGGCCAAATGGCTTATGTCGTTGTCATCCCTGTACCTGGCCCTGGAGACTGCCCACCCAGACCTCAAAATCTTCCCTTATAGCCCGGAATTTTGCCCACCCAAACCTCAGTAATTGCCATGCTGTCGGTGGGCTGCCCATGGCAGAAGAGGGCAGCGCCTGCGCGAGGAAGAAGAAGAGGAGAAAAAGTTGGGTCAAACTTGTGTGTTTTAAAAAAAAAAAAAAAAAAAAAAACCTTCGACCAAACGACGTCGTTTTGCTCCATTCATTTTAAATGAAACGTTGCGTTTTGTTTCCTTTTTCTTCTATCTTTCTTTTGTTGCTTTTTTCCGTTTTTTTTTCCTTCTCTTTTCCCGTTTGACTTGGTCCCTAATTATTTTGTTTTGGACGTGATATACTTTAAAGACATAAGTGCTTCAATGAAATATTTTAGACAAACTGTACCCCGAAAACAAATTTAATAAACAACACCGCATAAAATAAGACTTTCAATACTGAAAATTACCTTAATGTTGTTAAAACAATATAGAGGGAGGTTATTTCATACTCAAATTTGTATATTTTTTCTAGTCATCACTACCTATTATTAACGAATTTCTGATGTGACATTTTACCGAATATAATTTTTTTTGCAGACAAATAGAGCTTGTAGTGTTAATTTTTTTCATGAATTATGAATCACAATAATATGATTTAAATTTTTAAGGTATTTTTGCTCAAAATATTTTTGAAAAGTTTTGTATGTCGCCCACTCAAAATATAATTCCTGAATTCGCCACCAAAGATTCTTTCTTCTCTTTTTCTTCTTGTTGGTTTTATGAGAGAGAGAAGTATGAATTTGCTCTCTTTTAATTAACTTTTCATTGTCTGAGGTCTGAGGTCTGAGGTAGTTGTTGATGAAAATATTCATATGAATGATTTGTTTGTTGGAAACATGAAACATGGCATGTGGGAGGAAGATGCCGATATTTTAACGCCTTTCTTTCTTCTTTCCTTCCTTCCTTGTCCTGTCCTGCCAGCCTGCGGACCCACCTCTAGCTCTAGTTTTGGAGAATAACTTATATAAAATGGATTCACTGTCACATGGCGTCTCTTGTCCAATAATGCATTGTCATGTGCAAATTTTTCTTTATATGACAATGTGTTATTAGATTGAGACGTCACGTGACGGTGAACGCATTTAATGTAAGTTGCTCTCTTAGTCCTGACAGTGACAGACACATCATCTAACTTCTTTTTTTTTTGAAAAAAAAAAATACAAACAATATTCTTACTCTAAATTACACAACAGAAAAAAAGAATTTGAATCTAAAACATAGTGAACTGAAGAGGAAGCCCTAACCATCACTTGGATAAATTCTTGTTAATTATTATTATTTAAAAAAAATAGAAAAATAAAAAAAAGTTTATAAAACACCAAACACCGTCATATATTATATTGCAAAGTTAAGACAAGTGAGAATCTCAACTTGAAATTTCAACCTCCTAGAACTTGTAGTGTTAAACACTATGTAGTACTAAGGCAATACCCTAACAAGAAGTAGGTTAGAACTTAGAGATAGCCCCCCCCCACCCCACCCCACCTCACCTCCAGGAAGGAAGGAGTCAGAGGCATTAAACCTGCTATATATTATTGTAAATAATGGCAGCTTGGCTGGAATTATGCATGGGGATGGAGATGGAGGAGGGGTGTTGAGTCTATAGCTAGCTGTTTAAGGAGGACTGGAGGACTGGAGAACTGGAGGACTGGAGGAGGTTATTGATTCTCTCAGCCTCTCTGTCTCCCGGTGCCAATTGGCAATTAACGCAACGTAATACAATACAATAGCCTCTGTTGCTTGTTTGTGTGTATATAATATAATATAGAGAAAATGAGACTGAAAACAACCAACTAACCAAACCAAGCATAACATATGATATGATATTATCGGGGAGAGAGAGAGAGAGAGAGAGAGATGAAGCAAAGCGTGAATGATTGATTATAAATGATCATGATTGTCCGACTTCTTGTTCTATTAATTAAGTGACGACCCATTGCAATTTTCCATTCACTTACAAATAATTAAGATCCGACTCCCACCCAGGTGGAGTCGATGGTAGAAGTGAGCTGGCAGAGCCCAGGAAATTGTTCCCGGGTTGGGTCGGGTAGAACTTTCAAGAGATGAGAAATTCACCAGTAGGGCGGGAGCTCAAATTTCAAAACCCAAGCCCACCGTCGGTAGGGCTTTCTGGCGAAACCGTCGGGCGCAGCCAGTGGCGCGATTGGGTCGGGGCGGTGCTTTGGTTAACGTTACATAATATTATTAATGAAATTGCAAATCATTATATAGAAGAAAATTGCAACTAGCGGACTTGAAACATCCCTCTGTCTGAGAGACTTACGAAATATCAAGAGGAGTGAAAAGCTTGCGGTACTATTGTACATTGTTAAATGCGATACACCCAGTCGGATAACGTGGTTCGCTCTAGAACAAACCTTTATAAGTGAAATGATGAACGGTTTTCGTTCACGAGGCTGAATAAGTTGGGTGCAGTCCACATATGGGTTGGGAAAGCTTACACCACTAATGTTTTATTTGAATTGCAAAGTTCATGAGCAACGAAACGAATGCATCCCAGGCGAGTCCTCCTTGGGTTAACCAGCATTCGGCAATTGTGTTGGGAGGATGATCCATTAAGGCGGCGGATGGGCTAACGAAACGAGAAACGCAAATACTCAAATCAATCATCCTCATTCGAACTAACCAGCGATAAATTTATGTCAAATGTCAAAACACGAATGCGACCTTTAGTATTCCGACTCCATCCGCTAAGCTTCTTTGTTTTCCAACGAGTTGAAGATAAATCACGACTCATGTAAAGATCTCACCGCATCTCCTCGGCTTCATCATCAAACCATCCAATGTTTGGTTTGTTTAATCTTGCATTTATTAATTCTTCATTGCGTTCCTCTTCTTGTGCAGCTTGCACATTCTTGATTAGCTAATCTCCAATCTTTCAAGCAAATTAATGCTTCTATTGTACTTGGACTCAAACTTGCTCTTACTCTCGAGATACAGCTACACCACACTTTAGCCCCGGCCCTTACGTCTTTACGGTAGAAGTGAGCAGTTAATAAGTCACGAGCTAAGATGGAAAGAACCGGGATATCTGACTTCATGTGATCTGTAGCCAAAAAGACTAAATTGATTATTATTGTCAACCCCACATTGGGGGTACATCAGATAATATTGCAAATCGAGAGGAGTTAGTAGAAGATGTAGATGATACCTTAGCTTTTCAAACAACTTTCGGCAAAATCTTCCTAAATTACGATGAGCATACGGAATTAAGGGGACGAGCTTACAGAGTTTGCACTTGCACATTCGGAGCTACCAGGAATCGGATTGCACTATATTCTTCTTATAGTGGTCATACAATTTGAACGAGTTTAGACTTTAAAGGATAATATGGTTTCATCAATTTTTGATTGCTCATTCCCCCATGGCGTAACCATTCTTCAATTGCAAAAAATTTATGCCTTGGGTCCTGATAGCGTGAAACAAAATATAGCGGGAAAGTTCCCCAATATTTATTAAACTTTGTCTTCATTGAAACTAAAGCACGATTAAACAACATGTAATCGAGTAAGCATTAAAAGTTGCATAAATACCTATTAAGCACTTGATAACTCGACTAGAGGTAGGATAATAAACACCTGACAAATCTTTGTTGAAGAATCAAAAATTTTAAAGAAACAGCAAACTATTTGAGCTATGATCCAATCATTTCGAGTTGGAAGTGGTAAATTGCAAGTACGAGATTGGTTTACTTTTTTAGGCATTACTATGCAAAACATCTTTGTATTTTATAGCAACATGTAAGAGTTCATAGGTGGAATTCCACCTATGAGGAACATCATTGTCTATGTTTTTCTTTTTCAAACTTATTTGCCTCCACCTGACAATGGACCCATATTTCATGCCTTTTTATTTGATGAGTTCATACTACATTACAATATCGAGTTATTTTCTCAATGGATGGAGATAAAATAGACAAGCCATCTTGGACAATTAAATTCAAAATATGAGCACAACATCGGCACATGAAACAATTCTCTAGGCACGAGAATCAATCATAAGAAAATACGGAAGTAAGACTTCGCAACCAATCATTATTTGAAGCATTATCTAATGATATTGAAAAATTTTTATTGAATCCCACAGCCAAGATATTAACTCTTCCTTATATGACTTGCAAGAGACTACGGTGTGTGGATACTCAATCATTTTAAAGCAAAATTATTCTTTTGTTTAAATTCCAATTCTTATCAATGAAATGAGCGGTAAGTGACATATAACCGCATTTTTGACGTGATGACCATACATGAGAAGTTAAACAAATTTTCCATCAGAATTTTTCAAAAAACCTCGTAGCTCATCCTTGCCTTGAACAAAAAGTTTCATCACATCTCTTTTACAAGTTGAAGAGTGAGATTCCTTTAAATTGGGGACAAAACCTCTTTGAATCATTCTGCTTTAAAATCATGTTTTTCCACAAATGTAAAAGGCAATTCGGCTCTAATTATAAAATCAACCACTTCTTGCCTAGCACGAGTTTCATCCATAAGAAAGTTTACTAAGTTTCCACTAGAATTTGCATTCAATAGCATTTGACTTCTTATATGCACATTTTGGCCACGTGCATGTGTCTCTAAGTGACGTCTAAGATGAGTAGGCACCATTATTAGAAGAAGCGAGAAAGCAATTTACCACAAATACCACATCTTGCCTTAAATCTTTATTACCATCTTTCACAATTTCAATTCTTTCAAAAAGGGTCCAAACATCACTTTTTCTAGCCGAACTTAAATGTCACTAGATGGATCGGTAGGAGTAGGGAGGGAATCAATTGTTTCGGTTATATTCTCTGTAGCCATTTAGTTATATTAAAACATGAGCCAAATTAGGGTAATTAGCTAACAACTCCAACAAACAAAGAACAAATATTAAAGGCGGAAAAAGTCTTCAATGCTTGGTGGGTTACAAATTAAAACACTTGACCAAATCAGAGTGCTTGATGATAGCAAACAAATAAATTAAGTACCAAATTCCTTACTTGATGCACACGATGATAATCACAATCACCCAGAATGCCAAACTCCAAAGAACGAGAGCATACACCACCACGTCCCGAGATGTGGCAATCGAAAGTGAAGAGACAAATAAACAAGTTAGATAATTAGGGAAAGTTTGTACCCAGACAATACCATCTGCGGATTTTGCACAATTGCCAAAGAGAAAGAAATAGCCGACAAAGAAAAAAAAATACAAATCCGTCAACTCACCAAGTTAGTCGGCAAATCTACGACATAACATCATTTTCTAGACACAAACTCGAAATTTAAGCCTTGATCATCTGTCACACATCAGTTTTGAGTTTTTCATCCAACTCACCAAGTTAGTCGACAAATTTCCAAATCCCTAATTTCCCCAAATCAAATTGCTCAAATCGGTAATTCCCCCAGTCACGACGGCTTAAATTGTATAAACCTAATCCACAATCACGACGGCAAATTGTATAAACCTAATCCCTAATCACGAAAGGAAAGAAATAAAAGAATGAAGCCCACAAAAAATTAAACAACGAAAGAAAGCAGAGATTGTGCTAGAGATTACATACCTTCATGAAAGTTGTAAGGTTTTGCGAGGTTTCTCCAAGTGCCTCCCATCACCATTTGAAACTTGAACAAGGGAGAGAGGAGACGGGAGACGATGGGAGAGAGCAGGACAAGGAGAGAGACGGAGGGGGTGGGAGGGAGTGGGTGAGGGCTGAGGGGCTCCAGCTGGTCTCTACAATTATATCTGAGGTGGTGGCGATGAATTAAAGATAGCAACGGTATAATAGTCTCGAGTAGAGTTGATGTTGCTCTCAACGTCTTACGATTCTTCTCGACTTCTCAAAGAAAACTCTCCAATTTCTTTCTCCAATTTCGGAAGAAGAAAACTCTCCAACTTCTCCAAAGAAAACTCTCAATTTCCAATAATATAAATTATTAATAACCAAACCAATTAGTAATTACCAATATAAATTAGTGACTTAAATTGGTAAGATTGGGCTTGAGTGCCGCTCTTTTGGTAGGGCTCAAGGTAAAGCCCCTTGTCGGGCTCAAATGGCGGGCTTCGGGTCGGGCTGGGCTTAGAACGTCTAGCCGTACCACCTGCCCATGAATTAGGGCCGGGCCGGCCATCCACGCATCTTCTCCCGGGCTTTGTCGGGCTAAGGCCCACTTAGGGAGGCTGAGGCGGGCCAGGCGCCAGTGGGCCTTGGGCCAAGATGACCCTGCCCCCACCACATATGGCGCACACCACCCGCACACGTGCACATGGCATTGCTCCTCCTGCTTCCTCTCAATCCTCCCTCATCACTCAATCCTCCCCTCATGCTATTGCCATTTACCAGTCCAACAACTCAAGTTCAAACTAACTCATCTATAAGTCGCACCACTCTATAGAATAATTAAGCAAGTTTTAACTAATTAATTATTTGTGTACATTTTTCAACCTTTCTCAATTCTTATAAGTGAGAAAGCTCAAATTTCACCTAATTAATTAATTAATACAATATCTAATCATAATTCCTTCATTTCCAATCTAAGTAATTTGCCTCGACTACAAGAAAAAAAATGAACGTTTTGTTGGTTTGCTAGTCAGCTTCCCACCTCACAACCCCCTCCTCCCCAACTGATCAGTTGCCTGAATAAAACCATTCCCTTTGAGTTGATTTGTCCTTTATTCTTTTGAATAAACAAACATTCGTTCTCGTTGAGTTTGGTACTAGCAATTTTTTGGTAAGCCCTTGAATACGGGAATGTTATGTTATTATTTAACCAGTATTTATTTAATTAATATAGCCTAAAGTATGACAGGAATTACAAAGAAATTCTTTCAACAAAAATGTGAATTAGGAAGGGTTGGTGACGAAATATGAACCCGAAGGTTGAATCTTGATATACCTCATAACAATACATTTTTGTTGCGAGATATATTGGCAGCTGCGGATCATTTGATTGGAATGAAATTTGGAATGGGTACCCATGTGATGAATCATTTGAAATAAACGTATTCGTTATGTAGCGGATCTCTTACAAGATCCAATTCGGATTGGATATACCAGAAAGATGTACGGTCTAATGGGGCTACTACGAAGTATTTACTCATGGGTGGGACAAGCTCTTCTACAACTCAACCCAAAACCTTGTTGGTCATTTAACAAATGTTGTATTTTTGGATGAAAATGGCGAATGATTCATAATCATCTGCCATTGAATTTGATATGAAAGGTCGAGACTAAAACTCACAAAACACATCCATTTATTCTCTACCATTGATATTAAATTCAAAAAGTTGAGAGTGACCATGCATTCATAGTCACTTGGTGACCAAGAAAATATTTCGGCTCTCAAGCATGTCATCAACTCTTATTATAACGCGTGGAATGATACACAACGTAACATATATTTCCGTAGGCATAAAAATCTCTTTAGACCCTCAAACTCTTAACCATACTACCTTATCAATTCTTGAATAATAATTCTTTTAGGGTATGTTTATGTAATCGTAATCGGAATTAAAAGGGGTGGTCGTTACAAAGTATTCATGTGTTTACTAAATAATGGTGAATAAAAAGGTGGTGAGACCCCATATGAATTTTGGAAGAATTGAGGGTGTGTTTACAGTGTGTGTAATCGAGGAATAAAAAGTCGGAGTGTGATTGGGTGCGGATAGTATTGTGTTTACCAAAATATGGAGGAATCAAAGCGGTAGGTGTGAAAAAACGGAATTGAATCCAGTTTTGGAGAATTGAACTCTTGAGGGGGAAGTGTCATTTGAATTTCGGGAGAGAAAGGGAATCCGGAATCCGGCACTACACCCATTTATAACCCCGACCCCCAATTCACTAAATCTCCACATCTGCTTGCTTCAAATCAGCAAGCCCCAGAGACCTCATAGCCTACCTTTCACCTGCTTCGTGCATTTACACTCCAATCAGCTTGACCCTCGCCCAATCGAAGCCATATCCTACAGAATATCGATGTGCGGTGGTAATTTGTGGTTGTGGCGTTGTTCCAGCGGTCATGCGGGATGGAAGCGTGAGAGAGAGAGATGAAGGCTGGGAAATGATGATGAAGGAGGTGCAAAAATAAAAACGAGAAGGGGAGGGAGTGTGTTAGAAATCAAAGTCAACGTCAATATAAAAGCAGTTTGTGGATCAAATCTTTGAGAAATGTCAAGCTGCAATCCACGTAATTAGGTCCTTTAAAAGTTTAGTTTGTTTGTACGCAGGTTTACTTAACTTTTGACAGGAATGTATTCCTATATAGCTTTCTAAAGCAAATTAGTACATACATATAAAGAAATATACATAAAACTCATTCTTTGTTATCGATTTCTTCATGGTATCCTAGAGCAATCAGTGACGTATTGCTCACTTTAACCCCATGTACCATGATCACCGTATACAGAAACTTGACAAAGTCAGCCATAGCTCTCATTACTTGAGAGGTTATGGATTTCAATGATCCTACTTATATTCATCACTTTCAGTTCACATTGGGCAGCTCATGTCACTAAACTCTTGGAAGGTGACAGAGTGCAGCGGCTATGAATTCGTGCCATGATGATTTCTCACAGAGGCAACAAACTCGGCTTTGTCGATGGCTCGATCAAAGCGCGGTTGGAGGAGCCCAGTCCTAAATATGGGACTTGGAGAAGATGTAATCGGATCGTGAAATTATGGATTCTGCTTCAGTGAGTCCCAGACCATGACGACCAATACGCCAATTTTCTCCAATACGATCGTAGAAGTCACAGGACAGACCCTTAAAGATGTCCCAGATTCTCGCAAGGTAATCTTTCCAGGTATTTTCGAACTCTGACGAGGATTGTTGAACATTATAACAACAACGAGTCCATAGCAGAAGCTTACTACACACACACTTAAGTCCTTTTGGGATGGCGGGATGCTACAATCCTCCCACCTTTATGTAATTGTGAAGGGTTGAAGAAGATTGGCAGCCAGGAAGAACATGAACAAATTCTCCAGTTTCTCATGGGATTGAGCACATATTCTGCTATTCGTGGACAAATCCTTTTAATGCAGCCCTTTAAATATCAGAAAATATACTCACTTTTACTCCAAGAAGAAAAGCAGTGATATTGACTTCACCAGGTGCTCGTGGCGGCCGTTCATGCCATGAACGTAACAAAGAGCCTGAAGAACGAAAATAGCGGTCGGCAAAATCACATGACAATGAGGGAAATCACTTTTTCTTTGCACATGTTTTGTGAAGGTGATACACACGGAGTTGATGTTATACACCTTATTGGCTTTCCACCCAGTCACAAGTTCCATGGCAGGCGGTCGAGCCACGAGCAAGAACAGAGCGAACCATGGCTAACCATGCTCACAATGTCAAACTGTACTACGAATGCACATCAAGTTTTCCCCACTTCACGGAGAATGCAAATCAGGATAAAGGACATTACTTGGTAAAAATCGGTTTTGTGGAAATGTGACGGGTAAACCTAATACAGTTGTCGACATGGATTATTGATAGTGGTGCTAGTGATCATATCCTCGTCTCATCTTTACATCAAACAATATCGTGATTACATTGGTTTGCCTAATGGCTCACGAATAGATATTCTATACGGCTGGGATATCTAAACTTAATCCCAATTTATTCATAAAGAATGTCCTTCATGTACCTTCATTTGGTCGACTTACTCTCTCAGTCATTAAAGATAACTTCCGTGACTTACGTTATGTCGTCATTTCCACCTTTACTTTTGTATTTAAGGGACCTGAAAATGATGAAGGTGATTCAAACTGGGAAGGAGCATAACGGCCTACATTATCACGTCGAGAACACGGTCGTCAAGCCATGCCGGAAATCCCGAACCAACGCGGTCTCAGCGCTCAGGTTATGCTTACTTTAATCGCCTAGGGCATCCTTACGTTGCACCATTGCAATTTTTATCTAAAACAAATCCCAATGTTTCCTTTCACCCTAATAAGCATTGTGATGTTTGCTAGATGGCAAAACAAACTCGTTTACCTTTCAATATAAGTTCCATTTAAACCTGACTTACACTTTTGATCTAAATCACATTGTGACATTTGGGGTCATCCTTCCATTCACATTACGGGTACTCGTTATTTTTAACTATTGTGGATGATTTCTCCGTACATTGGGTGCATCTTATGGTGTTTAAATGAAGGCTTCAGAAACCTACCTCAAATCTTTTATAGCTTTTGTTAAAACGATTCAATGCGAGCGTTAAACAAGTAAGGACCAGGAGCTGATAGAGGGTGAGTTTCTTTCCATTTTGTGTTCCTTTTTAATGATTTGGGCATTCTTTTCCAACATTTCTAGCCCAGCGACACCGCTGACAAAGCGGTGTAGTCGGCCCTTGGCTGTCGTCGTCTCTTAAATGTTGCTCGTGCTTTCTGCCTGTTTTTCAAGCTCGCTTACAACTTACTTTTCGGGAGAGTGTTCTTGGTGCTTACATAATCCAACGGACTTCTTTTTGTCTTTTTCCAAAGCACCATATGAAAAACTACATCATATCGCACCCCATTATCGACATATGAAAGTCTTTGGTTGCTTGTGTTATGCCATAACCACTAAACCTGCCCTGAATTTGATCCGAGCACGTAAATGTATTTTATGGGATACCCTGCTTGGACAAAAGCATAAGCTTGTATGACCTCTCTTCACCAAAACATTCTTCTCTAGCAAGAGATGTCGCATTCCGTGAAACCATCTCCATTTTCCACCCGACCTCGAGACACACAAGCCCGACCATGCTGGAAATTTCCTCTTTTGTCATACCTTTGCCTTTACGATGTCGTACATCAGCCATTAAGCGACAGCACCACCGAGCCACGAGGACACGACACCTGCCCTCTGCCTCTTTCCAATTGTTCCATCACCAACCACCCACGTGACATCGACCTACCGTATCTTCGCTACCTTATCCCGCATGCTTCGTCACATTGAACCTACTCCACTTTGCAGGTGCCGTATTGAGTAAACACGCCACCTAACGTCCCCCATGCAGGAAATTAAATCATGAACGCCATCCACCGTCATATCTCCAAGATTACCATTGCTCCCGATGCTGTTGTGCCACCACCAGGGTTGTCATATTCTCGTCCAGTACACATCATCCTTTATTCAACTTTGTTTCTATTATCATTTGTACACTTCTCACCCAGATTGTTTATCGTTAGTCTCTCTGCCATGGCAGACCCAGAAACCTTTGCACGAGTGCCCAGGACCCAAAATGGAGGAGGCCATGCACGCGGGAATTGACAACTCTTGAACAAAACAAAACACGGGTTTTATGTCTTTCTCCTTGAGAAACGAGCTATTGGGGTAAATGGGTTTACAAAATTAAATATCACTCGGAGTAATTACGATTGAAAGGTACAAGCGACTCAAATGTAGGGTTATACACAAATGGAAGGTCTCGACTATCTGAGCCTTTTTCACCCATTAACTAAAATTGGTTACTCTCGAATGTTTACTTGTTGTTGTTATGCGCCATTGGTCTTGCATCGGCTGAGCGTCCAAAATGCCTTTCTCCATGGCGATTTGGATGAAGAAGTCTATATGTTGCCTCGTATGGCCTTCATCGACAAGAGTAGAATATGGTTTGTCGACTTCAAAAATCACTATATGGTTCAAAAAAGCAAGCATCGTAATTGGTTCTCCCAAATTCTCCCACGACCATCCGAAGCGGTTCCAATAGTCCCAGAGGCCGATTATTCCTTGTTCACGAGTACCAGACAAAGGTATTCATTCAAGTAGTATTGCTTTTATGTCGACTGATATGATTATCACGGGGAATGACAACACGCCATTGATGAGTTTAAAACCTTTTGCCACGGCAATTTACCCGGATCCCGAGGACTTAGGGCACCTCAGTATTTCCTTGGGGTTGAGGTTGCTCCTTTCGAGCAAAGGTATAGTTATTTCTCAACGTAAATATACTTTGGATATACTTGAGGATGCGGGTATGAGTAGCGCAAAACCAAGTAATTTTCAATGGAACAACATCCCAAGGCTTACGCCTTGGATAGTGAACTACTCGAGATCCATCTGTCTGAGACCGCTTGTTGGTGCATCTCATCCTTACCTTACAATCCTGGAGCCGGACATCGCGCACCTCGGTTCATGTTATGCCAATTTATGCAACAACCAAAGAAACCCCGAGCGTATGCTCGTGTTCTAAGTTACTTGAAGAAAGGACCAGGCGAAGATGTTTTATTCCCGGCCACATGGTAATGAGTTGAAAGGATATTGTGGCCAGTTGGGCAAGTTGCTTATGACTTCAGCCCGTCCGATAGCGGCTTTATGTCTTTCTTGGAGATGCACCGATATCATGGAAAACTAAGAAACAATCCATTGTGTCCAGGTTCCTCGAGCGGAATCGGAAGTGCAGTCCATGGCATCTCTCACTTGTGAATTGGTATGGGTGACATATCTTTTGCAAGACCTACGTGTAATACACTCGTAGCCATGTCTCTTATATTGTGACAATGTTTGCTTTGCACATCGTAGCCAACCTAGGTGTTCCATGAATGCCTGAGAAACACATCGGGTGATTGCCACCTTGTGCGAAAGAATACAATCAGGTTTAATCAAGACAACTCATGTTTCTTATTTCAACGGTCCTGGAGACATCTTTCTTAAGCCAACTCATCGGTCCATTGTTCCTTACTCTTCTTCGCAAGTTAGGGACCTTGGATATCCATGTTCCAACTTGAGGGCGTGTTAGAAATCAAAGTCAACGTCAATCTAAGCTTTGATTTGTGGATCAAATCTTTGAGAAATGTCAGCTTGCAATCAACGTAATTAGGTCCACAAGTTTAGTTTGTTTGTACGTAGGTTTACTTCTTTTAGGCATAATGTATTCCTATATAAGCTTTGTAAAGCAAGTCGTACATACATACAAGAAATATACGAAGCTCATGCTTTGTTATCGATTTCTTCGGGGAGAGAGAGAGTGGTGGCGGTGGTTCTTTGGGGAGGCGGTATTAGGGTAGGGGAGGGTGAAGATCTTGGGGTGGGGAGGAGAGAGGAAAAGACCATAAAAAAAGGAAAAAAAAAAGAAATTGGTATTGAAGGCTGCTTTGCCTTAGGAAATTATAGAGGTGGGTAAAAAACAATTAACTTTTAAAAGGTAGAACAAGGTAAAATTAGTTTTATAAGAGTGAGAAACCTAGATTAAAAAAATGAAATTTCTTTCATTTATGAATTAATGTTGTTATGAATTAAATTCTATTAATGATCACATAAAAAAATAATTTATTTAGACCAAGGGTAGTTTAGTAATCAGCGGCTTCGATTAGATTCGGGGGTGAATTGGTAAATAGCTTATATGGAATCAACATCATTCTTATCCGTTCAGACAATTTAGTAGAAAAGCAACCTCCATATGAATCGATTACGATTCTTCCTCAATCAATCCTTCTCAATTCAATTCCTCCCTCGATTCAATTCCCTCATTTTGATTACGGATTGGTAAGCAGCCACGATGGTAATCAATTGGAGGAACAATACGGAATGAAAACCTTTTACCCATTATACCCTCACTTGAATTTTTAAACTCCAAGACTGCCCTTCCCTTACCCCAACAGACCTTTGCACCCACCACCCCTGCCCAGCGCCACTGCTACCTCTCCCTGACCACTGTAGCCACCCTTGTCACTCCTGCATGCCCAACACCCCAACCACCTATTCATGATGAAAAATTCTGTAATTGTTCTCATTCAGGTGATACCCGGGATTTTCCTTTCCATACTTTATCTTATTTATTTATTTACCAACTTATTTATTGATTTATTTAAAATTTAATTAATTTTTCAATGATTAGTATATAAAATTAGGTCTATGTATATGTTGTTTTGAAAATTAAAATTTATTAACTAGCACATAAATGAATTTATTTAGAACATGGGTAGTTTAGTAATTAAATTAGTTTTAATTCCAATTGAGTGTTTGGTAAACATCTTGTATGAAATCAACATCTTCTTACTCCAATTCTAGGCAGTTTAGTAAACAACTATAAGAATCAGATTAAATTAAGCCCACCGATTGATTCCACCAGAATTCTAATTACAGTTATTAAACATGACCTTAATAGGTCAACTTTGGGAGACAATATTTGATTACAATTTGGGAATGTGTACTCACATGATATGGGATTCTCGAATGTTTACTTATATGAAATGGGATATGAGGATGAGAAGAAACATGTATGAGAAGGAATGAAGAATGAGAAAAAACAAGTATGAATAAAGAAGCATACTCTATGTTAATAGGAAACTTTTATTTACCAAACCATTTATAAGTGCTAGGTAGACCAATTTGCAAACCATGTGATGTGTTGCCAATAAAAAATAAACACTTTAATCAATATTTAAGTAAAATCCAATCATCAACAACCAAGTCATATGATTTACAAAATTTAATTTAAATAGATGTCTCTCTAACATCACCCTTTCAAGTATTGCATACCCAAATCTTATGGGACTTCGCATACTTTTATTTTTAGTTGTTAGTAAATACATTAATAAAAAATAATTGTCATTTCTTTATAGTTTATTTCTTGTAAATAAACATGTCATTCAATTCTATTAAGCGAGGAAGACTAAAGGGAAAGAAAAAGTGAAAGTGTTCCATCCACTTTATATTTTTATTTGTTTGGCCGTGAGAAGTGTTCCATGAATTCATATTATACTTCTTTTTTGGCTATAATATGTAGAAGGGCATTATACTTGCATATTTACTTTTAGGTAAATTATATTTTGCACCTTAAAAGTTTTGGTCTAATTGCAACTTCATACATTATTTTAAAATATTGCAATATCATACACCAATTTGTATTTTAGTTGCAATTTCATACATTTGTTAAATCAATCCAGTCAATAATACCGTTAAATGATGTGGCAACTACGGGCAAAAAGAATATTAATTTTTTTCTTCTTAAATTAACATTTGTTAAAAAATTACATTTTTAATTTTTTCCTATGTGGTATATTTGTGGCATCTAAAGTACAGACCAAATATTAGGATCGCCGATTCTTCTGTATCGTTTAACGATTGAATAGATGGTTTGACTAACGGATGTATTAAATTGCAACTAAAATACAAGTTTAGGTATGACATTACAATGTTTTAAAGATAATGTATGAGATTGTAATTGCACTCAAACTTGAGAGTGCAAAATATAATTTATGATTACTTTTTTACACCCAAAGAAATAAGAAGCATTAATTCTCTAATAAATTTTAGTTGTTTTGGCTAATATGATTAACTAAATTCAGTTACAAATAAGGAGGTTTGGGACTCGTATTCTCTGTCGCACGGGGTGGCTTAGTGGTTGGGATGAATTTGGGCGTGTATTTCACGGGGTGTGTGTTTGGTGAATCACCGCGATAATTTAATGAAAAAAGTTGAAAGCAGCATACATAAATTTCGGTCCCCAAAATAGTGAATTGCCATGACCACTAGTTGATCCCTTAAAAAAAAAAAGACTCGTATTTCCTTTTACAGAAAAGTAATGGTAGTAGATTCACATGTCTTTGACCAATTTGTGTTTGAAAAAGTATTTGCTCTCCTACGTTTGTGTTTATGCACTCATTTTATTTTTTGGCATATTATTTATTTATTGTTCTCAATTCTTGTATTCATTCAATTTAAGAGATTGATTACAATACGTATTTAATATAATCATCATTTGACGGTCGTATATAATTCATATATAATTGCTAGCGACACTTTTGTCTTTTTTAACGCACATTCTTGTTCTGGAAAATATACACTTCTTTGAAAGTTCTAGATAAAAAGTGCCGGAAATTGATTAGAGAAGTGTAATTCTCCCTCTATATCAATGTTTGATTTCTTTTAATAATTAAAAAAAAATATACATAAAATATGGCTTGTGTTAAAGAAAAAAAAAGCCGACGAAAGAAAAAGAAGCAAAGAGTGAGAGAGTAGTACAAAGTAAAAAGTGGAAGCTGAGTTGTGCAGTGTTTGTGTGTGTGGGCAGGGCAGGGAGGGGCCAGGCCAGTTGAGAATAATCGTAATTTTCTTGTGTAAATTCCTCCTCGTTTCGGTTTATCGTCTGGTCAGTCTGTCCAACTGTCCAAGGCCGACTGCTGGTGTCACTGCCAGTGGCTGGTTCATCTCCTTTATGCTCCTTTTCTTTTTTGTTTTATTTTTATTTTTCAAAAAAAAGAAAAAAAAGAAAAGAAAAAGGAAATAACAGCAACATGTTGGTATCCGTCCTCCGTCATGAAAAGATTGCAAATTACAACACAGAGAGCACGATTCATAATTAATTAGATAGCAGAAGCACAACCCAACCCCGTCTTTACAATAACTCCCCATTTGCCATTTCCCTTTTCCCATTTGCCATTTCCAATCCAAGTGCTCTCCACCTCCACTACTAGTAGTACTAGTACCACTCCTCTAAGTCCTCTTCCCTTTCCCTTTCCCTTTCCCTTTCTTCTTCTTCCATTACCACCGCCATGTCTTCCAAGTCCAAGTAAGTCTACTCTCTCTCTTAACTCTCTCTCTCTCTCTCTCTCTCTCTATGTGAGACTGAAGAAGAGGAAGATCTGATGTATGTCCTTTTCAATTTCGGATTTTTCTTCTCCATTTCCCGATTAGTGCGCGCCAGGGATCTGCTTTTATCATCTCCACTAGATCATTTTTTTCTCTTCTCCTTCAACTCAAAATCTAATATTTGCTTGTAACCCAACAAAAATAATCAACCTTTTACTTTTGTTGCTTCTAATTAATTATTTTTCTTAATTCTTGATCCTCATACTAGTTATTTGGTTGGATCTGTTCTCTGTGTGTGTGTGTGTGTGTTTGGTTATAAATTTCCAAATTTTGTGCCAGATCAGATCCATCTCTTCTTTGTTCGATTATGTTGGATTATGTTGCATTGTTTTGTTTGATGCTCAATAATATGGCTTCTTCTTGTTGATATACTTGAACAGATCTACTGTATCGGATCCTCCTAAAAAAGCATCACCAGCAGCAACCCCTCCCCCTCGAGTTAGTAAACTCAGCCGGGGAGTTGCTAAATCCGACTCCGATTCTCCTTCTCCTGTGCAAAATTCTCGCCTTCCAGTGGATCGCTCCCCGCGCTCTGTCAACTCCAAGCCCGCCGTTGAGCGTCGGTCACCCAAGATCACTACCCCCACCCCCCCTGAAGTGAGTTTTACTTTCACCAACTACGCCTACTTCTTGTCATCTATTTGTGTATTTTGATCCACATTGCTGATTTATATTCTTTTCAGAAACAACCAACGCGGGTTGCAAAAGGATCAGAAATACAGGCTCAATTAGGTCTTGTTCAGGAAGATCTGAAGAAGGCCAAGGAGCAGATAGCTCTGATTGAGAAAGACAAGGCAAAAGCATTTGACGAATTGAAACAAGCGCAGAAAGTGGCCGACGAGGCACATGAGAAACTCAGAGAGGCTTTGGTGGCTCAAAAGCGAGCCGAGGCCAATTCTGAAATTGACAAGTTTCGCGCCGTCGAGTTGGAGCAGGCAGGAATCGAAGCGTCCCAAAAGAAGGAAGAGGAATGGGTGAAAGAGCTTGAAGCTGTGAGGAACCAACACGCTCTGGATGTGGCCACTCTACTCTCTACCACTCAGGAACTTCAAAGGGTGAGGCAAGAACTGACCATGACCTGTGATGCCAAAAACCAGGCACTGACTCATGCTGATGATGCAACCAAGATTGCTGAGATCCATGCCAACAAGGTGGAGATTCTTTTAGCCGAGTTGACTCAGTTGAGGGCCTTGCTAGATGCAAAGCTTGAAACAGAGGCTAGCGAGAGCAGCAAGATGGTGGTTAACCTTAATTCAGAGGTAGACTCTCTCAAACAAGAGCTTGAGAAGGCAAAAGGTTACGAGGACAGACTGATAGAGAAAGAGGCTTCCATTGAACAGCTCAACGTTGAGCTAGAATCAGCCAAGATGGCTGAATCTTATGCACGTACTGTAGTTGAGGAGTGGAAAATTAGGGTTGAGGAATTAGAGATGCAGGTTGAGGAAGCAAATAAGTTGGAGAGGTCTGCATCAGAGTCTTTAGATTCAGTCATGAAACAACTCGAGGGAAACAGTGAGTTGTTGCATGATGCAGAATCTGAAATTTCTGTTCTTAAAGGGAAGGTGAGCTTGCTGGAAATTACAATTGGAAGACATAGAGGGGATCTCGAGGACTCAGAACTTTGTCTTGAGATGGCCAAAAAAGAAAATTATGAAATGGCAAAAACGGTTGAGTCGCTTAAGTCTGAGCTTGAAACTCTGAAGGAGGAGAAAATGCAGGCTTTAAGCAATGAGAAGCTTGCCGCATCCAGTATTCAAACCCTATTAGAAGAGAAAAACAAACTCATAAATGAGTTGGAAAATTCCCGGAATGAAGAAGAGAAGAGCAAGAAAGCAATGGAAAGCTTAGCTTCAGCCTTACATGAAGTCTCCGCAGAAGCAAGAGAAGCCAAAGAAAAGCTGCTGTCTAATCAAGCTGAGCATGAGAGTAACGAGTCGCAGATAGAAGACCTGAAAATGGTCTTGAAAGCAACCAACAAAAAGTATGAAGGCATGCTTGATGATGCAAAACACGAAGTCTATCTTGTTACAAGTAACCTTGAACAATGCAAGACTGAGTTCCAAAACGCAAAGGCTGACTGGGAGGAGAAAGAACTTCACCTGGAGAATTGTGTGAAACATTCAGAAGAAGAAAACTCTTTGAAGGAAAAAGAAATAAACAGGCTGCTAAATTTGCTTGCAAAATCCAATGAAGAAGCTTGTGCTTTGAAGGACGAAGAAGCCCAGTTGAAAGATAGCCTGAAGGAAGTTGAATCTGAAGCTATCTATTTGCAGGAAGCTCTTGCAGAAGCAAAGGCTGAGAACATGAAATTAAAGGAAAGCATATTGGACAAAGAAAACGAGTTCCAGTGTATTGTTCATGAAAACGATGAGCTCAGAGACAAGGAGGCAGCTTCTCTTAAAAAGGTTGAGGAATTGTCTAGGTTACTGGAAGAAGATGTGGCGAAGAAGCAAGCCGAGGAAAATGGTGAGCTAACAGATAGTGAGAAAGACTATGATTTGCTTCCAAAGGTAGTTGAATTCTCTGAAGAGAATGGGCATGGAGGAGAAGAGAAACCGAAAATGGAGCTTGCACCAAGTCAATGTGAGGAACCCAAGAAGGAAAATTCATGGGAAGAGAATAATAATGTTGTCATTAATGGCAAGGCTGAGGAAATGGACTATGCTAAAAGTGATAATGTGAATGGGAAACCAAAAGAAGATGAGAGCAAAGAGAAGGAAGACGACTCGGTAGAGGTGGAGTATAAGATGTGGGAGAGCTGCAAGATTGAAAAGAAGGAATTCTCGCCGGAGAGGGAACAAGAGCAGGAATCGTTTGAAGAGGAAGTGGAGTCAAAGGCGGGGGGTGGCGAGGGGTTAGATCAGATAAATGGAGTAACTTCAACGGAAAGTGTGGATGAAAGCAGAACCTCTCCATCAAAGCAACAGAAGAAGAAGAAGCCTTTACTCCGCAAGTTCGGAAGCCTACTGAAGAAGAAGGGCACAAGCAACAACCAGAAGTAGAGAAGGTTTTTGCATGAATTGTGGCCAACTAGAAGGCAGAAGGCAGAAGGCAGGTTAATTCACTGGAAATTGTTTCATGCGTTTGATTTTCATTTTTGGGTTAATAGGTTAAGAATGGAGAAGTTTGTATTATGTTTAGGGATTTTTTTATTTGATTTCCGGTCTGGGCAGTGTCTTGTCTTGTATGTGATGTGATGGGACCTTTCATTTGGTCATTCCTTCTCCCTTGGACAATCTTAGATAGATATTGCATGAACTTGTATCGTGATGCGCTTTCATCTGTGTCGAATGGATACATATATAAATATATCATTGTTATTTGCCCCAAGAGTGGTGTGACATGAACTTGTATCTTTTCATTTGATCAATTACCCCTCCCTATTTGATATGACTGATTATAATGCGCCGCCGTCGCCGTCGCCCTTACAACATGTTTTATTAGAAATTTTGTGTAGATTACCTGCCTGGGTCAAGCTCATGCCTCATGGGTGGACCTTTCTTATGCACTAAAATCAAATTCAAATGCCACGTCAATAAATATGCAGCAATAGAAAAAGAAAAAGCAGAATAAAAAAATAAAGATCTATTTGTCGATTTGCTCTCTTAATTTGTATAGAGTTGTCAATTTTTCCATTAAACTTTAACTTTAGCCGATTGCCTCTGTGAACTTTTATAAATAGCTGATTCCCCCTACTGTTAGATTTTGATCACTTGGACAACACATGACAACTGTATGAGGGCAAAAAGGTAATTTTGTTTTGATAAATTGGACGCAAAGCCAATATTTTGCAGCTACTAATTACACTCTCATGGCTAATTCAAACATAAAGTGTACGGAGTCACCTAGAGAAATATAAAAAGAAGAAAAAAATAATCTGCTGTCTACATTAGGAATAAAATTACTTTATTGCCTTTAAATAGTTGTCATGTGCTGTTTCATGGAAAATTGGATGAAAATTTTCAAAATCTAACGTCAAAGAAGGAATTGATTAATTATAAAATTTCAAGGAGTAATTAGTTAAAATTAAAATTCAATGAGAAAATTGACATCTTTATACAAATTCAACAAATACATCTAAAATAAATAAAACCGACAAAAAAAAGAGCGCGTTAAGCAAAGGAAGCAAGCAGTAAAGCACCTCCAATCCTCTACTCGGGAAATTACTGATTAGTCCTTTTCCCTTCCAAAATCTATCACTCACTCTACTTTCACCAAAATCAGACGAACGCGGCGAAGAAATTAGAAACGTTTTTAAAATCTCAACAAGTCAGAAATTTAGAATTCAGAATTCAGATAGAGTATTGAATCGAATCGAGAGGATGTGGCTAGAGATCATCTGCGGGCTGATAATATACAAGTTGTACAGATGCTTCGTCTCCTCCGATGATGACGACGTCTTGGACTTGGAGACCTCTGATTCCAAGGCTCTCTTCTCCGTCGGCGACAGGCTTGCCAAGCTTTATGGCGGCAAGGTCTACGTCGGCCTTCGCATTCCCGATGCTGATACCGCTTCCCCTCAGACCATCGATTTGGTCCTCGTCTCCAAAGGGTAAACCCTCCTGGCTCTATTTTTATTATTATTATTATTATTATTTTCAATAGTTTTTCTTTTTTCTATCTGTTGTGCTGATGGATGAATCTATCTGCTTTGCTTGTGTTTTTTCTTTACGAAACAAAAACAAAAAAATAAAAAAAATAAAAAAAGGGAGGCAGTGGTCGCGAGTGTAAAGAATTTATCAGGATTAGTTTCGGTGAATGCGGATGGCAGCTGGGTTTGTGAGGGCTACAGTAGTCATCACAAAGCGCAGCACCTACCTGACCCTGTAAGACCCTTCTTCTTCACTCCCCTTAATTTAGCATTTCTTCATTGCTGCCTGCCAATGTGTATGAAGGTTTATTTCATGGCTTAGCAGTGCACAGTTTGCATTCTCTATACCTTTTTCTGTATGCATTCCATTTTCCTTGACAATGGCGGCAAACGAGTATTGCATCTACAGCTACAGCCCTATCTATCCTGTAAATAAGGAATTTGGGGATTTGGTCATTTGGCCTTACTTTTCTATCCTCAATTTTTCTACTTTTCAGGTGTTGGAGACCAAAAAACAAGCTTCAATTCTTGAATCATATTTAGAACAAAGAGGAGTTTCTTTGCCCGAAGGATATTTGTCTTGCAAAGTAATACTTTCCCATCCAAAAGTTTGGTACGTCCTGGATTCCTCTCATGTTTTCAATTGCTCTAATTTATTATTACTTGGTCTTCTCTGAGTACGATTTCCCTCCAAATTGCTAGTGCTCTGCTTTCTCATGTTTCTTGCTTTGAACATTACTAGTGAACAAAGACTGATTTCTCAACATTTCTTGAACTATCAAGGGGGGCGCTTTAAGAAGTTTTGACATGTGGCGTTTAAAGCGATGCATTGCAAATGGTTTTTAAGAAGGAATTTTAGGATGATGCAATTGCATTCGAATCTAATTACTTTTCATGCTCATAACATTTCTTAATTTTTCTGTGTATCCAAGTCTTAGTGTCATACTTACATATACATTTTTTTGTTTGTAGTACCATTCAGTCAAGCAATTTTCCATCAGAAGTCGTAACCTATGACCAGTGGGTGCAGCTGAAACCGGAACCAAAAAACATGTTTTCTGGTTGGATTAAAGGTGCCTTCCGTAGTGGAAAGAAAGAGATGCAAGAATCTATACATCAGAAGCTTGATTTCATTCTTAGTACGGCTCCAATGTGGGATAGGTTTGTTGCCCTTTACTTTTAAAGTTTTCTGTTCAATTTTCCTGGGAATTGGGATTAGGTGATATCTTATAAGCCATGGCGAAGCCAGCTCAGTGTCAACCCCATATAATTCACAATTATGATACTCAATACACACTACAAACACAGGAATAAATATATGGGTAAGCAGATATGTAAAATGTCAATAAACCAACTACGAAGAACTTTACACTGGAGGCAAAGTCAGTGGGGATTTAGGCCCTCCTTAACTGTCCCGAGTTTAATCATTAAGTCATTCCTTTCTGTGCAAGTTGGAATTACAGGGAAATAGGCTGTTTGATACACAATGAATTCATTTATGTGGATGCTGTTTAGTGTTTTTTGATTGGCCTGCAGGTTGGAGCTCAAAGGTAGTAAGTTTGTTCTTGGAGAATTTCTGGAATTTAAGGGTAAGCAGGAAGATGTTCAGGCTTTGAAAAATATCAAAAGATCAAAAATTGGCCGCCTTGTTGTCCAAAAGACGAGCATGCTTGGATTTGGTAATTCCCCAAGTTCTCATCTCTCTGTCTTTTGAGTATTATTTATGCTGAAGTATTAGAAAATGATCAAGGATGCAAAGGCATACATCCTGATTAAGGTTTGGAACTTGGAATTTTAAAAGCGTTGGAATAGACATTGCATTTAGCCACATGTTTAATATTGGCCTTTTTATTTGTGGCAGCCCCTTCAAGGCTTCAAGTTCTGTACTCTCCTCGTGATTATCGGAGCGAAGGAGCTTCAGCTTCCGAGTGGATGGAGGTAAATGTAAGGTCTAGTACAGAGGTCCTCTTCCAGCCAGAAAATTCTTCTAAAGTCCGCAAGTTTAAGCTCTCTTCAATCGTCTCTATGTCACTGAGTGCTTAAAGATTCCTCCTGCTGAGTATACATCTACACATGTGCAGGTTGGAAGATGTAGCCTTGAATTATCTGTGTAATTGTCTCGAGTCTTGTACCGTTGTTGATTTCTTTTGGATATGCGGGGATGTAGATATGGAAATGGTAATAGGAATTTGAATTAAGCATAACATTGTTTTTGAGGAAAAATACTTGGGTGCGACTGTGGTTACGTATCACATGTGTGAAGTGTAACGTCGCGTGGCAATGTCGTGCCCGACTATTTCTCATTTTTTCAGGCCATTGTGAAACTTGTGTTGAGGAATCAATGATATAGTAAAAACTAGAAGGATCCAAACATGCGATGCGTGTGCATGCGTTACAAGTTAAGAAGTAGGAAAAGCGAAGATTGGGTTGGTTGAAAGTGAAAATTCCTGTTAATAATAGTATATATATAATATGGATGAGCGAGCAAAGAAACTCTACAAATTCTTATGAAAGCGTTCATATTTTAGGAGTAGGCTACGGTGCTCACAAGCATTCCAAGTTTTGGTATCAAGTGTACTATTATACTAGTACTAGATTCAAAATTAATGGGGGAGTTGGAGGGCGGTGTCAAAGTCGGCCATGAGTTTGTTGAGTTTCTTGTTGCTTATCTTCTGTTGGTACACCACCATTGTCTCCGTCTCCTCCAAACTGCAAACGTGCGTTTCAACTTTCAACACAAATTGTCTAAATCATTTCATATCATTTCAGAGTCTCAGACAAGAGAAAGAGATGAATTGGAGAGACGAGTGAGTGAGAGCAAATCAAACCTTTGGAAAGATGGAGTTTGGGAAGGCGGCAATAGCATGCGGGCGAGCTCAACGGCATCTTTGTAGCAATTGATGACTCTGTCGAAGCATACGTATCTTCCATAGGATGACACGTCTTCAAAGACGGAGATGTGTGCGTCCACAATGAACTTGACATCAACAGTCACCAACAGCCCATCTTGGTACATCTCAGCCGTTCCTTTCAGATACGGGTTTGTGATGGTGAGATCGGGGCCCATCAACAGCCCCCCGTTGATGGACACCATGTTCAGTCCTCGGTCCATTGCTAGAGCCCATGCTGTCTTCTCGGCTAGGGTCTTCGAGAGGGCGTGCCACAGCTGATCAGAAACAAATTTAATTCGTGAGAGTCGGCCTCATGGTGGAGACAGATTGTAACATTTTCACCAGTGTAAATTGTAGAATGACTCAGCTGTTGAAATTACTAACATGCCTTGTGCGGTAAAAGTAACTGAAATTGAGCTAAACTACATTGGCCATATGATACGGGATTGTTTTTATCCACGCAATAACAAAAACATGAAAAGAAATAATACCTTGAATTTTTTACAAAAATTGACATCGCTCCAGTTTCTCTCATCAATGTCATGGGACGAGGACGACGGCGTATTACGGTCGTCCCTCCAAATGACAGCTGTTACGGAGGATGTAAAGACTACTTTGTGTATGGTATCAGTTTGGGCACAAGCTTCCAGCACATTATGAGCTGCTCTGACCTCTGCCTCTGCCATAAATTCCTGCATCAAATACAATTAACATGATTAAATGATTAATTAATGTGGATTAAGTAAAGGCAAATGAGCCCGTCCGTGGAATGGAATCAATGGATTATGGATGAGACGCGTACATCATAAGTGGGGTGGTCTGAAGGAGGCTCGAAGGAGTAAAAAAGGGCAGAGCATCCTTTCAAAGCGTCCATAATGCTGTGGTAGTCAAAGGGGTCTGAACGGAAGACTCTCACTTTCTTCCTCTTTACCAATTCGTCGTCAAAACACTCTGCTTCATCACCACCACCCGCACATATAATCATTCATTAAACAAAGGCTTTACCATTAACTAATTCATGTAAACCAATGGAAATCGGAAGACTAAAACCCCGAAGAAAAGAAAAGAGGACCAGTTGCAGCCTACGTATGACGGTAGAGCAAGATGCTATAGGAATCTTAAAACATTTTAGAATGTTTATTCATATCTTATCCAGCTTGCCAGTTGATTGAAAACGGTTTCTATTGACTCTGACAAAGAGGATTGGAAACAGAATAACATAAACACTGCATTACGATCCAAGGAGGAGGAAGAAGAATACAATTCAAGAAATTAATAGATAAGTAAATTAATAGGTTAACATACATACTGTGATGGTTTTGGAGTGCAGCATGGACTGCATAGCCTCTGTGCAAGAGGCGGTGGACGAGAGTGGAGCCTAGGCGGCCGGATGCATCCATGACGCAGACTGTGGTCGTCTTTGAAAATGGACTAGTTTCATCATCCGCAGCATCATCATCATCAAAATGACAAACTGCTTCTGCTGCAGGAGCCATCGATGGATCAGATGGGATGGGATGGGATTGGATGGATGAGGGGGAGTCTAAATATAATCTAGGGAATGCAAATGGGATTGGGATAGGGATGGTAATTGAAGTTGGGGCTAGGAGCAGCTGCAAAGTCCAAGCACTTAATGGTGGAATTGAAGCGGGTAGGTGGGCAGGTAGCTACAACCTACAACTAGTTAATGCGTGGGGAGGAGGGAGGAGAGGACTCATCATCATCACTCTCTCTCTCTGTATTTAAGAAAGGGAGAGAGAAGGAAAGTAATAATAAAAATAATAATTTTAAAAAAAAAAAAGGAGGAGAAGGAGAGCATTGAAAGAGTGTGGTGTGGTCTCTCTCTCATTAATAATAAATATATAAACACAAGAAGATGGTTTGGACGGTGAGCGCTGGGTCTGGGTTGGAGAAGGGTAGGGACTAGGGACACCACCAATGCAATGCCAATTCCTACTAGAACATACTAGACTAGCCTAGCCTAGGAGAGTAGGAGGTATGTCATGGTCATGAATAATAAATATATAACTAGCAGGACATGACAGGGCAGGACAGGACAGGACAGGAGGCCTCCTGAGAACCAGATCCATCCATCCCTTCATCCATCAAACCAAACAACTCTTCAGGATTCAGGACCAGATTAGATTCTCATAAGTAAACAGACAGAGAAAGAATTGTTGTAAGAGAAGAAGAAGAAGAAGAAGAAAGAGAGATTGACCGTGTACATTATTTATATATAAACATCAATAAATAGAACGAGTCAGATAAGAAAGCAGGGTGGACTGTGGAGGCATTAATGAAGGTCAACTAGTTTTGTTTGTTTATTGACAGACAGTTAGGCGGCATAAAACAACTCAGCTGTGCGAGTGCAGGCACGCCGGCCATACAAATTATTGTACATGGAGCTCATGCTGTCCATACATACGTGAACGGTGAACCTAACTAAATAATAATTCATATGCCAACCTACAAGGCTACAACTACAACACAATTTGGGAGTTTGATGCACGCAATTAAGTTTCTCTTCCAACATCGCAATTAGGCCACTTGGATTGGGTTGGAGTGGAGTGGGACTCAAACTTACTTATTAATACACCCATATTAACATAGCAACAACAACATCATATTTTCCACAACAAGACAACTTCCAATTCCATCGAGACAAGCTGAGAACCGGACGAATTTCTTCGCAATAATATTTGGGCACTGACGAATCAGCACCCCACATCTTTTATCCAAAGACATGGGTCAATAATACTGCGACACATGTTCATTGTTTTAAAAAAAAAAAATAGGGATGTGTTATGACATGTGTCGCTTTATTATTGGCACATATCCTTCGATAAGGGGTCAGGACCCAAGTATTATCCATTTCTTCGAGTCTCTGACATTCAGCACCGGACATAAGGTGAGAAGCAAAATCAAACATCTGCCTACAGCTATCACTTCATGAGAAGAGGATTACGTTAATACCTTGGGTTGAAACAATGACAGGAGACGCAACTATCTCAGAACAATAATTCTTCTGGCACTTCTTGAAATTCGCTCAGCAGGAAGCTCTTGTACTTGTCTTCAAGATCCCCACCTGGGAACATGTAACACAGCATTACCCGTTAAAACTTATACATAGACATTTTTACTCAACAACAAAGGGAGGCTATAAAAGAGTCATTAGATTACTTTTACCTTCAAATTGTGGGATGTTCTCAGACAAAGTTGATTCCACCAGCTCAGCCAAATCTTTGCCTGATATATCAACAAATGAATTATATTGACTAAACGCATTTAAGTCTAGAAACTCCTTAATTCACGTATAATCAATCACCACCAACTTATAACTCAGATTGAAAACATGATATCAAAGTAGGATTTCATAGTGCAAGCACTAGACGATTTTCTAGGATGCCAGTAAATATATCAAGAGGCTCGCTCCTATGACCTATCCAAAAGAGAGCTGAAGTCATCCCATTTTCTCTTACCATTTACATTCTTTTCTCCTCCATTGACATTCAACAAGTAAGATGAGATCTTGTCATCTTTCAACTGCAGAACAGTGCAGAAAGGTAAATTGTTCACATTCTTGATAAATGCACAACAGGACGTTACCAAATCTATATAAATAGGCAAAGCATATTATTAAAGAAACAACTATTATTTGACCTTGGACAGAAATGCCTTAGCTAGTTCCATTGGGTGAATAGACGAAGGGCCTTTGTTGTATGTGGGCATGAACTTCCCATTCTGATAACTAGCCAAGAAGTGATAAGCTGCCTGGCCAGGGGAGAGCTTTGAAACAGAAGGGATAACGCCAGAACTGCTTGAACAGAAAATAGAATAAAAAGTAATGCAAGGTCACTACGCGCAGGACACATTACGAAAGAGGAGTAACATGAAAGGAAGCAGTGAGTGTGGGGTTTTCTGAAAGATTTCTGATACGCAACATACTTAGAATGAACACAAAACAACCTTTGGAAGGCAGTTAACAATTCGGCTAGCACAGCCAAAGACCGAGGCTCATTCCTATTCAAAGCATGCCCAAATGGAACTGGACAATTCTTTACAGGGTTCTATTACCTGTCAGAAGATGCAAGGACTACAGCAGATGGGAACTTGAATAGATTTGGGCCACCAGTTTGAAACAATGGTGCAACACCTTCAGAAGAAAGAATTACACCTGCCTCCTTAGGCACCAACAGATGCCTGCAGCTCTTAAAGGTACCTTTGGGTGCAAATATAAGAACCACAGAATCACCAGACACTAAAAGCCTGAAAATTTGAACCTCTTAGTGTAAATCACCCATGGTACAGTAATAAAGAATGTAATGCTCAACAAAAGAAGAGAGAAACTGTACCTTGCAGATAGTGGAAGGCCTCCCCGTGCAAATATAACAGGTCCAGACAAGGCCGCTAGTGCTTCTTTAGTTCCATTTAAATCTGAGAAGGCTTTACCACATAAAACAAGTGATGAACGCTCAATATCAGCAGCTATAAAACCATTATTTCCTTTAGATCCAAGGCCAATAACATCCCCAATTCCTGGACTGCATGATCAAATATATATACAGATAATCAACATTGATATCATGAGAAATTCTTAAGCAAGTTTTCTTGTAGTTGGTTGCACAATGTACTCAACAAGACATTAGATAATGAAAATTGATTACCTTATGGAAGTAGCCACATAAACTGTCAAAGGACATGAATCGTGAGAAATGGCACGGGTGTGAGTCCTCCAGAGAATACGGGATAGGGAGAGCACAGCAGACGGACTATCACTTACTAAACGAACTTTTGCATCACATTTTGGTGATGAACCAATAGCCCCGTCATGAACAAAAATGTTGGAGAAGGATGATATATGACTTGTGACCTGATAATATCAAATAAAAGATAGTATAACAAACACGGTGGATTGGATTGAATGTAAGCCAAGCAAGACAATAGAGAAAAGAGAAAGGAGAAAAGATTGAAACGTGCCTGTTTCAAAAGTTTAGTGAAGTGTGGCTTGGAAATTTGAGAAGCGCCTCCTCCGCCTCCTCCATGGAAGTTTCCTCTAACAAGAAGTGGAAGTCCTGACAATGATTCTAAGAGGGAAACGGAAAGTTAAACCAACTGAATGAAACAAATGATGGTAATTAAAAAGAGTAAAAGTATTAGTCTATTAGGAATACCTGGAATTGTTGCTCCCTTGTGTTGAAGTTGAGAGGAGGTCAAATTATGAAAAGCTTGGTGGTGGACAATTACACCTTTTCCGGCCAAAGCCATGTTAAGACCGCACGAGAAATCGAGGACCCTCCCTGTCCCTGTCGCTGCCTCCGTCGCTGCCTCCGTCCCCGCCCCTGCAATCAAGATTAAGCCACGAGTCAGCGAATCAGCAAGTGAGCTGCAAGGCTGAAACTGCAAAGCATATCCATGATTATCACTCTCACTCTCACCTTGGTGTTGGGGGGGCAATGGCAATGGCATTGAGCCTGAACCTGCAACTTTCTGCACATTCCAATACATTGATTTACATTATTAGACCACCAAATCCAAATGATGATGAAATTGTCAGCTCACGATCAAGTATTGTGAATTTGTAAAACTAATACTAATACTAATACTAATACATGAAGAGAGAGAGGGGCACGCACGCGTTGGGAGGACAGGAAGAAGGGGAGGGATGTTGAACTGAACGAGCTTTCAATGAACCGCTTCAAGTTCAAGTTGAGGATTCTCGTCATCTCTTCCTCTTCCTCTTCCTCCGTCGGCTATCCAATACTATCAATATCAATTGGTTTGGGGATATCGGTCGTTTGTTTTTTATACTTGCCGTAAAATAAGCTATGCCTAATTGACTGTGCCGTTGTACGCCACCACCACCACCACCACCACCACAGAGTAGAGTAGAGAGTAGAGAGAGTCGAGTCTATTGTCTCGCCGGCGTCTGATAGTGATACCGATAGGCGGCGGCGGAGGCAGCATTGAGCCCATATAATATTATATGGGCCTCTTGGGCTCTAAACCAAGTCCGGGCCTTATCTCTCACTACTAGAGTCTACAGTAGTTCAAAAAATATTTTAAAAAAAAAAAAAATTCAGAAAAGGAAGGGGCTCTGGGAGGAGCTTGACGAAGAAGAAGAAGCTGACAATTGAAATCGGAGCTCCAAGTCAAGTGGATCTCATCTCATCTGTTCGTCAATCAGAAAAGTGAGTGAGTGAGTGAGTTGCCCTGAGTGTTTCTTTCTTTCTTCACTAGTTGTTATTGGGGAAGGATTAGGATTAGGGTTACTCAGTCTCATCACTTCCTCATCTACTTGAGAACAATAATAATAATCTGCCATTCAACTAGTAAAATTGCACCTCCATCCATCCATCCATCCATCCATCCATCAGGCAGGCTACCTTGGTGATGGGAACACTGACACTGAGCTCCCAAATTTTGAATTTTTGTCCATGGGAGAAGCTTCCGTCGTTCCATGTTTGTGGAACCCATGAAAACCTTTACACCCCTTTTTGAAGGCGGATGCGGAGTCGATTTGAATTTCCCCACCACCACCGCTACCACCACCGTCATGGATTCCTCTGGTCCTGCCCTCGCGCTCGCGCCCCCTTCAATTGCAGAGCCTCATGACGCCATGGAGTTTGAATCTCATGAAGCCGCATACACCTTCTACAAAGCATATGCCAAGTCCGTGGGTTTCGGCACCGCTAAGTTGAGCAGTCGTCGCTCTAGAGCGTCCAAGGAGTTCATTGATGCCAAATTTTCATGCATCCGATACGGAAACAAGCAGCAGTCCGATGATGCCATCAATCCTCGACCTTCCCCCAAAATTGGCTGCAAGGCGAGCATGCATGTCAAGCGCAGGCCAAATGGTAATTGGTATGTGTATAGTTTCGTAAAGGACCACAACCATGAGCTTTTACCAGATCAAGCACATTTCTTTCGCAGCCACAGAAACAGTGACCCCCTTAACAATGATGTTAGAATCCGGAGACGGAAGAGTTCAGCTGCAGTGTCCAGCCTCTTCAGTGCCTATCAAAATGTTGATTGTTTAGAGAGTTACTTGAGAAATCAGCATGACAAGGGACGGAGTTTGGCTTTAGAAGCAGGGGATGCTCAACTGCTGCTTGAATATTTTATGCGCATACAGGAAGAGAATCCAAAATTCTTCTATGCAGTCGATCTGAATGAAGAGCATAGGTTGAGAAATGTGTTCTGGGTCGATGCCAAGGGAATGGAAGATTACACTAACTTCAACGACGTTGTTTTCTTCGACACCACGTACTTCACAAACAAGTATAAAATACCGCTGGTTCTTTTCATTGGAGTGAACCATCATATTCAGCCCACTGTACTTGGCTGTGCTTTGATTGCAGATGAGACGGTTTATACTTTTATGTGGCTATTGCAAACATGGTTTATAGCAATGGGGGAACAAGCTCCGCGAGTAATACTCACCGACCAGAACGACGCCATCAAAGCAGCTATTCCGGCGGTATTTCCAGGCACACGCCATTGCTTTTCTTTATGGAACATAATGGAGAAGATGCACAGGCAGCTCGAGTTTCTAAGCATGTGGCATGATAGTTTTATGGACAAATTTAGTAAGTGTATATTCAAGTCCTGGTCAGAACAACAATTTCAAAAGAGATGGTGGAAACTTATTGATAGATTTAATCTTAGGGAGGTCGAATGGATGCAGTCATTGTATGGAGATCGTACTCATTGGGCCCCTACTTTCATGAGAGATATATCCTTCGCTGGGTTGTCTCCAACTTCACGGTCAGAAAGTTTGAACTCTTCGTTTGACAAATATATTCAAGGGGAAACTTCACTGCGAGAGTTTATGGAAAGATACAGAGCAATTCTTGAAGATAGGTATGAAGAGGAAGCAAAAGCAAATTTTGATGCTTGGCATGAAACACCTGAGTTGAAGTCTCCATCACCGTTTGAGAAACAAATGTCACTAGTGTACACGCACGAGGTTTTCAAAAACTTTCAAGTTGAGGTTTTGGGAGCAGCTGCTTGTCATCTTAAGAAAGAAAATGAAGACGAGACAGCAACTACGTACAGTGTTAAAGACTTTGAAGACAATCAGAATTATACTGTAGAGTGGAATGAATCAAAATCAGATATATATTGTTCTTGCCACTCATTCGAGTATAAAGGCTATCTCTGCAGACATGCTATTGTTGTTCTCCAAATGTCTGGTGTTTTCATCATCCCTCCCAAATATATATTGCAGCGATGGACAAATGCTGCTATGAGCAGGCATGCCATTGGTGAAAGAGTGGATGAGGTTCAGTCTAAAGTCCGTCGCTACAATGATTTATGTCGGCGAGCCATAATATTGGGTGAAGAAGGGTCACTCTCTCAAGAAAGTTACAATGTAGCATTATCTGCCATAAAAGAAGCGTTGAAGCAATGTGCGAGTTTGAACAACTCTCTTGAGAACAATGCAAAACCTCATGACTCAGCAATACATGGCGTTTGCGGTGTTGATGAAGAGAATCAATTCAGCACTACATCTAGTGCCAACAAGACTCCTAGGAAAGCCGGGTCTGGGAAGGAGGTGGCTAGGAATGGGAATAACACAAGCAAGAAAGGAAAGGTACCCGATGGTTTATATGGTCATTTTGTTTATTGTTTTTTCATTTGGAAAACAGCTTTTAATTAGTTTGTCTGAATTTGGAAAATAGGCGATTAGTGAAAAATGATAGAGCATTACTAGGGACTCAAGTTTGCTTAATTGGCATAACAGGTACCTCAGCTGGAAGCCACGAACGTTGGAATGCAAGACGAGCTTCACCAAATGGTATGTTTCCTGATAGTAAATTGTACGCAAATTTAATAGAGGTATTCCTAAAAATGGAGCCATCTCTGAAAACTGCTGCTTTTGAAGATTTTGGTCTTTCCAATCAAGACACTTTTCACTGTGCAGAAAACAAAAGCATTAATGCTGGACATGGATCTGATGAGGGGCCATGATCTAATTGGGAAATAAATTTAGTCACGGATTCTAATGGCAGAATTTTAGTGACCATAATAAGCCCATGTTGTCATGTTCAAAGGGTTTGGGTTGAGGTTTCTGACCTTGTTTGATAAACTGACCTGAGTTAACCCGTTTGAACTCAATGGTTTGTTAACATATTGAACAGTGCTTACGCGTACGCTATGTTAGATATATGGAGCCTTTTCTTTGATGTCTGATGTTTGAACTTGAATCTTGATGGATATTGAACAGTGCACTTTTCTAGTGCTCTGTGTGTGTGATACTGATACTAGACTACTAAGACTAGTAGTGTTTGTAATATTAGTTAAGTGTTGATCTTCGAGGTCGGATTTTGTATTGAAATTTTTTATTTTTTTTCAAAGGAGGTGGGCATGAAGTTGAGCATATCAGACTAATGGAAACTTGTTACTTGTGGCAGCAACTTTCTCACTCAAGGCCCATGCAGTTGCATAATGCGGTGCCGAGAATGTTTCAAAGTGTTGCATCGACACAGCTCCATAACCATAATGTGGCCTCAACGCCTGTGCATGAGAATAATCTCCCTCAATAACTCAAGTATTACCTTCTCCTTTAAAGAGAGGCCAGTATGCGTGTGCAGTAAAAGTAAAAGTCAGGTGCGATAGCTGGTAAATTATATGTTGTGCAGTTAGGTGGGCAGCAGTTGGATTTCAATTGGTAATGCCCCCCCTCCGTGTAAAAGAGTTGTTTTGTAAGTCGTGCATTTGATTTCATTAGCTCTTTGTTCGAGAAGTCGACTTGGTTGCCTCAGCTGTTAGAGAGTCGTATCGAATATGTATTTCATCAGGGGTGGCGTTGGGTTGGGTTGGGTTGGGTGGTTTCAAGCGAGTAGCATAGAAAGAATCATTTAGTTGCAGAAACTTGATTGATGAATGAGTGATACGAGGGAAGGGAATAAAAGAAAGTAGGGGGACGCCCAATTTTCAGCTTCTTATTCGGATTCCAGATTTGTTTTCGAATGAGGAGAAGAAGAAAATGGCTCTTTTTCTTTTTCAATTCGGCATCCCAGAATCCGATTCCTAGCCGTCTTTCTTTTGGTTGTTGTTATATTTATTATTACGAATTTAAGATCGACGGTCGACCGTCAGTGGTCGTAAGTCGGAGTCGAATACGGACCATGGATCGGATCCGGACGTGTTTGGAATTCAAAGTAAACAAAGAAGAGCAAACAAAATGAAAAAGGATGGATTGCCACCGTGGGGTTGGGTTGGGTTGGGCGGGGCGGGGCGGGGCGGACCAAAAGGAAAAGGAATAATGCCCCGAAGCTAGTAGTAACTAAACAAACGTTGAACAAAATATGGGATTGTCCCAAAAAATTAAAAAAAAAATACAAATACCAAAAGGAAAGGGAATAATGCCCGTAACTATTTATGCCGAGGGCCGCCCCTCCTCTCCCCTCTCATTCGTACAGTATCCGTACCATACCAATACCAAATCATACAAACAAAAAGCAAATCAGAAGGAGGAGGAGGAGGAAAGAGATGGCGCCAAGCACAAACTCACTAGTATCAGAATCAGAAGCAGCACCGGTCCGTCGCTACCGCATCGGGTACGCCTTCGCACCCAAAAAAGAGCAGACCTTCATCCAGCCCTCTCTCCTCGACCATGCCTCCCGATACGGCATCGATTTCGTCCCCATTTCAATCCCCGATTCCGCGGCCAAGACCCTGATCGAGCAAGGCCCCTTCGATTGCATCATCCACAAGCTCTACGGCCCCCACTGGAACCAACACCTCAAGGAATACTCGTCCAAGTATCCACAAACGCTCATTCTGGACCCGCCCGAGTCCATCGAGCGCCTCCACAATCGGGTCTCCATGCTCGACGTCGTCGCCGCCTTTGAATTGAAATTCCCATCGAAGATCTCGGTGCCCAAACAGGTGCTGGTTGATCATTACCCGGAAGGCGAAGAAGCAACTAATTTGTTGGCGGGGTTGGAGTTTCCGGTGATTGCAAAGCCGTTGCTGGCGAATGGCAGCGCCAAGTCGCACGAGATGTGTATGATTTTCAGCCCCAAGGGGTTGCGCGGTCTTGTGGCCGATACTAATAGTCCCATTTTGCTGCAACAGTTTGTGAACCACGGCGGGGTGGTGTTCAAGGGTTACGCAATCGGGGAGCACGTCCAGTGCGTCAAGCGGAGGTCGCTGCCGGACATTTCAAAGGAGCAGGTTGCCGCATTGGAAGGGGCGGTGCTGCCGTTTTCGCAGATATCAAATTCGGCGAATGACGAGCATAATCTGGCTGACGAAATGCCTCCTGCGGAGTTTGTTGAGGAAGTGGCGAAGGGGATACGCGTGGGCCTCAAACTCAACTTCTTCAACTTTGATGTGATAAGAGATTCGAAGGACCCCAACAGCTATTTTGTGATCGACATCAATTACTTTCCAGGGTATGCCAAATTGCCAAACTATGAGCATGCCTTGACGGACTTTTTGGTGACTCTGCTTTCAAGTAGTCGTCGTCATCCCCAAAACCAAAATGCCAGCTTGGAGGTCGAGGTCGATGCCGGTGTCAAACAACAGAGTGGTCATGAGGGGGAGGAGTAGATTGACGATTGAAGGAAGACTAATAAAACTTGTGTTACTTGGGTTGGATTTTTCCAACTGAGGTAGGTAGCTCTGATTTTCGTGTGATGAGAGTCGTCGTGAGTGTGTATCATGTTCATGTGCACAAATAAATAATTAATCGAATGAATAATCTTTAATTTCGTTGATTGTTCATGATTATAATTCTATTGCTAAATGCTAATTCTCGGATCTCCCTCCCTTGGAGTCACACGCTACTCTTTAATTTACGACTCTCAGAAGAACAAGTGTGAAATAAATAATTAACTTGAAAAACACCTCCTTCCGTGAACATCCTTCTGAGAATTTACATCAAGTTTACGAAATAAAATAAAAATAAAAATCGTACATCCGATTCCGATTCCAAATCCAAGGTCCCAGTCAATTAAAGTAAGCCTGGGCTTTTGATCCACAAGACAAAAAACAAGTAAGCCCGAGCTTGATGCCTACCACGGCCTGGCCCATATGAAACAGCTTGTAAATGAGCCCTTGAATCAACTCATACAACCTAAATACTGGGCCATGGCTCATTAGGTATTGTTCTGTTGTATCGTATGCATCACTTGACACATTATGTTACTACTCCTTGTATGTTGTTGCATGAGTAACATATATATATATATATATAAGTAGTGTATTTTTGTTGATGATTATTGTATGATACGATTAGATTGAAGTCCCTATGATATATGTGTACATGTGTCTCGATGGTCTGATTGGCATGACATGCATGCATGAAAACTTAGGTGAGAATCTACACATATTTGGCAAAGGTAGGTATAGGTTAGTTGCTTTTAAAGGTCAATACTCAATATATAGGGTACCTACTAAACATCGCGGAGTCCCTGACCCTTGTTGTCGTTGTACAAGAAGGTTAATTATTAGCTTGCTTGTAACTCGGGATTTCTCTTTAGAAATATAATTATGAATAATCTTCTTACTTCAAAATCAATTAAATGGGATATGCATGTCACCTTTTATATATATATATATATATATATATCAATATATATATATCAAAGTCTTAATATACAAAGTATTAATTTCAACAGTATATATAAACTACAAATATTGTGTTTGCGATCGATATGTCACCCTAGCTTAGCATATGAGAGAGTGAGAGAGAGAGAACTAGGTTTTCAAACTGATTTTGATGGAGATTTGCATCACTGCCTTCCATATCAAATGGAAATAAGTCTCAATTTTTTTTTTAATCAAAAGTTTGATTTGCTTAGTATGAATTAATTAGAGAATATAATTATTTAAGCATTACTTTTCGTTCTAGCCAGTATTTAATTTGTCGTAGCTAGGGTTCGTGACTGTACACGTTAAAGAGATGTTTGACGTGAGGTTCAAAGGTCAAACCCTATTTTTACTTTTTACTTGAATTGTCCTTTTCACTTACCAATTTCAATTCGTGCCTGGTTCTCTACTTAACTGTTAATTTGGTTACTAAGGCAAAGATCCCTTCTAGCTCCAATGTCAAATTAAATGAAAAATTGAGACTTATAGCTAGATTAAAATCAGATTAAGAAACAAAAAAAGTATATATATGTATACATAAATACGTGCTTCAATAAATTAAAGAAACTATTTACATACTATGACTACCTTTTTTTAAACATAATTGTAAAGCCATCCGTAAGTATATGTAAATGAACCTGCTACATTTATTGGTTTTTGGTATACAATATAATTAAATGGATCGATCCTGGGATATGAAATGAAACTGATCTTCTACGAGATTGCCCCTGTCTGCAAACATGCTAATTAAGCTGCAAATTAATGAAAACATATATACATCATTATTCATGCAAAAGAAATAAAGAGCAGTAAGCAATATATATATGTATATATATATATCATTATTAGAATACGAATATGAATATGCTAGATAGGTAGCTACCAATATATTATTAGTAATTACGATCTAGGATGATGTCTTTCCAGTAGGAATGATTATTTGGTTCGTCATGATGATCCATAAGATCCCCCCAAGCTTCAAACGTGGTTGAAGTAGTTGAAGTTGTACTGCATGAGTTATGGTCAGAAATTACATGATCATGATTTGTATTAGGGTTATTAGTCGTCCTAGTATCAATAATCTTGTTTCCTATACTTGGATTAGTATTGGCAGCAGAACACTCAGGTGAGAGCACCAAAAGAGGTAATTGATGATCATCTGAAGCTAGTGTTGGAGCTGCATATGAATATGATCCTGATGATGAGTCACCAAGCTGCTGCTGGTCGTCGTTGTTGTTGATCATCGTGCCTGCCCTATAAATCGTGTTTGAGGCTGGGTCTGCGCTGCTTGCCGGTAGCACCGGAGGTGGCTTCTGATCGTGCTCAAGAAGATGAGGAGCTTTATGTATCATGTTCGGAATAATAGTTAAGTGGGAAAATTGAGTATTAGTATGAACTGGGGCACCATCGACGCTAAAACTTTGGGGATAAGGATGAGAATGATAGTGACCATAGATCTGTTGATGGTGATCATCAGGAACTGAATTAGATGAATGTGATGATGATCCTAAAAGATAACTAAGAGCCGCCTCCACATAATTATTATTATTTGGAGGAGGAGGACTAGTACTGCCAGTGCTTAGGAGTTGTTGTTGAAGTAGGGTTTGCAAGACTTGGGGTTTGGCGTCGGACAAGTGGAGCCTGAGGAGAGCATTCATATTCACATTATTATTGATGTTGTTAATATGATCCCATTCCCAAGGATTATTCATCATCAGAGGATTACATGTAGTAGTGCTAGAAGAAGGAGCAGCGAGCAACTGCGGAGCCAAACTGGAGAGAATTTGATTGATGATCATGAGATATTGACGATGATCAATATTATTATTAGTGGTTGAGATTGGCCTGTGGGTGACAGGGTCGATGCCCATTTGGAGCAGCTTCTTCTTTAAATGTGTGTTCCAAAAGTTCTTGATTTCGTTATCCGTCCTTCCTGGAAGATTGCTTGCTATCGTCGACCATCTGCATACATATATACGCGCGTTAAATAAGGTAATTAGTAGCATTTTGCATGCACTCGATTAATTAACAAATTTATACATGATATTCCGTATATACAAATTAGTCTTCATATAGAGATATGCATGGATCATTAATTTAAAGAAGGAGAAGAAGATTACTACATATTAATTAAAGATATAATATACTAGTAGTTAATAATATTTAGTAATTACTTGTTTCCAAGAAGAGAATGGAGATTGATGATGGTTTGCTCTTCTTCCTGGGAGAAGTTACCCCTCTTGATGTCAGGTCGGAGATAGTTGGTCCACCGGAGTCTGCAACTCTTACCGCACCTATTCAAACCTGCCAGCTTGGGGAGTGCTCTCCAACTCCCATGCCCATATCTTTCTATGTATTCCATCAGCTTTTGATCCTCTTCGGGTGTCCATGGCCCTTTCTTTATCATTGTGTTTGTGCTGCTCTTTTCATCATGATCATCACACCACGCTGGTGCTGATGATGATGATGATCTCCCCATCATTAATAATATGATCGATGAATTACCTTCAATATATTCTGCACCCAACAAAACAAAAACAAAAAAACAAATGTTAGGAAAATTAAGGGAGGAAATATGCATATCAAGTTCAATTAGCTGGCTAGATTGATCACATGTATTGTGTCTGCATGAAATACTCTTTCTACAATATTGCAGCAAAGTAGCAATTATGATGATTAAGAAACAAATGATTCAAGAGCTAAGAAGAAGTTGGAGACTACATATATAGTATATACATGTACGTGCGTAATATATTATAAATTTCAACCTTAATTAGAGTAGATATCAGTTGTTAGATCGGGCGGGGATCGAAGATAATTAAAAGGTAGGATTAGCTACCGTTGGAAATATATGATAAGTTTCAAACCTTAGAGTATTTCAAATGTTACTATATAGCTCAAGTGTGTGCATATGGGTGCATGCATATATATATATGCATGGTCGATGATGCCTTAATTGAAATAACAAAGCTTTGACCCTTGAAAATAGCTTGACTTACTTACGCTAAAGGAGAATAGATCGAGGTACACGTCGGTAAATTTCTCCAACACGAGAAGAAACACCTTACCTCCTCTAACCCTAATCAATCAATGACTTGGGCTTGTGTGTATATATATATATTAACCTTATACATAAGCACACGCAAATTACATACATACTCAATTTTGACACTTATTTTGTAGGGTTTACTTTGTAATCTATTTCAACGATCCGAATTATTTATATTTTTATACATCATTCATAGATCATCCTTGCAAAACTATTAAGACATTCATTTGTAATGAAGAAAATGGACAATACGGTTCTACAAAGAAACACTAAATTTATCCAACAGTCATATGACTTCGGATTTGGGTGATTTTTGGTAGAGATGATATTTGGGAGAAGACATAAAAAATAGACAATTGGATCGTTAAAATACATTATGAAGTTGACCCCACAAAACGTGAGTCAAAATGTGTGTCAAAAGTGTGTCTCTCTGGATCCTAACCTACACACACACACACAGATATATATATATATAATAAATTATTATCGAACTCATCATTCATAATATTCAAACCTAAAATTTCTAACTTACACGTAAAGATGAATACAACTAGAACGTAGTACTAGTGACCAAAGTACTACTAGCACTAACCAACATGCACAATATATATATGTTGAAAACATGTGCCTTAATCATTAACACTAATCGTAGTTCTTTATTTGTCAGATGTTATATGTGTGTTTTTTGTTTATATATATTAAGGGAGACTCAAATTAATTAGTTAACTTGGGATCTCTAGTTCCTAATGTTGAAAGATCATGTGTATAAACACATTCCTATGTTAGGTCGGACCTCAATATTTAAAATTTTGAAACTCTCCTATATATTGTAAATTTCAAGGAATTCTATCATTGATAGACAGTATTTGAAGCCATAACCAACTTCTTTTTTTAAGAAAAAACCATAACCAACTTTATTTCACAGAATATAGTAACAGCCGCCTCTGGGGCCTCCAGTCGCCAGACTCCCCACCGCACAGTACTCCACACTTTCTGGTATATATAAATCGTCAGCAATGCTGTTCTATGTACAAGAAGTTTTGGCATGTTATAATATAGAATATACATAGATTCAGGGAAAGCAATCTCCAATCTCCATCCTACAACTAATCTTAAGCGTCACCATTGTTGCACTTGCACAGTTGATCTTCTTTTTACCAGACAAATCTTTATTTTTTGGATTCTTCTTTCTTTCTTTTTCTTTTTTTAAGAAAAAACCTTTAATTTTCAAGTCCACCAACGTTATAGTTTCAGTTCAACGTACGCCCAAAACACATGTATAAGGTGCTCGACACAGGAAAGCAAGTAATAATATCAAATAAATTAACAGTTGTAATCATTCATCTCCAAAAATAATGTAAATTATAGAGATAATCGTCATCAAATGTCATTCCGATAATCCATTTAATATAATACGTACGTAGCAAACAAATTTAAAGGTAGGAAATATTATAGCAAAGGACCAAGGGGCTTGCCTTCTTCTTCTTCTTCTCTTTTCTATATATCGTTGTAGGCTAGATGTAGCCTGTAGTTTAAAAAGATAGTAGTGTCTGCCGGGCGTTATCCAGATTTGCAAGTCACTTTGATTTTATTATATAGATTGTTGAACAACCATTTTTATCTGACTTTTAATTAGTACCACATACAAAGTTGAAGATTAATTAGTCTAATTAATTAGATGGTGTGTGGGACCTGACTATTAAACTAATAAAAAAACGAAGGCCTAGGACATACTTTTTCTTACTGATGTGAATTCTTAAGCAATGGTAAGAATGTTCCGTAACGCCAAGGCCTACTAATAGCTAGCAAGGTTAAAAGGCAGTTCTTTACAGTTCGAGAACATGCAGTAACATTAATTTTGGGAGGTATCAAAATTCATCCCGGCAAGGTAAACCCTCATCTGGGTTCTACTGCTAACATGTATAGTTGACATTAATTAATTAATTATTTAGGCCTTACTTATATATATATATATCATTTTCAGATGAGAATGAATCTTGTAGATAGAAATTTGGTTAATTAGGCATATATATCATTGCATGCATGCATGCATTTGTATCAAATTCAAAAGGTTAATTTTGCTCTAAATTTCAGTTAGTGTACTACGAATTAGAATTAGGCAAAGTCATCGTCCAACATGCTTGACACAAGTAAATGTGGCAATTATGGTATCATGGCATGACCAATTAAGCCATCGATCGATCAGTAGAGTACTGCTTGCTTGCTGGTCGTGTACGTACTTTCCCTTTTTTCTGAAATACAATAAATTAAGCAAGCATTATCCAAACCATGTCTTTTTTTCACACTTAGTCAATGTATAATTATCAGTTCCGCATATTCAATCCGTTAATTATCAGTTCCGCATATTCAATCCGTGGTTTTTCTACTTTTCAAGATGAATGAAGTAAGGTTTTTGCTTGGCAGTGATTTTAAGAATTAACGTAATTAGAAGAAACTATGCAGGGATAAGGCCTTAATAAGAGGCCGGGGAGCCTAGTACTAGGCTAAAGAATAAAAACTAAATGACTAAACCCAACAAACTGATTTAACGTTAATTCACATATTTGCCCCTAAAACATTCTGACGTGACATGCACGTATTTATTTTGGATCAAAAAGCGGTCAAAGTTATTCAAAAGAATTATTGCTACATGTTGTGACAATTTCAGGGACTAAAGCTTCAATTAAGCTAAAACTCGGGAGACCAATTCTCCAATCTTGATAAAATCCCATGTTAAGTTAGAAATAAAAAGGTTTTAAGGTTAAATTAATTAAGAATTAATTATGTGGAGGCTAAGTAGGGCTGAGTTTGTTTTGCTCAAGACGGCCATGTCAGTTACGTGGAGGCTATCCCTACTTCAATTAGCATCAAAAGCGGATACATATGATTTTATATTCCCTTGAAGCAGAGGGAAGTCTGTTTAGAGATGTTTTCTAGCCGTCAGCTTAAATCTGAACTTATCTTCCTTGATTGTGGACGAATCCGAGCATGGACTTGGTAATATAAAGATAGAGATAGCAAAATTGCACCTCAAACCAAACAGAAAGAGGAAAGTCTTAAACAAAAAAACCTTCATGCCAATGGGACAATTGCTCTGAAAGTGTTTTTGCCAGTGTAGATGAATCTTATATCGGGTATTATTTCGATCCAGATCTAATGTCTGATTGTGAACATTATTAAGATCAATCTTTTTGGATTACCTCGACCAGTGCCAACAGGAAGAGATGAGCTAGTGAATCAGGATCACTAGCTGGCTCAACTGAAAAAGAACTATTTTGTCGTTTCGCCGACACCAAACATACTCAAAAGGGCTTTCTTTGAATACAAATATGAAATCTTCTTGTAAACATCTCTTCCTGTCTATTAAAGCCTTGAATTAGTCTGAGATCTATTAGGAATTTTTTTTCTTTAGTAAATGCACGGTATGGCAAAAATCCTGTATTCAGCACGGAACTATGCTCTTATCTAGCAAGTGAAGCCAAAAAGGGAGGATTTCCGAAAGGCTCCTATCCAGTGAAAATCCGTTTAAGCTAAAAGCACTGGTTTTCTCCCTACCAGTCAACAGCCAGTCCACAAGAGAACCCCGAAATGGGAGAAAACCCCACTTTTACCCACCTCCATTTGCTCCGCTTTTCAACTCATTTCAAAAACTCTTCTTTCTTCTAAGTACTTGTCAGCCCATAATCCCCATTTGCAGCTTTCAAGCAGAAGTGCGCTAGTTGACAAAACTATGAATAAGCGGGCCCAGCCCAACCGGAAGACGAAGCCTCTTCCTCATATAAAGATGTCTCCAACGAGGCAAGAACAACTTTTTCAATTCTTTTTTTTTTTTTTGGGTCACAGCAAATCGAGTTCATTAAATTAAGAAGGGAGCGGACATAAATGCTATTCGTGGGCTGAGCAATGGACATATAGAGTTTTATTAAAGCGATATAGATTGATTCGATAAGAGCTAATGCGAAAAAAAAAATACATATATATATATATTATAATATCTGTCTGTCTGCCTCAATGCTCGCTGACTTATTGGCCACATTACTGAGTTCCTAGGAATGAGCAAGGAAGAATGTCGCTGTTGTTTAAAAATTGTAATTTGCAGAAACAACAACATATGTCTCTGTTTTTTCTTATACTTGCTGGCTCATTGCTACCTACAGAGGCAGGGTTCACGTCTTCTATATCTAGGAGGTCAGAGAAAGAGGCCATATTTGTATCTTTTTATGATATTTAAACAGGCGGTAGCCTTGGGGGTCGAGCACAGGATAGGCAATTGAGCTAGCCTATTATTTATGGGGAATCAATGCTCCAGGCCGAATAGAGCTTACCTCCAGCACCTGGCTTTCTCTGGCACATACTACCTTAGTTGCGCTTAAAAGGCCGGTTTTCAACGTACACCCAGGAACAAATCTTTCTCTCACTAAGAAGTGAAACCCTGTGACTAGATCGTCCTGAAAACTGATGTGACGAGAAGAAATGGCATTTGGAAATGTTGCTAGCTCAAAGAGTACTAAAAAGGGTGCTAACGACAGTGGGACTCATGCGGGTAATGAGAAGCTTAGACCTCACGAACTGAAGAACTCACATAACGAACTAAAGATGCTACGTGACGCTTCCTTCATATGCGGATACAAGGGCCTAGCCCATTATGACTAGTGAAGGCTCGTTTTTTGTTTGCTTTACTTCCCCTTTATTTTTTTTTCATAAGTGGCTTTTCCTTTTGCCCAGCTCCTCGAAAATAATGTTCGACTTGCATAAGTTAAGCATTTAGCTAGTGTTCCTTCTGAGCCAAGGTCAAACTCTTCTTTTGAGTATGATTGGGCCTCGTAGTGGTAGAACCTGGTGAACCGGGGGTACTACTTCCCAACCTTCTGTGGACCTTGAACTGGACCAAAGACCTCGAGAACGCATGCAGCGAGAATTCACAGGTTCGTTTACTTACCATCACTCGTTCGTACTTTACCTTAGAAAGCAAGCAGCCACGACCTCTGGTCTGCAAGCACCTCTTGTTACAACCCGTCCCAAAATTTTATGTTAAATTACCAAAATACCCCTAGTGACCAATGTTGACTTTTGTTGACTTTTCGAGACGACATGTGAAAATTTATTTTTTTTACATATTCAAATAGTACTCGTTGATACAAATGCGTGGACGCAAGCAGAACTCAATTCGGAGTTAAAACGAACATTTTACGAAACGTTAAAGTGTAGGCGCATTTTAGTAATTTCCACACCGTAAGTTGAAATTAGGGTTTTTGGGTTGCCCTAGCTGCTCTGCAGCCATTTCACTCTACACGATCTCTCTCTCTCTCTCAGCCAAAAACCACCCAAACCACCAAAACCCTAAATTTTGGACGAATCATAAAACCGTCGAACCATCTCTCAAGATCATTACCACTACGATCGTCTCGTCATTTTGGACGAGACTGTGATTTTAGAATTCCCAGACTTGAACCCAATTGGCCAAACCGAAGCCAGAACGAAAACGGCAAATTGCCATTCAAGTTTCTGTACAATCCCAACTTAGGTAAGCCTCGAAACCATTTCCATTGGTTTTATTACATTGAGTAGGTTCAAATCAACATAAAGAACGTGGAATTTGGTGCAGTTTTGAAGGAGAACGGAATTAGGGTTTCCCAAAGCTTTCCGGCCAATTTCAGGCCATTTCCGGCCATTTTTCCGGCCCCAAATTGGTATGAAAATATTCTACTCGTCAATAGCTTCATTTTGATATATGGCACGTTAAATTTGGCCAAGAAATGAAAGAGTTATAAATTTTTGAAGTTTGGGATTAAATCGGTGAATGTTCTAGAAATTCTAGCGAACCAGGCGGCGGAGGACGGCGGCGGCTCTAGCGGCCAGCGGGAGGTTGAGGGTGAAGGAATATTCCGTCACGGTAACAGAATATTCCTGATGGCATCGGAATATTCCGTCAGAAAAGGTATATTCCGTTAACTTTGATTGACGTCGTTGACTTTAAATGCGCTGACGTCAGCATGCGCGTGGGGTGATGTCATCTGGCGCCTGCCAGCGTGTGGCCACACGTGCCAGCGCGTGGCCACACGTGCCAGCGCGTGCCCGCGTGCCAGCGCGTGCCAGCGTGTGCCTACGCGTGCCAGCGCGTGCCTACGCGTGCCTGCGCATGCCGACGCATGCCAGCGCATGGCCAACGCGTGAAGACTCCTCCTGGCGCGTCCGGCCGTTTCCCGGCACACGGCTGCGGCTGCGGCGGTGGACGGCGGCGGCAAGGTTTTCGAGCCCCGAAAATCGTTTTTCAAGCCCGTTTTCGCTAAAATAGTATTATTTTTGGGTTCTTTTCATATAAGGGTTATATTAATTTATATTAGGGATGTTTTAACACTTTTCTCTAATATTAAATAGGTAATTCTTCGACGCAACGCTTCGAGGAGGGCAACACCGAGGGAGATTTCACTCCCGAGCACCAGTGAGTGGACTTTTGTTTTATTAAATGGTTTATATGCTTTGAATTATTTATGGTTTGATATATTCTTGATTTCCAATGACATTTGTGACATGAATATATATATTTCTATATATCTATATATATATATGTGTGTGTTTTATGAAATGGTTTTAAAGTGTGATTTCGGTTATGCACGAAAGTATGGATATATATTATGAAATGATTTATACTATGATTTCGCTTATGCATAAATATATGTTGGGTTTTAATATATGACTCCGATGAGAATGTTATTTATGCAACGTTTAAATATTTGGGAAATTATGAAGTATATGATATTCTTCACTTCTACACATGATGTATATATGTATGTTTTCAAACACACTTGGTATGCTTTCACTACGTTGTAGTACCGTCTCACGGCCGTAGGACAAGTCTCACATGTTTGGGTCACACGCACTGTACTCCAGGGGTATTGTCCGGTAAATACCTTAGTGCAAGCTTGTCTTACGTTTATGTTTATTTTTTGGGAAAAGGCCCCACAATGTAAGGACTCGGGTGTGACGCGCTATTGCGCAAGTGCTTACATGTGTGTGGTACTAAGAATACAAATTGATTGATAACGTAAAGTGCTTGTACGGGGATTGAGAGGTTGTTCCTCAACACGTACATGGGTGATTGCACATATACCCTGCATTGGTTTTCTTACCTATACTATTGATATATTTGGTGAACTGACTTATGGAAATATGAATTATTATTTACAGATTTCACTTGAGTTTTACTTTCAATTATATATATTATAGTATGATTTGACACATACTACGGCAGTATGATTTTACAAATATACTGGATTTCAAATAGGGGTTACTACGTTGAAAAGAGAAAAAGTATTTAGAAAAATTTTATTTTTCATCCACTCACACCTTTTGTTTTTGCGCCCCCTTCAGGACCTAGTGATAGCGCATCTGGTGAAGTCGAGGCATACGATTGGCAGCTCTGATTCTCTTCCCGACCATGTAGGGATTCATTTTCATTCAGTTTCTTTAATAATATCCATCCCTGTTATGGATAGAAATTCTAAGAACTTGATTTATTATTTTGTTTCCGCTGATTCAAATTAGTACGCTCTGAACCTTGTGCATATTGGCATTAATTTCCGCAATCTTTATGACAGTTTAATTTGCTTAAGCTAAGTGTTGTCATGCATTTAATGGCTTCGTCACTCACGAGTGTCGGTCAGCACGCTCAAACTCGGTATCCACGTGAGTATCGAGGGTGGGGTGTGTCACCTCTAGTCCTAAGAGATTGTTATGAACTGACTAAATGACTAGATTCTCCCTCAACGCTAGCTAAGCTAACCAATAGTATTAGTTCCTTTCAATCAAACCAATAAGTTTTTTTTTATTGATTTAGGGCTCCCCCCCCCCATCTTTCTTATAACCCATTGAGGGGGCCTTCGCCCAAGAAAGGGAGAGTACATGGAGAGATCCATATACCAGTCATGAGCGATAGCGAAACTTAGAAAGGGTGAAGTAGTAGCTTCTAGGACGAAGCTGAGCCACTAGTGAGTGGCGAATGAGGCCTACTATACGTATACTGGATTAGTAACCGGTAAAAAAAATTTCAATCATAAGGAGGTATTTATATGAGTACAAAAAAGAAATACTAGGAAACAAATCCAAATGGTAGCCTATAATACAAGTAAGATCAGTACTAGAAAATAAATTAACACAAATTAGCCTACAAGGACAAGGAAACCTAGATTCTAAAGTACTTAGTGCATGTAGTGGGTTGCGTTATTGGATAGGGTCTTCTTCTATGCGTCTTAAATTCAAAATCTCCCCACTCCTTTTAGTGTAGCTTAAAGTAATAATATTGTTTGTAATAAAAATTAAATAATTCCGTAAAAAATAATAAATAAATAAATAAATCCCTTATTACAATCATTTTGTTGTTGTGAAAAGATTTTTGAGGTACTTAAAAGGTAATATGCCTTTTGGTCTTACTTAAACAAAGGGGGATTTGAATTTTAGTGCCCGTAGTGACGTAGACAGTTTTGGTTGCATGCCTCCTCTCAAGGTCTTTCTCTTGATTTAATGTTAGAACCGTTGGTGTGGGTGGGATTCATGGTTGTTGGAGGGTCGGATTCACCTCCGTCGGTGTGAATCTATGGTGGTAATAATTTCCTTCACCAATTTTGTGGTTGCTCTGACTGATGTGCCCAGATCTAGCTGCTCCGCTGCCTTATGCGCCAAGTTCTTGAGTCTCCACAACCTAGAACCGGCGGCTCCGCCTTGACCGACAGAAGTTGTGGATGTCATTAAAGCGATGTAATTGCAAGATGGTGTTGGATAGAATGTCCTCCCTAGCGATTAGCCGACGAGTGGTTCGATTCTCGGATTAATGTAGTTTTTGTTATCTCGCTTAGCGAGTGTTGTGGTCATGTTTTTGCGACGGTTGTATATTGTGAGCGATAAGTTATGTAGTCTTGTCTTTCAATAATGACTTTATGTGGTCTTGTTCTTCTGCGGTGACTTTATGTGCCTCACTATTCAGTAATAACTTATGTGTGCGCCGATATAGGTCTATTGCATCTATCGTTTGTGACGGAATCTATACTAGTGCCAATTGTATGGTTGTACTTGTGGTTGTCATATAGGGTTTTACTTAATTTGTATGTCTGTGCAAATTCATTTCAGATCAATTTTTGGTCATTGGAGCAATGTACCCAATTGACACCTTTGTAATTATTTGTGTTGTTGAATGAAATACAACTAAAATCGTTTCTTGTCAAAAAAAAAAAAAAACCTAAGTGTAGTAGCAAAATTCTGCCGTCTTCGGATTTGATGAAATTGTGCCTACAAAACAAATTAAACACCTTCGATTAACGACCAAAGTCACACGTCCTGATAGGGGGGTTTGGTCAATGAACCTCAGATGCCTAAGTCAGTTTCTATGAAAAAAGAGTGAGATTTAGGGTTGAATTGCGTATAATCAACTTACTTGAGAAATGTGTAGAATGGGGTATTTATAGGGAGCATGGCCGGCCACATTGTAGGGTTTTTCATGCCTTGTGTCGGCATCCAATTGACCAAGGTGTGTCATCCGTTGGATGCAATAAGAAAATATCTGTAAGATGCTAAGATATCTTAAAGATGGGACTGGCTATAGTGCTCGCAAGCATTGGATGCTCACACTGATCTCACCCTCCTTCTCCCCTCTCTCCTCTCTCCTCCCTCCTCCCTCCTTTTAATGATGAGATCGGTGTGAGCATTCAATGCTTGCGAGCACTGTAGCCTACTCCCTTAAAGATGCTTGAGAATAATCATTGAATATATTATTAAATAAATAATAATATCTAAGAATTATCTTTGGAGAATCCTCGATTGATTGCGATTGTGTTTCCTTAATTAAAAGAATCCGTCTTCAATTAGGAAAGCTTAAAGGTATGAATTATTTATTAATTTTACCTTTAATTCCCTTGTGTTTATCTTCCTTACCATGAGCAGTTGAGCTTGGAGTAGTTGTAGTTAGCAGCTTCTAGCTCGGTTGAACTATCGGTGAAATAAATGTGGGTCTCGCCAATTAACGAGGGCATTTTCATCAATATTAAGTAAAAATTCACCTATCAGCTACATAATTTTTTAAATTATTTTTGGCTTCACACGTATCAACAAAATAAAATTAGGGTGGTGCGCACCATGACTGACCTCTGACTAGATAACTACCATTCAAGTGTTGTATATATTTACCAATTAACAAGTTAATTCAACAAATCAATGATGGAGAAAAGGTCACTCGATATGAACAGCTGAACGTTTATGTCCTAACTTTCCTATTGGCTAGCTAAGCTTCTTCTTCTATTATTGTAATAATATATTGGGCTGAATAATCTTTTCATTGATCCAAGAAAACAATTTATACAGTTACATATCCTTGTACAACAAGAATTCCTCTTACAAGTCAGGAGTACAATTACAATCATAATTCAATTACAACTAATTTACTATATTTGTTTAATTCTCCCCCTCAAATTGGAGAGTGAATGTCAAGAACTCCCAACTTGCATAACATAGTTGAAAACTTTTCCTTTCCGAGCGGCTTCGTAAACAAGTCTGGTAGTTATCGTGCCATCAACAATCTTGTCACGTATAAAATGACAATTCATCTCAATATGACGAGTTCATTCATGAAAAACAGAATTAGCAGCTATATGCAATGCAACTTGATTATCACAAAATAAAAAAGATGGACTAGTTAAAGGAATGCACAAATCCTCCAATAGAAAACGTAACCAAATTACCACAACAAGCACCGGCCATAGCCTTATATTATGCTTCAGCAGAAGAAAGCGAAACATTTTTCTGTCGTTTTGTTCGCCATGAAATCAAAGAATTTTCCAAAAACACACAGTACCCAGTTGTCGAGCCGCGAGTAATAGGACAACATGCCCAATCGGAATCACAATAAGTTGTAACTTCATTTGATTGTCACAACGAAATAATAAGCCTTGACCTGGAGTGGACTTTAAGTAGCGAACAACACGAAGTGAGACATCCATATGAGGAATCCGGGGCTCATGCATGAAATGGCTTAGAACATGTACAAGGTAGGTAATATCTGGCCGGGTTATTGTAAGATAAATTAACCTTCCCACTAGACGTCGATACTTTTCTGGATCCTTGAGAAGTTCCCCTTTATCGGATAATTTTATGTCTTCCATAGGAAATGCAACAGACCTTGCTCCTAGAAAACCATAATCCTTGAGAATCTCTAATGCATATTTACGCTAAGAAATATAGATGCCACTTTTGGATCGAGAGACCTCAATATCCAAAAAATACTTCAAAGCACCCAGATCATTAATCTTAAAATGGTTACAGAGAAAAGATTTTAAGGAATCAATGGCATCCATATCATTGCCTGTAATCACAATATCATCCACATAAATGAACAAAGTTGTGAAGGAAGTAACTGACTTTTTTGTAAACAAAGAATAGTCAACTTTGGATTGTTTAAATCCAGCAGAAAGAATGGCATTAGAAAATTTGGCAAACCATTGGCGAGAAGCCTACTTGAGACCATAAAGAGATTTGTGGAGGCGACACACAAGGTTCTCCCCTTGTAGCCGAAGACCAGGAGGAGGAGACATATAAATTTCCTCATTCAAATCACCATGCAAAAAAGCATTATTAACATTGAGATGATGAAGAGACCAATGTTGGCTAGTAGCCATAGCAAATAAACAGCGAACAGTGATCATCTTGGCAATAGGAGAAAAAGTATCATGATAGTCAATACCTTCTGCTTGCGTGAAACCCTTGGCAACTAAACAGGTTTTGTATCATTCAATAGAACCATCGAGATTATGCTTGAACTTGTACACCCACTTGCAGGCAATAGGAACCTTGTCGGGTGGCAAGGGAGTCAAAGTCCAGGTATGGTTAGCATTCAAGGCATCAAGTTCTTTCTTATGTCTACACCGTGAGTCGGGGTGTGGATACCATGTAAAAATATATTGGGCCCAATAATCCTTTCATTGATCTAGAAAAATAATTTATACAGTTACATATCCTTATACAACAAGAATTCCTCCTACAAGTCAGAAGTACAATTACAATCATAATTCAATTACAACTAATTTACTATATATATTTGTTTAACAATTATTGGCTGTTTTTGTGGTGAAACTTTCTGTTGGCTATATATATAATTCGATGAAACATGTATACGCCGCCTACCGATGTATAAGTTCTAACCATCTTTATTCTTTTGGAGCCGGGTCAATCTGGAATCTGGATACATATACATATATATGTGTGTATATAATATATATATATATACATATATAGAGAGAGAGAGAGTCATCTCTGTCGTCATTAAATTTGAAAGTATATAATGACTTACATAGTCTCTTTAGAGCATATGATATACATGTATAATATACTAATACACAGCTGAATATATAAAACATCGTTCTCCTGGCACTCTGGCAGTAGAACATGACCCCAAGGAAACAGAAAATAATTAGTAAATTCTGAATTATACAGCAGCAGTACTCTATCACACTTCACTTTAGTCCTTGATTATATATAAATATATATACACACATATAAGGTGTTTATCGATTACACATGTGAAATACATTGTAGATATTGTAGCTATTTATAATCATGAAGATATAACACAACCGCACTTGTTTTAAGTTTTATACATGATTAATTTAGAATACCCTTACTTTAATATATTTATTTCATAGATGTAAGTCATTCTTCTTCATTTAGCATATTTTGATCAGACATGTTACATGCCTGCCGGCCAGTATATCATTTAATTAATAGGTACGTATCTTAATTATATATTTGGCTGAGTTTCGTGTATAGAGACAAGTTAGATGGGGCATCTTCTGGTGGGAAACTTAACACATATTCTGGGTCTAGCTACCTTGTCCTTTCCCGAGTTATTTTATCGCATAAATAAACCTAGCTAAAAGGAAACGCATCATCGTCCATTCATCACCATCAGTTGAGGAAGCAAGCAGCTAGCTATATATACATATAGACTATATATAGAAGATCGACCAGAAAAGAAACGAGAGAAATTAATCCGAGATAGAGAGCATATCGAATCGATAGATCATCATATAGCATTCATCAAATTAACTAGTTAGGTTTAGGGATGGCGATTGGGCAAGTTTGGCATGAGTTAGAAGTGGATGTGCCTGCAAGCGAAGCATGGGAGCTCTTCGGCACGCTTGCACTGGCAAGATTCGTGGAACAACAACTTCCAGATATGATTGAAAAAACTGAAGTCATACATGGTGATGGAGGGGCTGGGACTATTATCCATGTCAAATTTGCATCAGGTACTTAATCAATTAAACACTTGCTGCGCGCCAATCTTCTTGCTGATGATTAATTAATTTGCTAGCTAGCTTATACAGAATCTAATTATGGAATTCTCAAATATTAATATTTTAGGCTAATTAATCATTTTCCTTGTTTACTACGTATATAGTATAATTAATTTGTTAAATGGAGCTTCCCCACACCCCCACCCCCCCCCCCCCCCCTCCCCCTTCTTGTTTTCAATCTTTTGATTGTTCTTGTGTCCAATTAAGCTGCCTAGCCTGCCTTCATATCATTTTTTAAAAACAGGAGAAAGTTTACGATATAAAAATAGCACGGGTTCTGTCTCTTTGGTAAATGGTGATCGTACGTACGTGTTGTCATCTGATTGAGTTAATATATTGTACTGAACGCACCATTGAGCAATATCTTGTATTGTATTAGAAGAAATTAATTTCTAAAATATAATTCTAAATTATTTGGTTAATATATAATGTTAATTGATTGAAATAATTGATATATCTAGGTGCTGGACACAAGGAAAAGTTCACAAAGATAGACAATGAGACGCGAGTGAAAGAAGTGGAGGTGATTGAAGGTGGATTTCTGGATTTTGGACTTAGCCTATATCGAGTTCGGTTTGAAATCACCGAGAAATTAGCAGCTGCAGGGGATTCGAAATCCTGCTGCATCATCAAAACCACAATTGAGTATGATGTCAAGGAAGAGACTGATGCTCCCAAGGCCTCCTCACTTGTCTCTATCGAGCCATTCGTTACCATTGCAGAGGCAGCAAAGACCCATCTCATGAAAAAATAATATGTACCCAATTAAACAATTCCATACTATACTCAATATCATCAATTGGTGGAGTGTCAACTTAATTTGGATCGATCAGTCCTACCTCAAAATATTGTCTGCATTAATAAGTGTATCAAGTTGGATCTGTTCATCATTGAAATTTGTTTTGCAACTCTTTTTTAATTATACTTAATACAAAAATATATACTCTCGAGACTCAATCAAAGATAAGTTCGCTTTCAATGGTCTTACAATGTTGTAAAACTGTAAGACCCTAAATTTTTAAAGTGCTTAGAAAATATTGTTATGACTTTTGGAGAATTTTGTAGTTTCTTCGAATTATACGATTTGTGGTTGATTTTGAATAAGTGAGAAATTAAATAATTTTTCTTGAGGTCAAGGATTTTATTTAAGATGATAGGATGAAAGTGGACGGAATTACGAGTTCGTAGCATTTTTCGGATTTATTTTTGGGTTTTTTAGATATAGGCCCCTACAACTCATATTTCTCTAACAAAAACCCACCTATGTTTAAACTTCCAAAAAAGACCCAAAATTTAAATAGATTGCCACGTAAGAAAATAAGTAACCTACTATAATAAGTTATTTACAACTTATACCACAACATTCTATAACCGTTTCTCACACACATTCATTATTAGTTAACTATTATTCAATTTTGAATTGATAGGGCATTAAAATCTAACTAGTCCTCCTAATTAACGTTTTATAGTTTTTTTTTATTTGTCTTACAATGACTCTAATACACATATATTATAAATTGTTTACAACTTACTACATCTTTTTTTTAGGTAAATTATTCTACGAACACATATACACACACATATATATAATAGTAAAACATGAAATAGTAGATTATATTCTTAAAATAATAGATACATTATTTTGGTAAAGTTGAATGGTGGGTAAGTTTTTTCGTAAAAATTAAATCAAAGACAAATTATCTCCATTAAAACAAAACAATAGATACATTATCTTGTATAAAAATTAAACAATAGGTAAATTATATTTGTAATAATTATATTGTAGATACATTATTTTTGTACAAAAAAATAGGTAAATTAAATTCATAAACAAAAAGTAAGTAGATACATTATTTTTTAATCAAATAACATTTCTTTATTTTGTAGGCAAATTATTTTGAATGCATTATTACATATATTGGGCACATTTTATTATTAATATATATGTGCAAATAATTTACCTATATTGTTATATAAATTATAGGTAAATTAATTTTGAATCAAATAACATTCGTTTATTTTGTAGGTAAAATTTTGCATGTATTATTACATATACTGGGCACATTATGTGCCCAAATAATTTTCTTATATTTTTATGTAAATTATTTTATAGTGCCCCTTCAAATTTTCATTTGGCAAGAAAATGGAAAAATTAAATTAAAATGGCCTAATTTTATACAAATTTGAAAAAAATTACGAAGTCTTAAGGAAAGTACAGCATTAATGCTTCTTTTATGTTTTTATTTTTTTTTTCGCCAAAAGCATTAATCTCCAATTTGTTATAATATGCAATGAATTTAAAATTAATGCATTTTTTTAGAATCTTTAATCCCTCCCTTCAAATTTGCATACAATTAATTGTATACGTTAAAATTGTAATTAGGGGTATTTTAGGCATTCAAAAAATACAAAATGTGTAAAGTCAACAGAATTAATGAATTTGCTTATGTGGAGCCTAGTAACCGGTTTTATTCCGGTAAAAAAGCAATGTTGGATTTTATGTAAGGAAACTTGAGTTTAAAGGGCTAAAGTCATATTTTCATTTTATTTGGTTAGAGTTTGGGGTATTTTTAAGTGATTTTAGAAGAGATTGAGATGGATTAAAGTTGTGCCACGTGTCGAGCACTCATTAGACCACTGAAAGGGAAGCGGTGAGGCGGCATAAGCGTGGGATAACTCCCTGCTCTCTTCTTCTTCGCTGAACACACGCACAGAAAAGAAAAAAAAAAGAAAGTTTCCATTAATCTTTCGAAATTCGTAAGTTTCAATTCGGGAATCCGATTGACGAACAGTTTTCGCCTACATGCTCAGTGAATCGAACCCAACGTTCTGAGGTAAACCTTGAGGATTATTATTTAGGTTTGAATAATTCGTTCAAATTGAGGTTTTTGAGTAATTAAGCTTAAATCTTCGATTTCAAGCTTGTTCTTGGACGATTGAGATGTGTTGAAACTTATTTGTTGATTGGAGAACGAATTCAGAGGCATTAAGGTAAAGATTACATATGATTAGGATGCTGAATTCTTCTGCAGATTTGATTATGATGAGATTATGAAGATTTTGATGTTTGATTCGAATTTCATCTAATTTGGACTTCAATGGAAGTTTGTATGGAATAGATGAGTTTGTACCATTGATAGATTGTGTTTTGACTTGAAAGTTAAAGTGGAATTTCTGGAAAAACAGGGATGGAACTCGCTGGTTTCATATCAGGGATCTAACTGTGAAAACAGTTTCTGTTTTGGGGCCATTTCGTAATTTTCAGAAAGTTAAGGACCAAACTGTAATTACCCTAAAGTTTGGGGGTAAAACTGTAATTTTAAAAACTGTGGACAGATTGTAGTTGCTGTACAGTGTAGAGGCAGACCATGTATTTTAATAATTTGAGGACCTAAGTGAATTTATAAGTTTTGGTTACTTTATACAGACATATAGTGACATATTTTAATTGTTGGACTAGGAACTCCAGTTATCCGTGACGCTTGAGGTGTTGGTGAGGAATATTGCTTTTGCTTTGGAATCCAGGTAGGGAAAATACGAGAGACCTTCACGGAGATTGATTATATTAAATTTCGTGAAGTGCTCTATTATTTGATCTCATTGGTTGATTATAATCTTGTTGGGTGTTACTTGGATATGTGTACATCATTGGATCAATTGAATGTTTATTTGTTATTGATTATTGTGTTACCGTTTGGAATGTTATTCGTTGAGAATATTTGTGGTACATGTGAACGATGAAATGAAATTATTTGTGCATCACTCATATGTGAGAAGTGGTTAGAACTTCGGTGTTGAGAAATGAACTATGGAAATGAGGGTAGTGGATATGATCTTTTGTGTAGTTGAGCCAAATTCTTAGTAGGTACCAAGTCTCAGGCGAGCCCACAGTGCACAGTTTCTTTTAGGGTAATTCGGGATTGGCGACGAAGAGTTTTGGCAAGACGACAAACAAAAGGGGGGAAATGGGATGATTGAGTTACGGGGGTTAGTTCATATAATTAAGTGCTCGGGACCAAGTGGTATAGGTACGGAATGAGACGTACGAGGTCTGGGTGTTTAGTTATACGGATTAACGGGTATAGACGAAGAATCTGCATGGCACTCTGCATTGTTATAGATAATGATTTGATACTTGTTGTATGATGCCATGACACTTAATTTAATATTGTCAATTTGTTGTTGTAAGGTTATGTCCCTACTGAGCTGTAAAGCTCATCCCTCTATTGTTTATGCAGGCTTACGAATTAAAAGAGGATAGGCGGGGTGAGATTGGATTAGATGTGAGACTAGAAGTTATTTATTACTTTATCCTTGTAAAGAATTCTTGGTTATGTTTATAAGAGGAATTTATTTTCCGTCCCATTTCGGTCTCTCTTTATTTATTTTTTTTATTTTTATTTTAGCTCGCGCACCGGACCGGGGGTTATATTTATTAGTTTTCCGCCGACCCCGAATCCGGGGTGTGACAAAAACTTAATACTCATGAAAAAGATCTTGTGAAAATTCAACTGCCATATTTTTCACAAAAACTATTTTCAAAGATCTTGTAAAAATAATACGTTGGAAATTTTCAGAGATATTTAGTACTCTGAATAACACTTCCGGGCTCCGCTAATATTTTCACTTTATCTCTCTATTTTCTATCTTAAAATTCATAAAAACTACTATCGAGCCCAATAAAGGTAAAGATCCCTTCCAAAGAACTCACAACGTTTCCCGCAATTTCCATGAAATAGATCTTGCGAAAACAAAACGGTCGTATTTCTCACAAACTGTGAGCTAGCTAACACTTCCGAATTTTTATCAATTGATCAAATTTCTACCAAAAGCATCATAAAATTCTAAATAAAACGATCATATTTGTCGATTTGTCCTCCAAACTTGTATAGAGCTGTCAATTTTCCCCTAAATTTTAATTTTAGCTGATTACGCTCTTGAATTTTTATAAATAGCCAATTTCCCTTGCCGTTAGATTTTAAAATTTTTCATCTAATTTTTTATCCATCTTAATGGTCACAGTTAACAGTACAGGACAATTGTATAAGGACAAAAATATAATTTCATTTTGGTAAAAGTAGTGTACTAATTATTCTGAAATTTCAGGAGGTTACCTCTTTTAAAAAAATTCTGCTTCAAACAGGATTCTTAAAAGTTTAAAGTGGTGTAGAAATTTCAGAATAATTAGCAACTTGGATAACACTTCTCGGCTCCACTTGTATTTTGCAATTTAACCATGTATTTTTTCGGTTTATCCTTGTCACTAATATTTTGACATGTGATTTCCACTACTTGTACACTGAACTAAAAAGTTAATGTTCTCAAAAAAAAAAAACAATTTAATTTCGGAACATCAAATGATTAATGTGCAGGAAGACTAAAGGAAAGAAGGAGAAGAAAATTGCAATTGATCTTAATTCATAAATGTGTGAAAATTAAGTGACATGAGGTCGTCATGCAATGCATGCATGGTTAGTCGTCATGTCAGGTAGACACAATTAAATAATAAACAAAAAGGGAAAAATTACATGGATCAAGCATTAATTAATACCTGATCATCATGGGGATTGGGATTAGCGGAGTACTATCATCAGTCAGGACTCAGGAGTAGTACTGTACGTAACGTTCTTCTTCCGATTGCATGCATGCATGTATTTAATTGACTGAGATAATTTACATTACATGGCGGTCCAGCAGGAGGAAGTTCTTGGGTTCCAGACGGCGGGGAGCATGAACTTCATGCCCTTCTCTCCGACGGCATTGTAGGCCCCACCGGTAGCGGGGTCGACCTCAACCTTGCCGGTCTGGCCTGGGACAGCGCCGCTTCCGAAGATGTTGTCGCAGGCGGTGCCGGACTCGACGGGGTCGCCCTTGGATCCCGGCTTGAAGAATCCAGTGTTGAATGGGTTGGTGACGGCGGCAGCCAAGCCGGAGGCGAAGTTGACGAGCATGGCGTCAATGCCCATGTTGCCGTTGGGGGGCTTCACCGTCACTTGATTAGGAGTACCGTAGTCCAGCCTCTGGAATGGCCAACCGCAAGCCCCGGGGCACTCGATTTCGGGGTTTCCGACGACGAGGTAGGGTTTGTTGTCAATCAAGCCGTGCTCGTAGCATTTGCCACGGCACAAGTTGTGCACCGTCACTTGGCTCCCGGTGAAGATCACGGAAAGAGTGTTGGGTTTGCCGGAGTCGGCCTTCTTCACCAGATTCTTGATGAAGTCAAGGGTTAACACTTTTCCGATCGAGTACTTGTCGTCGCTCTGCTGGGTGCCCACCTTGATGCGGATTCTGGGCGGGGTACCGGTACCGGGGGTTGGACCAGTGAACAATTGGTAGCTCTCGATGATGTCCCACCACCTGTGCACGGCGGCGACGTGATCGTTCTCCGTGTTCTCGAGGGACCTCAGGAAACTCCGGATCACGTTCTTTTGTTCGGCGGTGAACTGGCCGTAAAATAGGATGGAAAGGTTAATGTCGCCGGTCATCAGAGGCCCTCCGTGGTATGTGACGGCTCCGCCACCTCCAGGAGCTGGGACGCTGCCGCCGGCAGCAGGTGCTGCACCACCAGCTTTTGGAGTTGGAGTTGGAATTGGAATAGCACCACCCTTTGGAGGCGTTACTACACCAACGTGTGCGACACCACCTGGTTTACCGCCAGCAGTTCCAGGTGCACCACCTTTTCCACCTTTTCCACCGCCACCTTTTTGAGCACCGCCACCTTTCTGTCCACCGCCACCTTTCTGTGCACCGCCACCTTTCTGTGCACCACCACCTTTCTGTGCACCACCTTTATTTGCACCGCCGCCTTTGCCATGTCCGCGTCCGCCACCTTTTCCCTTGTTGGCGGCCAATACCAAAGTAGTGGTAGTAATATCGAGGAGCAATACAAGGCAGAGAGCGAGAGCTGCAAGCCGCCGGTTCCCCAGGCGACTACCCATCACTGGGAGGGAAGATGATGCTGCCATTGTAAATTTATTCCTTGTCTTTTGTTTTTTTTTTCAATTGTCAATTTTCTGACGTTTCCTTTATGCATCTCGCCCAATATATATATATATATATTAATTGCAAGAAACATGCATGCATGCATGTGTGAGGCTGGAGGCTGAGTTTCCCCCGCCCCATAAATTAAGGGCAACTCTCCCTCCAAATATTTCATTATCTTAATTAACGGGCACACCACAAGACTTGATCACACACTATTTTTAGTTGGGGTTGGGGAGGAGGAAATTTTATTATTATTAATCAAAGTGATGCTAAAGAGGCAATTTACTTTAATCATATTTTGTAGACTATATGATGTGAAGGTTGAGGGTTGGTTTTCTTCTTTAGTGATTTAAAAAAAGAAACCAATCTTCAACCGCCATATCATGTGTGATTTAAAAACATAGTCTTCCTAGCATTTTCTTATTAATCGGTTCGATTGAGGAAATTGATTGGATACAAGACCTAGTCAAAAGTGCCCACCTTTCTAACTATTAATGGAGGCTTATATTTTGCCCTGCCATTTACATTTTGGACAATATATACTTACGTGCGCTCCAAGAATTTTTAGGTTTTTTTGACTGGAGGAGGGTATCCTAGGAGCCTGGAGGGATGCAAAGAAATAAGTAATGTTTGATTTAACTTATAAGTAATGAGTTGAGTTGGACGATGACCTCGTCCTAAATCTTGTACCATATGTGAGAACGATGTCGTAAAAATAACTTTTTTGGTGATTAGTTTCTTTTTGGGTCAAATTTATTTTCAAGATTCTTGAGGTTGAGGATAACTCTTACAGATTAAAAAGAATAAATTAACAAGTAATTAAGGAAGGATCTCACACCCTTGTTATCTTTAACTTCATCCAAGTACAACACAAGAACGCTTATTACATTGAGACCGACGTTATTCCGCGGTAATGTAAATGTATATTGGTAATTTGGTATGGTTAAACAGAGTGCATGGGGAGAAAGCAACGTTTATTACTTTGCAACAACATAACCTGCTCGCTCAATGCTCATCTCTCCCTGTCTCTCTCTGTCTGTTGAGTGTTGATCCAACCTCTAATATGAACAAACAAATCAAACACACTCATACCCTGTGCACTCCGCTGCAGTCAGGTTTCTCCTGTTTTGTGCGGTCGATATAAGGCTATGGGTCTCTTTACATTTCGCCCACTTTGACACCTTCCTGTCTTCGTTCTTCCGTAGCATTGCAAACACAGACTTCAGACCATTCCTCATAAAATTCAGCGTTCCTGTAACCAGCTCCCTGCAACATAATCTCATCAGTTTAGAAGTACTTGACATGACAGGGACTTTATTTTTGACATGTATATAAAACCAGAATGTCACATGCATCTAAGCTATGGTTTTCTCTTCCCCGCTATTTTTGACAAGCATATAACATTTAAACTCTACGTTTTAAATAGCTGGACATACGAGTATAATAACAACATGGCATATCAGAATGAACCAATACTTACAATGGCGAGCAAGGAGATCGGCCACCATTTACATAGTACACAAACAGATATGAATCATAATGCTGACCATTGATCAAGTAAAAGCCTTGCAACCTTCTTACACACATGAATGACATTTTCTTGTACAAATGGATTGCAGAATTATTGTAAGAAATGACATGCAAGTAAATTGCTCGGCAGGTTGGAATACTTGAGGCATACTTTATGACCTCACGAATAAGTGCTGAAGCTGCAAGTCCAAGGAAAAACAAATTACCATATAGTGAAAGAAAGTCTTAGAATCCATAACAAAGAAGAGACAAACTTTTACCTATGCCACGGTTTCTGAAAGATTCTACTACTCCCAGTGTCAAAATGTAGACCAACGTCTGATCTGAATTTGATGAGTCGAAACTGAGCAAATCCCCTATCTACATAACCAATGGTTTTTTCATAAAAGAGTTAGGGTAATTCAGGAAACTTGAACAAACAATGCAGCAGACCATACTTCCATATACTTGCAGAATCTTGAATCTCAACCTCTGTAAGTACTCCCAATTTTGCATTGACTTCAATTATACCAGAAAGACCAAATAATAACCGCAATAACTTACGGTCAGTGGTGATTCCTCCCCACAGAGTCACACAGGAAAGAAAAAGGCTAGGAATATAGATGACACACCTCACTTTCTCTTGCAAGAACAATTCGTGCAGTTACAAATCCAACAAGCTCATCACTTTGACCATTTGGACGACTTCGATCAACAGCTGCCCATGACACAATATCATGTCCATTGACTACATTTTGGAAAAACTCAGCCTCATACCTGTAGAAATTGGCAAAACCTTTTGTGAGAAAGCTGTGTCATGGTAGCAAAGAACATGCCCATGAGAAAGCATCAAATGAGATTATGTACCTAATGGGAAATAAATCGGCATGGATTTTCTCTAAGATCTCAAGGTCAGACGGTTGTATAGGCCTATAAGATATGGCGGGACGACGGGGAAGTTTTGGGTTCACCATTGGGATTGTGTTGTCAATCCCCAGCAAATACTTGATATACTTGGAGAATTTGCGCATGAACTTCTCCTTCCATTTATGCCACATCAGCCACAGAGGCCATGCAGTAGTTTACGTTAACTGCAAAAGAAATGATGCCTTCTGATAATTTTCATTGATGATGCCTTCCATTAATTTTCATATTTGCAAATCATAAATACAAAAAGCAATATGACATTCACAGGTTTGAAAAACCTGATGCGTCTATGAAACCCGCAAGCTAATGAAGATTAGCATCTTCGTTCAGTGAAAACAAGATGTGCTCACATACGAATAAAGAAAGCTGCAAATGACTGTTATCAAGTAATCTCTTTTCTCTATTTATGACATCTCGGCAGTTGTTTTGAACTTTCAAGTATCATGAGGTTGCCTCAGAATTTAACTTAGAAGTTAGTAGAGTGAGCTGGTAGCTAATTTTCTAATGTCCCATTTAATTTCCAAGAAGAGATTTGAAAAAGAAATCTTCTTCAAAAACAACATTCAGGTTCAACTACTCTGCAAATTCCAAATTCCAAATTCCCTTTCTTGATCTCATTAATTTATTGGCCACTTGAATGTAACTCTCTTGCTTCCAGAATTGATTAAACTAAAAGAAGGGGTAAATTTGTGTATCATACAGAAAAGCAAATTGAGAGTAACAACTATCTAGTACAGTTGAGGGCATGTAGTGTACCATGTGGACGGTAACTGGTGTAAGGGCAATGTTTGGCAAGATAATAAATAAGCACAAGATCTATTACAGAGCAGGCACGCTTATGCATTGTTACTGTAATATAGGTGAAACATAAATTCATGCGTACAAGAAGTATTACCTTGAGAATGAGTGTGCAAGTTAGAGTACCGGACTCTTGAGACGTGACCTGCAGAGTCAACCAGGGATGTCATTGTTTTTGTTTTACCAAAAAATCAAGTCCTGAAGCTTATTCCAAGTGAAAGATTATCAGAAAAGTAGTTGGCAAATTGTGTTTATTCAAGTCAACATAATGAACACGATATATTTGGATTCTGGAATTAAGAACATGACGAGAAGAGAGTTGGCAAATTGTGTAATGGTCAAATTGAATCGAATTCTACCAACTGGAAAGGCCTGTAACTGTAACAACTGCAACTCTAACTGTAAGAAGAGCATCTTACAATACCAAAGGCGACAAGAAACAAGGTCAATTCTTCAAGCGCATCGAAATTTGGAGGAATGATGAATTGTTAACACAAAAAGGAAAGAAATCACATCATCGTGCGATGTCATGTAGTAAACTAGTAGTCTAAAAATAATACAAATTGAATCGAATTGAATCGAATTGAATCGAATTGAATCGGATTGAATTGTATTGTTAGAAACAAGAACCGCGTATTAATAAATCTTCCTTCTTCTTCTACAGAAAGAAAAGAATATTAGCAAGTAATGCCTGACCGGGAGAATAATTTCAATATGATTAAAAAAAAATAGACAGAAAGCAAACCCCGGTGATAGATCTCAGTCAGTTTACCTGGGGGGGGGTGGGGTGGCTGGCTGGCTGAGACGCCTCAAGGAAGGAAGGAAGGATGGGTGTCCGGGAGAAAATGGAGATTTGGAATCCACTGAGTTCAGCTCTTTCGAACAAGGGAACATCCATCCATCCAAACCGATCCAATCCGAGAGACCAAGACTTTGCAGGAAGGCAAGGAACAATTCTTTCTTTTTCTTTATTCTTCGCTTCGGTTTTCAGGACGGGTTGAGTTTCTTTGTTGGGCTCAACTCTTACTCTCAAACGGGCTTACACAAACAGAAAAGATCCAATCTTACTACTTGTTTGTTTTGCCCTTTCTATTTACTTTTGCTTTCCTTTTCTTCTATTTACTTTTGCTTTCCTTTTCTTCTGTTTACTTTTTTCTTGTGCGTATGCTCTCTTGGTTATAGAGAATAGGAATTGATGGCTTTTCTTTTCATTTCATTTCATTCAGATATATATATATATCTGAAAAAATAAAAAAAGGGGAAGTGATTTTTCAACTCCATTTTTCTCCCCTTGCATTCCTCCTTTTCTTTTTCTAGCCTTTGAACGGAATATATCAAAAGAGAAACAAGGAAATGACTACAAAAGGAGAAAACGGGCTTCAAAATTTGGTAAATAAAAAAGATAAATACATTATTAGTTTAAGGGAAAAAAAAATGATAAATATATCCGTTTGCTTGCTCTATGCTTCTAGCCTTGGGGAGGGGGAGGGTGAGGGTGAGGGTGAGGGTTCTACACCCCACGTATACATAGTAACTGTGCATTTTGTTTACAGACGACGAGGATGCCTACGACTGCAACACCACGAGCAAGAGCTCAAAGTTGAAGCCTCAAGGAGAAGAGCTCTTCTTGCAAGGAAACACCACCACCAACCACTTCAAATACTTTGTATAATATCATTCCTTTTGATCACTGCTCAAGCCACCATAACTATAATCACAATGATGAGGATGACTCCAAATATCACCAACATCAAACACGTCTGCCCAAATAACACAAATAATTAGCAACCTCTATGAACCCAATGCTTTATATAATATTAATAACTGAAATAAAGAAATTAACCAATTACGTATATATATCGCCATCCTTTGGTTAAAACTTTTGAATAGCAACTTGAATACACAAAACACGAGAAAACAGGAATCGGGTTGAACAAACTCATGTGTTGAAGGAAAACAAAATTACCAGAGATGAATTAGATCTTTGGGTCTTGGATGCTTTCACAAGGTGGGAGGTAGCTTGCACAGTTGCGGCGTGGGAGTTCTCAATGTTAGAACCAATATCATCTGAAAACACACACATGTACAGACAGCATCGTTCAAAGTAGGGCACACAAAGTACAAGTGACTCAACAAACACAAATTCAATTTCTGAGCAACATAACAATGGACAGAAACTGGACTAACCGATTATAGCTCCTTGATCATGGACCAGGACAGCTAGATCTTTGAAAATCTCATTAACCTCACTGATCTGTTGTTGAATTTCTTGAATCCCTTGCTCCCTTTCTTCAATAATGGCTTCATTGAATGCAATCTCATTGTCCGCAAGCACGACCTCTTGTCTGCATACAACATATTCAAATCTACAACTTAACCATGGATTCCAGTTGCATCACGTAAAGCACTCAACAACAAAGGCAATAACTGATTTGCAGGGCAGGTCCCAATTACTGGAGAACCTTATGCAGTTATAAGATGTGTTTCCATAAAAATAAAAAAATCAAGAAAATAGAGAAAACATCTCCATGGGAAGAAGATACATTCATCTGGCCTATCAAAGCTCACAAAAACAATGAGATGGCTCAACACAATCCATGTAACAATTTTATCGAGGAAACGGAGATCCTTTAGGATCAGGCACAAAAGAAAAATCCCAATAACTAGTTAAGAAGGTATTTCTTTCCTTTTAAGGGAAGTGACTCTTTTACTTGATTATCTAGAAACTCGAAGATTTCTTTGGTTTTAGGATGACGAATTTTCCTTCAGGCAGTATAAATAGAAATAACACAAGTTTCTCAACTTATGGAATGGAAGTATATTAAGTTGCCCACCTTTTAGATTCTAGAAGAAGAGCTTGCTGTTTAGGACTCCTAGATGAACTCATCTCCTGCTCATGGGCAGCATAACTGCACAATACGATGAAAGGCATTGATGAGTAGAAGATGTAAGTAATAGAGAGAACAATTACAGTTAAATCATCGATAACAACTACGTGAACTTAGACGTGCAAGTTTAGACTTTACAGAAACTCGAATGCTTGTGTTAAAGTGTGTTCCTTTTAGTAACAACATCTGAAAAGATAATACCTGGATGGAAGAACATCTTTGGGAACAAAGGGAGCATATGTTGTTTCCCTTTCAGCTGCAAGCCTCTGAGCCTTCTGAAATTCTTTAAGGACCGCCTGGAAATCCTTTGCAAGCTTAGCATCCGCAATCTTCTTGACAACCTGCAGTTGTCACCCTAAAAAAGTGAAGTCCGATATAACAACTTAACTTGCTTACACAAGTATAATGAATTGAATGCTTACAGTAACTTGGGCATGGTGATCAGAGTCACTAGCTTGCTTGAGTTTGTCTGAAGTATCTTTCACCAACTGCCCAATATGCGCCCTTGTCTTATGCCTGCCAGTGCCAGTAGTAAAGTCAATGCAATTGAAGACTAGTCAATGATTCACATATAAATGCAAGGGAAGGGAAGGGAAGGGAGAATTTCTCTCAAAAGATTTGAAATTTCCCAAATATATGTATATAAATCCACACCGAAACACTCACTGTAAATAATAGGTCTAATTATACAAACCTAATAAGAAATTGAAAAGAGGGGAAGAATTATTAATAAATATGAAAAGTAGTACTGACAGCTTGTCGCGGAGTTGAAGGGTGTCTCTGGGCGTGCCGAGGGAATTGACGAGGCGGTAAAAGGTGGAGACGGCGGTGTTGATTTGGAAAATCCCGGCAGACAGGGCCTGAGACGGCTCGTAAAGATTATGATTGCGATTTTGCTGCTGCTGCTTCTGAATTGCATTCGAGTAAACGAAAGGCCGTCGTTGTTGCTGTTGCTGTTGGGGAGAAGAACCAGCCTCAAGATCCTGGAAACTCATTTTTTTTTTCTCTGTTTCTGTGTTGCTTGTGTTTTGGGGGTTATGGGGGTTGCTTGGCTTGGCTTGGCTTGGCTTGCGGTGTTTAGTGGTGGTTGGGTGCAGACAAAGAAAGACTCAGCAAGGAAATTTCGTTGGTTTGGTTGTTACAATTTACAATAAATACAGTTGAATCAATCCCATCCCATTTCTTCTCCTCTCAAATTAAATCAAAATTCACCTGTACTTCAAAGGAGAGGAAAGGTCAAACTATGCTAATGCTATTCCGCAACCGACAAGGACTTGCCACCGTCTCTCTCCCCCTCTCTCTCTCGTCCGCCGGTGGGACCCTCGCCATACGACAATGCCTTGCCTTGTTAGTCCACGGCACAACTACTGTTCAAGGCTTTAGGTAGGCCTTAACTAATAAGCCCGCCCTATTTTATAAAGTTGGACTGGGCTTTCGGCCCAATTGGCGCCAAGAGCCCAATTTTCAGCAACTGACATCACCTGACATTTTCAGTTGTCCCTCCCCTGACTGACTCGTAACATACTTTACCACGCATCCCTCCCCCCAAATAACCGCTTTCCTCCCTCCCTCCGTCTCTCTCTCTCTCTCTCTCTCTCTCTTTCTGTTTTTCTTTCTTCTGTGGAATCTGTAGAATCAGGCAAACTGTAAACACGCCTTCAATTTGATGGAGGTGAGTTTACTGTCATTTTTGGGGGGATATATAGTTTGATTCAATTTTGTTGATTTGCTTGCATAAAATAAATATCGTTACCAAATTAAAAAATTGGTTTTGAATGTTTGATCCCCTTTTATATTATATTCTTTGGTTTTGAATGTTTTGAATGTTTTGAATGTTTTGAATGTTTTGAATGTTTTTGTTGTTCATTTACAAATTAAATTGTGATGAATCCAAATAGAAAGAATATTTGTTGCCCCTCTCCCTTTTTCTACATTTTGTTTGCTAATTGCTTACTTTCATCCGATCGCTTTTTTTTTTTTTTATTTGAATGTCCTTAATTAATTTGTACTAGAAAGCATTTCGTTTCCAATATTCAAAAGAAATGATGAAACTTTTAGGTGCTGCTCCAAGGATATGGTAATTATCCGGCCGTTATAAACTTTTGGCTCTAACGGTAAGAGAATGGCTTCAATTCAAGCGTAATGGGTTTTCTGATGCCTTTCAGTACAAGGCCAATTGTGCAGATGTGATCATCGCTAATGTGGTAGTGGATTTGGAAAACAACGCGATCATCATTTCTTTACTCTATATATCATGCTAACATGCATTCTCTCACTTTCACATAACAGATAAGGACAGTGAAAGTTAGCAATGTCTCCCTCGGTGCAACGGAGCATGATTTAAAGGATTTCTTTTCCTTCTCTGGGGATATTGAATACATTGAAATTCAAGGGTTGCTTCTCTTTTCTCTCTCTTTTCCGTTTACTAATTAATTAAATACACTGAGACGCAGAAAGTTGATTTCTTTATTGCAGCGACAACGAGAGGTCTCAGGTTGCATATGTTACCTTCAAAGATTTCAAGGGGGCAGAAACTTCAGTGCTTCTTTCGGTGATTCACTTCTCAACGTTTTTTGAGTTTTCTTTTTCTGTTCTTGTCCTTTTTCCCTCCTTGTTTATTATTGTAAACTTGCCTATCTAATGGAATTACTCTAACCCAGTTTTGTTGTGATCTCATCTGATTTTCTTAATCGTGTGTGCTATCTTTCAGGGAGCAACAATTGTTGATCAGTCCGTTACCATAGATCTGGCTCCAGATTACAAGCTTCCAGCTGCTGTGGCCTCAGCACTTCCAACTGTAATATTTATATATTTTCTAAGGGCACCTTTTCGTGTAACATCAATATATAATAACTGCTTCTGACGGTGTTCAATTGTTCATCCTCCTCAGGCAACAGAAAATGTAAGTCCTGGTGGTGCTCAATCTGCTGTCCACAATGCAGAGGATGTCGTGAGCAGCATGCTAGCCAAAGGATTCATTTTGGGAAAAGATGCGATCAACAAGGCAAAGGCCTTTGATGAGAAACACCAGCTTAGTTCCACTGCGACGGCCACAGTTTCTTCTTTGGACCAAAAGATTGGTTTCACTGATAAACTTAGTGCTGGAACAACCATGGTAAATGATAAGGTGAAGCAAATGGATGAAAGGTTTCAGGTTTCTGAGAAGACCAAGATTGCGTTTTCAGCTGCGGAGCAAACGGTCAGTAATGCTGGATCTGCAATCATGAAGAATCGTTACGTATTAACTGGGACATCGTGGGTAACCGGTGCTTTTAATAGGGCTGCCAAGGCAGCAACTGAAGTGAGCCAGAAGACAATGGATAAGGTTTCAGCTCAGGAAGAGGGTGGAAGGAAAGTGGAAGGAAGTGGTCCAGTCCATTAGCTTGTGAGTCCATTCTCCGACATCTGCTAGCACGGAACCAAGGGTTCAATATCGTCTCATTTGCGTACGTGAGCTTCCTTCTACAGCTACACGGTTAGTACTTAGTAGTAGTAGCAGTAGTACTTTCCTGTTTGTTTGGAATTGGAAGTTGTAATTTAGAATTTAGAATTGCTGTTCCATGTGATTTTCTTATGAGTGACAATTTTGATCGATGTTCTTTCCTTACAGCTTATATAAATTCAAATTCAAAACATATATATGTATAAAGTAGCAGAAGAGATGGATATTGGAAGCGTAAGAAATTTTATGGACATAAGTGTACGTATGCATGTAGCCATATATATATATATATATATATATAAATGATGCAATGCAACATGTACACTCTTCATATGATTGATGAGAATCGGTAACTGACTAGGTTTTAGCTAGGTTTAATAAACTTGTTGCTATTTTGAAGAATATTCATTCAAAATCTCCACTCAATCAAGCATTAATGTTAAGGAAAGCGGCTGAAGTGATGGCCCTGGAAAACTCGTGAAAATCGATACGGCCATCGCGGTCGGTATCCGCCTCGTTCATCATGCCGAACAGCTCCTGAACCGTGAGTGGGTGGCCCAGCTTGGCCATCGAGTGGGCCAGCTCCGCCGGGCTGATGTACCCGTTGCCGTCCCTGTCGAACAGGCTGAACATCTCCCTCAGCTGATCCTCGCTGTACGGACACGGACGCCTGGCGCCGGCTTGCAAGACTCCGTTGAGGTCCGGCCTCATCAGCGCCTCGAACTCCGAGAACTCGACCAGTCCGTTGTGGTTGGTATCCGACTTTCGAATCAGAGCCTGCAGCTGCTGATGGCTCGGCTTCAGCCCAAGCGACCGCAGCAGTGAGCCCAACTCCGGCTGGGTCAGGCTGCCGTCTTTGTTGCCGTCAAACGATCGGAAGATCTCGCGCAGCTGTGCCATCTGCTCCTCCTCCATATTCGCCGCCGCCGCCACCGAGTTATATCGTTTGCTTCTAGTGCTACTACTGCTACTAATGATCTTGCATGCATTCGTTCACAGATTTTCTTTGATAAAGAGGATCGATCATTCCCATCAGAATTAATGCAGCCCTCTGGTCAACATCACACGTCTGTAATTTATGTATTGGGATTAGGGAGACAAGTTCAACGTAACAATTAACTCAATGTTTGGCTGCAGTTACGGGTGCGCCAGATGTACATACGCGTGTACATGTAATGACTGATAAGAGTGATTAACGATACAATGATATATACCAAACCTAGCTACCCAGCCCTAATTAATCCTAATCAAAATTCAGAGAGGTTTTGAGACAAGTGATGTTTGGAAATTAGTGGTTGTTTTTTTCTTTGACGGGCTTCTTCCTTACAAATAAAAAATAAAAATCCCTATAATTTAAAAATTTTAATTTACGGCAGCGTTTTGAGTGATTTTTCTATTTATTTGACTCGGATGTTTAAAAATGACAAGATTTGTTTTTTTTGTTTTTTGATTCGTAATGATCATCACAAGAATTTCTTATTGTCCTCCTCTCGCTTATTCAACTTCGAATATTGGTTTACTTGTTGGAATAAAGAATGATACAATATTCATCATTGAAAAAAATAAATTTAATGCACAATATGGTCATGGCCGGCACAAATAATTGAATCAAGATTAAGAATAGCCTGAACAGGATAAGATAAAATAAAGATCATTAAACAATGGGAAATTCTTAATCAAATAATTAACAATTAAAAAAAGGTAAACATCCCCCGGAGTCATCAACAGTCGCTTTGGCCGAGTGGTTAAGGCGTGTGCTTGCTAAGTGCATGGGGTTCCCCCGCGAGAGTTCGAACCTCTCAGGCGACGCTTTATTTTAGTTTTTGTTTATTTTTGTTCTCTATAAATACTGCCTGCCTCCTTCCTAAAAATTACTGAAAACAGAAACAGCATATAAATAATTGAATACTGCCTGCCTCCTTCCTAAAAATTACTGAAGACAGAAACAGCAAATATGGAGACATGCGACAGCCGGAGGATCAGATTTACGGCGTCCGTTTCATAGTGGCAGTTGTAATTTGTGAATTGGAACAGCCAATATATATCTGTGGGGAGTAAACGCTACGTTCACAACGTGGCCATACAAAGAGTTGTTATCATTAACAAATGCCAAAACCAGGAACATCGTTTATGTTTTGAGTTCAATTTCTCTGCCAAGTAACGGCCGAGTGGTTAAGTCGTTGGTACAACAAGAATCTTTAGACCCAGGTACAGGGAGAGTGACGAGGCAAAAACCATATCAAAGTTCCATTTCGAGATTTATAGTACATTCTGTCAGGCATAAGAAGAATTCAATGTGCTACAAACAATCACAAGCTCAAAACCTCTCCTACCCAACATCCTACCAGCATAATATAGGGGCATGGCCTCCCAAACTCACCTGGTGCAATGCAATCTGAGTCCTTTCCTGCAGATTGGCATAACACCATTACAATTTACAGCTTTTGGTGCTCGATGGACGACCTTTTTAGAGAGGCCTAAAGTCGCATGGCTGAACAATGAAGACAAGCATTCAGATAAAGTATAGTAAATTTCCCGCCAGACAAACAGGAGGGGAAGGGAGTGAAAAGAGTACCTGGAGTGCGTCAATGCGAATGATTCTGCATCTGAATATCGATTATCGGAAGTGAGAAACTCTAGAACGGACGGCTGTGAACGCGCGCAGCCGTGTATATCTTCCTTGTGGGTTTTGCAGTGGTGGACGAGGAGGACAATATGCGACAAAATTGAGCAGCGGAACAACTAGTGCGAGATTCGGGTGGGTCAGTCGGGGCAAGTCAGCAAATCTGGGCCTTTAGAGCCTTTTGAAAGAAAAAGGCCACTAAAGATTCTGCGAGAGGCCCGTAACTCGAAGACGGCAGATGAGAGCACCGTGTAACGCAAGTTTACGTGTCATTGGGGCAAAGTTTGGGAATCAAATCCACGGTGTGAAATGAGAATATATAAACCATCCTTCACCCAACAACTTTGACGTTGACGAGTGACTAACTTATTACTGACTAGGGAGAATAATCCGCGCGGCTTAGAGAATTTTCTATTCTATATTATAATGGCTTTTATGTTTGGGGCTCTAAACTATTAATTCCTAAATATAATTATATAATTAATACATAAAAACAATTCTTGGAATCCTAATGCCACAAAATCACCCATTAGAAGAATACTACAACTACTTTCTAACTGTTAAACGAAAACAATTATATTATGTAATTCAATAAATCCAATACACTATATGCTTTTTAGTTTTATATACACTATATGAATACACTATGTTTTTTAGTATAATGATATACATATTACCTAATTTTTGTACAAAATACATTATTTCTTATACAAAATATCTTCTCGAAATATTCACTGATATATCTGTAAATTGAGTTATTGATATTTTCGTGAAAACCGATATTTGAAACCTTGATTATTCCTCTAACTTTTTTATTTTCTCTTTTCTCGTTTCAATTTCTTCTTCTTCTCCTTGCCTCGAAGATGAAGGTATACCACAATTGAAGGTATTTATTTCTTAGACTAAATGAATTAATTTAAGATCAATTAGTTATTAAAGGCAAACAGCTGCTCTATGTTACAAAATAAGTATTAGTTCAAAGAGTGGAGTCGGTGGACTACGTCATACGTTATGTCATGCGCATAAAAAAAAGACAAAGACTACTTATGTTTAAGGTGTAATTAGCCTAGCAGCTTGTCATAATACAAAAAGAATATGTGGTTGGACGAGTGTTGTGATACAATCGAGGAATCGAGGAATTAACCTATATATCTTTTAAAACCTCCAATTTGTTGCTAACTGTTGTCAATTTTAATCACAAGTCGCGAAAGGAATGCCCCCTACTCTCATTAAGTCAATAATACCCTTACCATAAGAACTATTACTGTAATTATTGATGACAAAATGTTGTAATTTAGTACGAAAATGAAGTTTGAATGTGTAGAGTGATATGTCCATTTATATCTTTGTAGGGTGTGTGCCTAATTGCCTATCAACCTACAAATTGATCAACACGCTAAATTGAGGTTAGTGTAACCTTTAATTATCATGTAAATTATCATTGTAAGGACAATACTTAGGTACTTACTAGTGAGTAGTCTATATACTCACTTTAATAATTTGGTCTAATAATATTTTAACACATGTTTTATTATTTTAAAAAATAAAACATATACTATTTAATTTTTCTTGAGCTTTTAAAAAATAAAAAACATATGTCATCTTTTAATTGGATAAAATCAAAATGTAAATATATAGAGTACTCAGTACTGAAGTATTATCCTAATTGTAAATTAGTGATGCTGCCAGGTAACTAACTAAATATCTCTTTTATCCCAAATTAGTTAATTAATTAATTAATTAGAAAGCAGAAAACAAAAAAACAAATATAAAATATTAAGGTAAAGCTAATTAGCTAACGTAGAAGAGAAGAGAGAGAAAAGGGCGCTTAAAGGCTGAAACTCCAAGGAAGGAGACTTAAAAAATAATTAGATTTTATTCACTTTACTGAGTCGTTGCGCCTTGTCGTCTCAAAGACTCCCAAGTTTCCAACGCACCCCTACGAGCAGAGAGAGAGAGAGAACTCCTACGAGCAGAGAGAGAGAGAGAGAGAGCTCCTATTTCCTTCAGAATTCTCCTTTCTTCCAGAGACAAACGAAAGAGGTAAGCAGGCACTCACTCAATTCTCACCCAATTTTAACCGAATAATATGTTTAATTACTTATTATTTCCATCCAATTTAACCAAATATCGGATTCTTGAACGATTTCTGGTCTGATCGATTCCCTTTTTGTATATATGTATATGTTTGCTTGGTTGCTGAGAAAAGCATAAGAAAAGTCATCAAAGAAAAACAAGAAAAGGGCATAAGAAACTAAACTATGAATTGGTTGGCTTGAACTTGGCATATGAACCCTTTTTCTCTGTTACCAAAGGGTCCCTCCTCATCAGAGTTCCATCTTCTGATTTCTCTAGGGTTTTTGGAAATTAAAGTTAGAGGCTTTGAACGGTTTCAAGAATTTTTATTTGAGGCAAATTCAGTTGTTATCTGTTCAGTTGGTTGTCAAGAAAATTGAAAGGCAGGGATTTCGGGAAAGAAAAGTTCCATCTTTGCCAATTCATTTTAGGGTTTAAGGTCGATTTTCCTTGCAGTTTTCTGCTTTCAATCTCATTATTTTCGTTTTTGTGATTTCGCTGTTTCATTAGTTATGGATCTTTTGGGTTTTGAGTTACTCAAAGATTGATGAATAGAGAAACTACAATTCTTATATGATATTTTTCTTTGCAACAGAATTATATCTTTCCATTTTTGTTTCAGAGTCAAAAGGTCTGCAACGATGAGTGACAATTTGATGGAGAAAGTGAGCGCTCTTGGCGAGCGCCTCAAGATCGAAGGGACTGAGGTTGGTCGAAAAATGAGCGCTGGATTTAGCTCAGTCAGCTTCAAGGTGAAGGAGCTCTTCCAAGGCCCAAACCAAGCAGATAAGATCGTTGAAGATGCCACATCCGAGGCACTCGAAGAACCTGACTGGGCTATGAATCTTGAAATTTGCGACATGATCAATACTGAAAGAGTTAACAGTGTTGAATTGATTCGCGGACTAAAAAAGAGGATTATGTTGAAGAATCCTAGGGTCCAGTACCTTGCGCTAGTGCTGCTTGAAACGTGTGTTAAGAACTGTGAGAAGGCTTTCTCCGAAATAGCAGCGGAGAGAGTTCTTGATGAGATGGTGAAGCTGATTGACGACCCTCAGACTGTTGTTAATAATCGCAATAAAGCTTTGATGCTGATCGAAGCATGGGGGGAATCGACCGGTGAGCTCCGCTATTTGCCTGTTTACGAGGAAACATACAAGGTATCTGTAAAGCATTGGTGCCTTTTTCATAACTTGTGTCAATTTTATCTTACATCTTGTTCTTTCATGACTAGAACATAGTTAAAGACAAATTCCACTTCTGTTACTCCTGAGTTTAGTTGGACTAGTAGGAAGTACTTAAAAATTTGAAATAGCCATCAGAATTTGTCCCGAGGTTCTTCCTATGAGGTATGATTGTGGCTAATTAGGAAATACACAATTTAGCCATGGTACTAGAGAGAACAGAAATGAATTTAGCTGGCCAGTTTACCATTGGTAAGGAATACAGCGCTAATGTTGAATAAGAAACTGAGTAACACCCAAAATTGAAAGTATACTGTACTTCAGAATTTACATGGTTTATGCTACTATTATCCTTATCCACAATCTGATTTTCTCGAGCCTCCATCGTGTTGGGTGGTGTAGTTGTTAGATCTATATTTCTGATGTTTGAAGAAGTGGTTTCATGGTACTTATACTTTTATGCTCGGACCATCTCAATTTCAGAGCTTAAGATCAAGGGGTCTTCGGTTTCCCGGTCGCGACAATGAGAGTTTGGCACCAATATTCACTCCCCCTCGCTCAGTTTCTGCTTCAGAGTCAGATGCTAGTTTTTCCCAGCAGATTCCTGTTGAGATTCCTGTGCAAAGCTTTACGGCTGAACAAACAAAGGAAGCATTTGATGTTGCAAGAAACAGTATTGAGCTTCTTAATACTGTTTTCTCCTCTTCACCCCAACAAGATGCTTTACAGGTGATTTTTATATTGTTTTCTCACTTGAATATCCTCTTTGACTCCTGCATCTAATCTGTTAATATATGGGATATCAGTCACTTACATTTTGTGAGATGCATGGAACTTTTGATGTTGCTACTTTTTCTTGTGTTATCTACGATCAATATGGTTTTACTTGTTTTTTTCTTTTTTAGGCAAGACAGTTTTAGGGACACTACCTATACTCAAACTTAAAATGGGCCTTTGGAATAGGTGAATTTACCACTCAGCCTGTTCCATAAGACCATATCCCATCCAATCTAGAGCAAAGTGGTACTGGGTTGGCCTTAAGACGATATCTTCCATGGGGACAGCCGGTTCAAAGCTAATTTAACTCATAGTACAATGTCAGCCCAACAAGGAATATGAAAACCTGATGCAATTATAATGCTGTATGAGGGCATATGTTTTCTTATGCAATTATGTATGTTTGTTCAAGAATAACTAGTTATGTATTTTTTATATTTAGGAACTAAGAATTAGATCAAAAGAGAGACGGATTAAATGTTGTTGTCTCACTGGCAGGATGACTTGACGGCCACACTTGTGCAACAGTGCCGCCAATCTCTATCCACTGTCCAGAGAATTATAGAGACAGCTGGAGAGAACGAGGCCTTGCTGTTTGAAGCGTTGAATGTGAATGATGAGATCCATAAAGCTCTATCCAAGTATGAAGAACTGATAAGGCCTTCAGTTGTTCCAACTGCGCCAGAACCTGCAATGATACCCGTTGCTGTGGAGCCTGATGAATCACCAAGTCATGTGAAAGAGGATTCCTTGATTAGAAAACCAGCTGCTTCTCGAGGTTTGGTTCATGCAGGGAGCAACGATGACATGATGGATGACCTTGATGAGATGATATTTGGCAAGAAAGGTGGAAGTTCATCTGAAGGAAGCCAAGATCCGAAGAAGCAGCAGACGCCAGCAAAGGATGACCTTATCAGCTTTTAAGATGGTTTAGATTTATAATTTAATATACTTGGACTGGACAACTGTGCTGGTGTTAATACCAGGCTATGTAGGTGTTGATTGTTGGAGATGTTGAAGTTTGATGTTTGAAAGATTTCACCTTCATGAACATAAATGTCGTATTTTTTTTTCCTGTTGTTCTCGGTACGTTGACCATTGTTTCTGCACATTTTGTACAAGTAATCAAATTTGGCTGCACAGTATCTGATGGAGTTATACAAGTACAACACTATATAGATTTGATTCATGAAGTATCTATGCAGCGGCCCTCTTAGCTTAGATATCGTTGAGATGTATACAATCACGTGTTTATCTCTCTAATCACGTGAATTTATGTTATGTGAAATGGGCTACCGGATCAAGGCCTTCCTCGTAATCTATCCAATTTTTTCCATATTCGTAAGAAAAGTTTTGGCTGACGGCCTTATGGTAATCATTAACTCGTTACTTGACGACCTCCTAGCTAGCGTAAGGCTCTTGTTCGGAGGTTTAGTATGCGACATTATTTGTATGTCTCTCGTCACATAATTATGAAAGGTAAGTAAATGGATTTATTGGAATAATATGTCGAGGTGCAAGGAAGACTGTAGTCAGTGAGTAGATAAACAAGTAGGCATTTTAATTTGTAGTTGCAGCATCGCATCGCATCGCATCGTCCTCGGAGATGAACAAAACAATGAGAAGCTTAATAGAAGGATAGGCCCTCACAGACTCACAGGCTCACAGCACAGGCTGTGGAGCAAACGAGAGAGAGAGAGAGAGAGAAAATGCCTGTGAAGCAAATGGCCAGATCCAAATCCCCCGTGCTTCTCCTACTTCTAGCTCTCCTCGCCCTCTCCCTCATCTTCCTACTCTTGTCCTTCCACAGCCCCTCCCCCGCCGACCCCTCCGCCATTCTCCTCCCAAACCAACCCATTTACAAACCCGAAACCTCCTTCGTCGCCTCCCTGGAGCGCTTCCTCCTCGCCCACAAATCCCGCCCTCCCAAGCCCCGCGATGACACCGTCATCACCACGCCCACCCAATCCCAACTCAAGCACCTGGACGATCTGGTCTTCCAGAGCGACAGCCACAGGTTGTACGCCGATCCATACTACCCGGTCAGCATGCCGATTAGGGTTTACGTGTACGACATGCCCAGCAAGTTCACCTACGATCTCCTCTGGCTCTTCCGAAACTCTTACAAGGAGACCTTCAACCTCACCTCTAATGGCAGCCCCGTCCACCGCCTCATCGAGCAGGTTTTACTTTTTTTTACTCGTTACAGTATTACTAATTCCATTTAATTTTATCAACGGAGCATTTGGATGCGGATGAATTGAATTGACGGGGCTAATTTTGTGCAGCATTCGATCGATTACTGGCTGTGGGCGGATTTGATCGCTCCAGAGTCAGAGAGGCTGTTGAAAAGCGTAGTGAGAGTGCATAGGCAGGAGGAGGCAGACCTCTTCTACATCCCCTTCTTCACCACCATCAGCTTCTTCTTACTGGAGAAGCAGCAATGCAAAGCACTTTACAGGGTCTGACTGCCACCCCCTCCCTCCAAGGTTTCCCTTAATTGCTTGCTAATTGCTGCACATCATACATACATATATACACATGTCATAACATATCTCGCATCGTTAGCATCATGCAGTGCACAGTTAACTTAACCCTTTTGCCCTTCGAGTGTTCAACTGTATTTTGAACCCCCTTCGTACTGCTAAGCTTATCTAGTATCATTGTTGTTATTTGTGTACGAAGGAAGTTGTCAAGTGGGTCACCGATCAGCCTGCCTGGAACCGATCCCAAGGAAGGGATCACATTCTTCCTGTTCACCATCCCTGGTCTTTTAAGTCTGTTCGCCGCCTCATGAAGAATGCAATTTGGTTGCTTCCTGATATGGACTCCACTGGCAACTGGTCATTATTTCACTTTATTTCTTTTCTGAGCTCTGAATTCACTAAAATTATTACTCGCTCAAGCTGGTTTAACTCTATTTTGCTCTACTTGTAGGTACAAGCCTGGACAAGTCTATCTGGAGAAAGATCTAATTCTTCCTTACGTTGCCAATGTTGAATTTTGTGATGCGAGATGCATATCTGATACTCGATCCAAGAGAACAACATTGCTCTTTTTTCGCGGCCGGCTTAAAAGAAATGCTGTAAGCCTTTTCATTTATTGATGTATTTCTGTGCTACAAAATGTGTTGATTTGAATTGAAACTGCTGGAAGTGATATGGCGTTTTCTTTCGAGATTAATTAAAGCAAGAGACGCGTACACTAAAGGAGGTGTTAGGCTTGAGTGCATTCAAAATGATTTTAAACGACAAAAGAACACGGTGTAGGATATAGAGGCGGAGTCTTAGCTGTAGCTAATGGATATAATTGTCAGTAGATTAGTGAATCGTTGTGGGAGAAAGTTTCTTCCCATTCTCGGCTTAAGAATCTCTGGCTCTTGTTTGCATGCGCATAAATTGTATTTCAACAGGTATAACTCATATATCGTGTTCTGCTTTCAGGGAGGGAAGATACGCTCACAACTCGTAGCAGAGCTAAGTGGTGCTGAGGGTGTAGCTATAGAGGAAGGGACAGCGGGAGAGGCAGGAAAGGCAGCAGCTCAGAATGGAATGCGCAAGTAAAATTTTTGGGATCCTGGCTCTGCTTTGTGATGTAATTTCGTTTTTTACATCGTGAATTTAGTTGAGTTGGTTTCTCTGTCAGGTCTGTCTTTTGCTTAAGTCCAGCTGGTGATACTCCCTCCTCTGCTAGATTGTTTGATGCCATTGTTAGTGGTTGCATACCGGTCATAGTTAGTGATGAACTGGAACTTCCTTTTGAAGGAATACTAGATTATAGGAAGGTATGGTTGTATAACTAAACGTTCAGATAATTGCTCACAGCTTAATGTATGGTTGGCCTTATACTCAACAGTTGCTTTTTATCTCTGCCTGCAGATAGCTTTATTTATTTCTTCTAGTGATGCTGTACGACCAGGTTGGCTTGTAACATTTCTTAGAAACATTAGCCATGCTCAAATAGAGGAAATGCGCCAGAATCTTGCCAAGGTATGTGACTGAAAAATTGAAGTGAATGTTATTATTTTGTCATTGCTGCTACCTGTATTTGAATATCTTGTCAAAAGGTTGTAGTAGACATAAATCTTCACGAGGACTGATTTTTACTATTTTTTTCTTTCCCAGTTCTCGAGGCATTTCCTCTACTCCAGTCCAGCCCAGCCCTTGGGTTCGGAAGACTTGGTTTGGAGAATGGTATGACTATCTTGGTCGATAAAATTGTATTGTTTATGACATGATGCACCTGCATAAACAAACATAAGAAGCCTAACTCCGGTTTAGAACTATTGATTTAAGGTTTGTTTATTGTGCAACTGCAACAGATGGCTGGTAAGTTGGTTAATATAAAGCTTCACAGTCAAAGATCTCAACGAGTGGTGAAAGAGTCGAGAAGTATCTGCACTTGTGATTGCAAGCGTGCCAACTCTACAACCGCAGGTCACTTGTAACTGTAATTATTTGCTAGAGTATTATTCTTTTGGTTTGGCTGTCGTGAGAAGTTATTTATAGTTGATTTCACGGAATACACTTGCGCTTTGTATACATATAATTTATATGTTGTAGCAAAGGGCTATTTGACAAAACAAAAACAGAATCATATGATTTATAGCAACTATCTTTTGCCATATGTTAGTAGTAGTAGTAGTGGTGGTGGTGGTGGTGGTGACAGACATCTCTCTCCCAATACTCTAGGGTTTGACTGGTATATCTTGGGTCAAAGATACAATGACCAAGATCTAAAGGTTAGAAACCTCGGAGTACACCATGGAATTTTCGGTCGCAGTTGATTGTATGGGAATTGGTTCTTGTTTAACTAATGAACTGCATATGCTTTGCATATTGGGCCGTCATCGATTCTAGGCTTGTAGAGGTTGGCCCAATATATCAGTGTTGGTGCGTTACCGTTGTCCGTTGGAATACTAATTGTAAAAGTAAAAGTTGATAGTGACGTGTTCTCAATTCTCAAGTTCAAATTTCAAATGCGTGTTTGGTAACTGGTTTGGTTTGGTTTAGTTTGGTTGGGTAAAGAGACCAAATAAAGCATGTTTTTCTCTCTCTCTCTCTCTCTCTCTCTCACTAAACAAGAAAAGGGGATGTGCGTGGGAAAGCGGTGGGGGAATGCATGTGCATGTGCTTGCTTGAATTGGGGGTGGGGGGGGCCACGCGGTCAGCATCTTTCCATGATTACGCCGAGGGCCGAGGCAGGAGAGGCGGGCCAACAAGAAAGACAAACCTTGGACTAGACGTGCCCAACATTAATCGGATTTTGCTCCTCCCTCTCATAACAATCATCCTATCTTATTAGGAAAATATTATATAAACATGCTAAATCTTCTCAAAACCCACCCCATAATCCCGTTTGCAATTTTTATATACTTTTTTTTTTATTGTTTTAAACTAGTCATGGCCAAATGGAATTAAACAACATTTTGTTTTTAGAGAACAAAATGTTCTATTAGTCACCAGATAACTATGAATTAAGGAATATTTAGTAATTTATTTTAAGATTGATATCAAAATTGGAGAATTAATTAATGTGCTTGAGTGTTTTAAATTCAAAGATAGTTGCCATCATTGATTACTTGATCACCAAGTGACCAAGAGAATTAAAAGAAATCGCTAAAAGATGCAGTGATAAAGCAATTGTTTTGGTGCAAATAGCAATTTTCAAACATTACCTTATTCATTTGTTCGTGTTTATTTTATAATATTTGTAAGCATTCTACGTATAATTGTTTTTTAATCGAATTATGCGTATAGTGATAGACGGAAGAAATATATAAAAGAAGATTCGTTGTGGCACCCATACCATGACAAATCGCACTAATGTACGTGCTACGTGCATATATATATATCATGACCTCTACAATTGTTGAGTTTTTATCATCACAAATTACTAGCAAAAACCAAATTTATTAACTTACTAGATGGGGGTAAATTACATATTTGGCTATTGAGTATTTTTATAAAAAGTAAATACAAAGGGAAGCGATGTCACGACACTAGGATTCAATGATTTTTTTTCTTTATATACAAGTGAGAGGCTTTAAATTTAATTTATATAAATGACAGATTGAATACTAAATTAATAATGATTCATTATTTTCGTTGCGTCAACAAATACAAAGAGAAGCTCTTGGAGCATTGGAATATAAAACAAGCACTATTACACAACAGATCTTAACAAATTAGTTTGTATGACAATGTCTAAATAGTACTTAATCATTTTCCATTTTTCAAAATGTGTAAATAAATAATTATTTTCCGATGGATCTAGTTTTTGTTTTTATTTTATATATAGAACGAACATGACTACTCCTCATGGTACTGATTATCGATACGTGACTAATAGCGCGACAATACAGTTCATTTGTTTAAATATTAAGTGGAATTTGGTAATATATATATATATATATATATATATAAATATTGTGCAGTAAAGTATTATTGGTAATGCAAACCGAGTGAAGTGGTCTCTTTGTAATTCTGTTTACACGTTTTTCTTTTTTCTTGTTCAAAACAAGTTTGATTTTGATTTCACAGTTCACACGTAAACTGAACACGTATAAAACTCCAAGTCGAGTCGCCGAGCCAGCCAGCTAGTACGATACTACAGCTCATTCGGTATCTCCTCAATACCCTTTTATTTTTATTTTCCTTTTTTGTTGCTTCAGCCTTCATGAATCATACATACATATTAATATTACTATTACTATTACCGCCAAAAAAGAGATAAAAGGCAATAATATCTTGGCTATTTTTTTTATATACTCCCCTAAAATTTGCTTATGCAGCGTCCACGTGGCATAGAAAATGATATTTAGTCACATTAGCCCATTATTTATTTATTAATTAAATAGTTTGAATTTAAAAAAAAAAGTGAGGTTAAAGTCAAGTTAAAGGGGATAGCGAAAAATAAGCATAATATCTTTGGCTGCAACTGCAAGTGAAAAAACAACACAGATACGTGGATTTATTGTAATCCTATTGCAACTTGGATCATAATCCTTGTGTAAATAATCATATCAAAATTAAATCTGCACTATATATATATATATATAATTGTATATCAAGTATGTATATACTAATAGATATAGATACCATGTTTTGACCTGTTTGGCATGGCAACGTTCAATTGAACGTTTCTTTGTATTATTCTATTCTATGTTGGGCAATCGGCATGGGGCTTAATCTCATTATACTTTATATATTTTTTAAGCCTTTAATTAATTACCTTTGACTTTCATTTTAATATATATTGTTTGACCCTTTTGCTTTTTACTTTTAAATGCACGTTTGTCTACATATTTACTGTTTGTTTATGTAAAATAAAAAAGCTGGTCTCAGAAGATACGGATACGATTTTGTTTAACCATTCTTCAATTATGTTACTTCAAAAATTACACTTACCAATTCGAATATTCGATGCGGGTGAAAGATTTAAACTTTCATTTATTTAAGAGGTGACTCGGGTGAGAATGTTGTTTTATTTTATTTTTGTAATATTTGATAGAATATGGAATATTCCCTGTCCAGTTTCGAGCCATAGACCTAAATTAAATTTAGTGGTAAAAATATCATAGATGATGTTGTTGTTCCACGTCTACACTCCACACGTAGGAACGACAGAGTCAAAACCTAAACTTATGAATCATCACGGAGTGACTTAGTGGTTCAGGTAAATTTCAGGCTCATATTCTACACGGCTGATTCTTAGTTCGATTTTTGGCTCTGGTGAATTACACGATGGTAGCTAGAGAGAAGCTGAAATGTCTCTGTGAGTTTTTCTGGGCCCCGAAAAAGTGGACTGCCGGAAAAAAAAAAAAAAACCTAAACTTGTGGAGAATGCAAAATCTGAGACGGTGAGGCTCCCATTTCTTAATGAGATTAATAATAATAATAATAAAATGGAAAGACACCTAAACTCAGTCTGTCACACGCAATTAATTTTACACCACCATAACCATTAAGACTAAGCACCGATGAATGATTCTTTCTATCTACGAAATAATAATAAATAAATGCGATATAAATCCAGAAATTATTCACAATTGGAGGAAATCTGAGACTGAAGAGGGAGCCGGCCATCCACCGCCCCCACCAACTCAGAACCTTCTCTTTGCCACCATAAAATCCACTGTACATATGAATCTTTTGTTTTTTCTTTCCTTTTTTACGAAACACTGTAATATCAATCTAAAATCTTTTTTTATATATAAAATCTAAAATCTAATTAAATCAATAAAATGTATAAAGTGCTAATTATACTTTGGTTAGTTTTATCCTTGTATGTATTTTATAAATATACGCTTTACAATATATATATATGTACACAATAGATAACGAGTGAGATAATCTTATGTACAAGCAAACCTATAAGGCCCACAATACAAAAATTTCTCATACTATAAGAGGGGATTTTGACACAGTCTATGGTTGGCCCATCTTATACTTGTAACAAATATAATACTCACATTAGGATGTATGTTGAAGAAATAAAAGAATTTCGCTTAAAAAAATTGACAAAATGTAATACAATATGAATATTTCTACTTGTAATTGCAAATAGGCGAGTAAGGTGCAAATTAGAGACATAGTGCTTTGTCTGTCTAATTTATTGACAAAAATATGTAACCTTAATGGTATTTGCCAATTTTGAAATACAAGGTCCAAATTATTACAGGCCCTAAACAATAGGGGCGAGAAATGGAATTTTGGAAATAAATAATTGACGTGTTTTCAGTTTGATTTTGATATGAAAAAAATTTAAAATTTGAAAATGAGAGCAATACAATCATGGGCAATAGTGCTTGCGTAGTCCTGCTCACGAGTCACGACTAAGTCAGTCAGTCCCTCCCAAAGCCAAACCCATTTGAACCCGTTTGAACCCGTTTGAGAGATTTTGTCTTCTCTTTCTTCCATTCTTTCTTTTGTTCTCAAATGCTAATGCTGCTGCTGCCGCCTCCTCTTCCTCCTACTCCTGCTGTGTCCCTCTTTATTTGAGATTTGAGAATTGAGAATTTGAGAGAGAGAGAGAGAGAGATAGATAACGCAACGCAACGGACAGTTGTAGAGAGAGAAAAAGAGAGAGAGAGAGAGAGAGAGCCGACTCGGCACCTTTGAAATTTGAAATTGAACAATTCCCCCATCATCTCTCTCTCACCTTCAGAGTTCAGACAAAACCCTTTCGCTTTCGCTTTGGCTTTCGCTGAGGCTCTTTGCCACCTGATCTTTCAGATCTCTCCTCTCTTATAAAGACGACGCAGGTAACCCTTCGTTCTTGTTCGACCTTGCTTTCCTTTCCTCTCGCATTTTGGTTGACCCCTGTCTCATCTCTTCCTCTCTGACTTTTACAGATTCGGACATGCTCCGCTTTTTTCTCCATTAGACAAAAAATAGGAGAGGTAACACGTTTTTCCCTTTTTTTTTGCCGCTCGTCTGTTTGGTTGCTTAGGAAAAACACGTCCACGGATTTCCGATTCGATTCGATTCCATGTGATGTGGGTTTTTACTGTCTACTTGGTACTCGGTGTTTCGCGATTTGAGATATAGGATTTTCTCAGCAGACAAACATAGTACATGATTTTCGTTCCCTTCTTACTCAGCTAGTTAGTTCCCTTTTACTCTTTCAAAAATACGGAAAATTGCAGTTTTCAATTTCTTTGTCTTTGTGAAAAACAGGAAGCAAGGATTACTCACTGGTACTGGTTCAAATATGGCGTCCAGATCGTTTAAGGCGAGCCGATCGAATCTATCATCAAACTCTGATATGCCGGATTCAAACAACAAGCCTCCCATCCCTCCGACTGTCACATTTGGCCGCAGAACTTCCTCAGGTCGCTACATCAGCTACTCTAGGGATGATCTCGACAGTGAACTTGGGAGTGGTGACTTTATGAACTACACAGTGCACATACCACCAACCCCGGATAACCAGCCCATGGATCCATCCATCGCTCAGAAGGTTGAAGAGCAGTATGTGTCCAATTCCCTTTTTACAGGCGGATTTAACAGTGTTACGCGAGCGCACCTTATGGACAAGGTGATCGAGTCTGAAACAAACCATCCTCAGATGGCTGGTGCCAAAGGTTCATCGTGTGCAATTCCTGGGTGTGATGCGAAGGTGATGAGCGATGAACGCGGGGAGGATATTCTTCCTTGTGAGTGTGATTTCAAAATATGTCGGGATTGCTATACAGATGCTGTGAAAACTGGGGGTGGTATTTGCCCTGGATGCAAGGAATCATACAAAATCACAGATTTGGATGAAGTGGCTGCGGATAATAACGCGCGGCCACCGCTCCCCCTTCCTCTGCCAAAAGTGTTGTCTAAAAATGAGAGGAGATTGTCACTGATGAAGTCAACAAAGTCTGTGCTAATGAGGAGTCAAACTGGGGATTTTGATCACAACCGGTGGCTCTTTGAAACAAAGGGAACTTACGGGTATGGGAATGCTATATGGCCCAAGGAGGGAGGTTTCGGAAATGAGAAAGAAGACGAAGTCGTTGATAGAACCGAGTTGTTGAACAAACCATGGAGGCCACTCACGCGGAAATTAAAGATACGTGCAGCTATTCTAAGCCCATATAGGTACATCTCTTACCTTATTCTCATCCAGTACTTACCTTTCGATGCGCATACTACGTAATGATGGCAATCTCATATGCAAAATGATAACTTTAAAACTTCAGAACATCACCATGCCACATCTTAATTTCATTCAGATGCATTTCTAAATTAAGTGGTAATAAGATCCATGTATACATAACTACATATATACATAATTACCATAAGGTGGTGATCACATGCTGTGTCCAAGGGTTAGTTTTTGAGATTGGAGGATGCATCGGACCTATGTGTCACCGCAACAACAATAACTGTCTACAATGAGCTACATCTTGATGTAGTCCTGCCTACTCATAGAAAGATCTGCGGCCAGTTATGTTGCGTCGAAGTTGCAAAAATCTTTGTCATGGCCTCTTGTTGGGAATATAATTAAGGACAAGTACTGATTTTGTAGGATATATATAGTGCACATTCAATGGTTGTTCTATTGTTTGTGGTTTCTTAAAATATTTTGTGTGGGCTCTGTAATTCCCAAGTATTCGGTCTTATTTGGGGTTTATTTATCTGGCATTGCTTATGAGGTCATTCTTTTCATTGTCCTGAAAATAATTGCTTTTTGCTCTCTGTTGCTTGTGCGTTCACAGGCTTCTAATCTTTGTTCGTATGGTTGTCCTTGCGCTGTTCTTGGCATGGAGGATCAAACACCCAAATACTGATGCAATGTGGCTTTGGGGAATGTCAATAGTTTGTGAGATTTGGTTCGCTTTTTCTTGGCTTCTTGACCAACTGCCCAAGTTCTGCCCAATCAATCGTTCAACAGACCTTAATGTCTTGAAGGAGAAGTTTGAAACACCTAGCCCCAACAACCCCACTGGGAAATCTGATCTTCCAGGCATAGATATCTTTGTCTCCACTGCAGATCCAGACAAAGAACCGCCACTTGTCACTGCAAACACTATCTTATCTATTCTTGCTACTGATTACCCTGTTGAAAAGCTAGCTTGCTATGTTTCTGATGATGGAGGTGCCCTTTTAACTTTTGAGGCCATGGCAGAAGCTGCTAGTTTTGCTAATATATGGGTACCTTTCTGCCGTAAACATTCTATTGAGCCCAGGAATCCTGAGTCTTATTTCAGTTTGAAGAGGGATCCATACAAGAACAAAGTGCTGCCTGACTTTGTCAAGGATCGAAGAAGGGTAAAACGTGAATATGATGAGTTCAAGGTTCGGATTAATGGACTGCCTGAGTCTATACGCCGACGATCAGATGCTTATCATGCTCGGGAAGAAATCAAGGCCATGAAGCTTCAGAGAGAGAACAGAGAGGATGAACCAGTGGAGGGTGTGAAGATTCCCAAAGCAACATGGATGGCTGATGGAACCCACTGGCCAGGGACTTGGTTGACTGCTTCATCTGAGCATTCTAAGAGTGACCATGCTGGTATTATACAGGTATTCCTCTAGTCCCGGTAACCTATATTATTCTGTTCTGAATTCAGATGATAGATTGTTCTTACATATTTTGTATGTCCACAATATAATAAAAGTAGGGCAGCATAAGGGTTAACATTTATTCCCCCTGTTGATGCAGGTGATGTTAAAACCTCCCAGTGATGAACCGCTGCATGGAGTCGATGATGATGCTAGGCTCATTGACCTCACTGATGTTGACATCCGCCTTCCCATGCTTGTTTATGTGTCGCGTGAGAAACGTCCAGGCTATGATCACAACAAGAAGGCAGGGGCCATGAATGCCCTCGTTCGAGCCTCTGCCATCATGTCCAATGGTCCGTTCATTCTGAACCTTGACTGTGACCATTATATTTACAACTCTCAGGCAATGAGGGAGGGCATGTGCTTCATGATGGATCGCGGAGGTGACCGCCTTTGTTATGTCCAGTTCCCTCAGAGATTTGAGGGTATTGACCCTTCAGACCGATATGCCAATCACAACACTGTTTTCTTTGATGTCAATATGCGAGCTCTTGATGGACTGCAGGGCCCAGTTTATGTTGGAACTGGATGTCTCTTTCGTAGAGTTGCCCTTTATGGTTTCGACCCACCTCGGTCGAAAGACAATCACCCAGGTTGTTGCAGTTGCTGCTTTTCTCGTCGTAGACAGAACTCCTCAGTAGCCAACACCCCTGAAGAAAACCGATCCTTAAGAATGGGTGATTCTGATGATGAAGAGATGAATCTCTCCCTGCTGCCTAAGAGGTTTGGGAACTCAACTTTCCTCATTGATTCGATTCCAGTGGCAGAGTTCCAAGGTCGTCCTCTAGCAGATCACCCAGCTGTGAAGAACGGACGCCCGCCTGGTGCTCTCACCATTCCCCGTGAGCTTCTTGATGCCTCTACTGTTGCAGAGGCGATTAGTGTCATTTCCTGCTGGTATGAAGACAAGACTGAATGGGGAGAGCGCGTGGGGTGGATTTACGGATCAGTTACCGAAGATGTGGTCACTGGGTATAGGATGCATAACAGAGGATGGAAATCAGTTTACTGTGTGACCAAGCGAGATGCATTCCGTGGAACGGCTCCTATCAATCTTACAGATAGGTTGCATCAGGTTCTGCGGTGGGCCACTGGCTCAGTTGAGATATTCTTCTCCCGCAACAATGCCCTCCTAGCCAGCACAAGGATGAAGCTTCTGCAAAGGATAGCATACCTCAATGTGGGTATCTACCCCTTTACCTCCATCTTCCTTATTGTCTACTGCTTCCTCCCGGCGCTTTCCCTCTTCTCTGGTCAGTTCATTGTGCAGAGCCTCAACGTTACTTTCCTGACTTATCTTTTGACCATTACTCTCACTCTGTGCATGCTCGCCATACTTGAGATAAAATGGTCTGGCATAGAGCTAGAAGAGTGGTGGAGAAACGAGCAGTTTTGGTTGATCGGAGGGACGAGTGCCCACCTTGCTGCTGTGCTTCAGGGGCTACTGAAAGTTATTGCAGGGATTGAAATCTCTTTCACCCTAACTTCCAAGTCAGGGGGTGATGACGAGGATGATGAGTTTGCGGACCTCTATATTGTGAAATGGTCCTCTCTCATGATACCGCCGATAACAATCATGATGGTGAACTTAATCGCCATAGCAGTTGGGTTCAGTCGCACAATATACAGCGTGATACCGCAATGGAGCAAGTTAATTGGTGGGGTGTTCTTCAGTTTCTGGGTATTAGCGCATCTGTATCCCTTCGCCAAAGGGTTGATGGGGAGGCGAGGGAGGACGCCCACCATTGTTTTTGTGTGGTCGGGGCTCATAGCGATTACCATCTCTCTTCTCTGGGTGGCGATCAATCCCCCTTCGGGTGCGAACCAAATTGGGGGATCATTCACATTCCCGTAAAATTAAATCTTGTGCGGAGTTACATTCCTTTATTTGTTTGATACCCGAACAAGTGAATCTTGTTCCTCCATTTGAATTTTTGGTGTAGCGGTAACTTTTGGACGAATTTGAGTAATGACTGTATTATTAGGAATGAAGAATGATGGGGACCAAAGAGGAGATAGGAGGAGGAGGAGGCGGCGGAGGAGGCGGCGGCGGAGGAGGGATATGATGTTGTCTTAGTTGTTTTTTATTCATGCTCATGCGTTTTAAGTGGACAACTATTAATTTCAATGTTTCGCTTTCACTTGGTAGATTCCTTAACCTCACTCTCATTACTTACTTGACCCTTGCAAATATTTGGATGTATTCTCGTCTCGTCTCGTCTCGTCTGGTCTGGCTGAAAGAAAGAACTAGTTAATATATTCGGATTATGTTTCCGAATATGTTATTTTTGTCTGATTCGGTGTCAATTGAATTTAAGGCTCTCTTATTTTAAACCCAACAGTTGCATTTTTTCCAAAAACTGTGAAGAGCCCATAGAGACTTTTGTCGTTTTTTGGTCAAAAGCTGGCTGGAGGGTGTATAAGCTTACAGAATTTTTGAAGAAACCCGTCCGTCATAAAACTTAATTTAGTGAAAAGGACACTACATTATTATAAAACAATCTGCTCTGCTCCATCAATTGAGGGTTGAGAGTTGAGAGTTGACACATACATCATTCGTTACTACAAGGACCACAACTTGCAAATGCGTGCTATACTTATTACGCTCTGCCCTTCACTTTCTTATTCCAACCATCTTTTGATTTCTTTGACTTCCGTTTCTTCGAAGCTGCCTTTTCTTTCAACCCTTCAGAGGTCTTTCTCTCCTCATCTTCAGCTTCGTTTATTAACTTCCCATTCTCCTCGTCCGCAGCGGACTGCATCCAACACTTGTCACGCAATACTCTTGTATCCGTCTCCGGTTCAATGACTGACATTCCACTCAGAGTGTAGTTGACCAAATACGTGTTTGTTTCGTGCCTGTCCATTCTGCTAAAATGCCTCTCAGAATATGAGAGGAGACCTTCAAGGATTTCCCCGATGCCTTTTATCTGACAAAACCAAAAATCACTGTCAACCCTTTCAGCTATCTATAGAGTGCTGTGCTTTTCTATGTAACCTTAAATAGACGCGCGCGCAAAGACAACTACCTCATTAATCTTTGTCGGACTGAGGATGTTGAAAACTTTTAAAAGCACAAAGTGTGCAACATGACACAGCTTTGGCTTTGTATTCCATTCTCGAACATATTCAAACAGTAGCCTGATCTCTTCCTCGCCAAGGGCAACAAGGGCTTTCTCCATCTGCTTTTCACTCTCTCTCTTCCTGCAGACAACTCGAATAGGTTACATTCTCAAAGTTTAAGAGACAACCAGCAAGTGAAAAAAAAACAAACATAAAATAAAAGCAAACCTCCAAATTTCAGAAAAACATTGATAAAGCCTATGAGGCCTGCGAAGCTCAAATGCGACTTGAATTGCTTTAGAAAAGTCAGCATCTAATACAGCATTTTCTAGTTCTTGATTCTTTAAAACACCTTCCGCCTGTATAATCATGAAATTTTCCATTATATCCATCAACTGAATTTGATATAACTAGACAAAGAGAATACAAATTAATAATCTGGTGTGGTGCGGGTAGCCTAGGATCAATATTTGTCCACATTTAATATCTTGAGATTTCACCTATCTGACAATAACCCAACTTATTAATGAAATTCAGTCAATTTTAGCATCAATGGTCTTGGAGATGAATCCGTTCAACTTTTAAGATTTTGCATTCGATGAAACCGTATTACCTCTATACACCAAAAATAAAAGCAATGTGATAACTCACCGCTCTACGAAAAGCTTCCTCTTTATCAGAGGCAGTACAATCATACCACATATTGATGACAGCATCGCTGCTGCCAGTTGCAAGCATTTCTGTCTTTTTTCCAACAGCCAAGGCATAAACCTGTAGGGTAAATACTGTCAATGACAAGGAAAACAAAAATATACTTGGTGGGGAAGAAAGGAAAAGGCTAGCTTGACCATCCAGGTTATGATTGAAAATCATTTTGAACGTTCCACTAATCATGCACAACAGTAATCGAGAGACTCAAAAATCCATCCAAGAGAACATAAGATGCAGGCTGTAAAGCCTGTAAGAAGACCAACATCAAGATATCTCACCCAACATATTGTGTTGCTATAATCCAAAGGTCCAATCTACCACTTGACTACCAAATGTTGATGATCACAATTTGACTACTATATGAATATCACATGTTTTCCGGTGTATTATCCAATCTCGTAGAGAAATTTTAATGAATTGATTAGAACATTCTATTATGTGACTGCAACATGACGGTCATGTGTAAATGATAGACAATGGCGAGAGTCTCAGACTCCTAACTTCTAAAAGCTCTAACTTTTAACATCTTGTAATATTTGAATATATCTAATGCCGTAGCCTATAATATGCATTATAGTGACAAGTAACTTGAGATACATATTTTCATCACCTTGTCGTCATGCTGATCATATGTAGCAATGCATTCATCGGTTTTGACCATCCACAGCTTTACCAACCCATCAGCACCTGAAAATGATAACATAGTCTATGCGTATATAATCAGAGTTTCAAGGTGAGAAGAACCAAAGTGGGAACTGAGCCTCACCAGAAGAAATAAATTGGGTTCCACGAGTAAGAAATGATGCTCTTAATACGCTTGACGTATGCCCTTCAAATGTTTTCAAGCACGAACCATCAGATATGGCCCATATCTTTATTGTTTTATCACCAGAAGCTGTTATAACACATTGATCAACTGGAGAGAACTCTACAGACCAAACCCCCCTTTTATGACCCTTAAGTACAACTACTGGTACAAGATCCGGAAGCCTCCATACACAAGCAGTGCGATCCTGATCAATGAAAAAACCCAGAAAGTTTAATAAGGTAGTGTCATTCAGTGTATTTAGGATCCTCTCTTTCTTCCAAAGAAACATCAACTATAAATAGTAAATGATAAATGAGAGAGAATCAAAGAATCAGTGCCTCAAAGCCTACAAACCTGTGAACCACTACAAACTAAACTATCATTTGGTGCAACAGCTACTGAATTGATATCCTTATCATGGGCTGCTACACCGGCCTTTGCTTTCAGATTCACTGGCTTTTCCGCATTGCCTGAAAGACCATCCATACTCCACACCTTGAGGGTACGATCACTAGACAAAGAAATGATATAGGTCATTTTAATCACCTAATAGAGCTCAATAGAAGTATCCTCCTTGAGGCTGCAACCCATAGGGTAATCTTTTAAACAAACTATTGAAAGCATCACCGGTAAACCCAAACAAAGATAGTTTAGGCTACAATTGTAAACAAACTGTAAGACAGAATTCTGGTAAAAGGATGAACTGCATAAGTGCTCACCTACTACCACTAATGAAGAAGTCTTTCCGCTTTTTTGAGAAAGCAATAGCTCCAATGCCTCCCATGTGACCTATGCCAAGACCAAGGCAACATTTGCTTTCTGAATCCCACAACCTAACCTACAGATAATGGAGTTAGAAATGCAAACAAATCACTTATTAACACGGAAATATGGAGACGAGAGAGAGAGAGAGTAACAGGGGAGGGGTGAGAATGAAGTGAAGGGAAGTGTTTTCACGGCTTTTGTGTCCAATAGAGTTCTTGCAATCTATACGACTGCCCTATGAGGAGAACAGAAACTAAAACTTACAGTGTTGTCTTTGCTTCCGGTCACAATAAGTGGTTTTCCACAACTTGATACACAGGTGTCAAGGCATAGAACAATTCCGGTATGACCTGCCAATACATAAGAACATGACATGGATGCAATGTCATATACTCGTACCTGCATGTTTCCAGATTACATAACAAATCAATAACATAACAGATATCATATTTCTTAATCACACATACTTCAAGCATGCACCTACGTGGTACCTTCGCCCAACTTAAAATAGATAGGACCAGGTCACCAGGCAAACCACAAAACTGTATATTTGTGAACAAACACGATAATTCCCAAATAAAAGACAACTGGCAATGAACAGATGGATGTTCAGCTACAAAACACACTAAAAACAAATAATGTATACCTGTTACCTAGAATATTCGTAAAAGCAGATTTGCATGCACAAGTTCTAAGCAAGGATTTTTGCAAACATACATGGTAGAAATACATAATGGTACACCGATTGAGAAAGGGCCTCTTTTAGAAGATTTCAATGTCAAAACTAATTTTCACTAAAATTGTTAACCAAGAATTCAGTTCAAAGGCATTTAAGATAACAATGAAGCAACATTTGGTTAGCATTGGACATTTTCATTTCAGAAGAAACTTACATATTTAGTAGAAACCAATTCTACTTGAAGCCACCAATATGCATAACTTAAGATAGATATGAATCTAGTTCATTTACCTGTTCAAGATTTGTGGCAACAGCAAGAAATTGTTCCTCATCTCCTACAAACTTCATATCCACAATCTCATCGTTGTAACCTACAAGTCTTTTGCTCAATTCGAATTCCAACTTCCCCTCTGGGAACTTAAATGGGGAATATAAAAGGAACTCCTGATCAGCAGTCACACAAAGCAACCCTTTATCTGATGGAAGCATGACGGCTGCAGTGAAACCCCTATTTGATTCATCCTCATGTGAAGATAGAGTAACATCTGAGGACTTTTGCTCATATAGGCAAACTGGACTGTCAAAATAAATAGAGTACCAGTAAAACAAACTCATCAAAAACAAACCATTCATTCAAAAGGCCTCACAATCATTTAATGCATAAGTAAAATTCTTTATAACCAAAATTACTTCAAACTACTAATATAAGAGCGCCCTCAGGATTTACCCTTCAGAATTCCAAATTCGTACAATCCCACGGTCACCAACTGTTATAAAACATATTTCAGGTAATCCACTTTTCTTCCCACTCTGCTTCTTGCAGGAACTCAAATAGGAAGATAGTGGAGTTCCAGAATGGATTGCACACACAGCTTCAAGGACCTCATATGTTGTTACAGTCTTCATGCAGCTATAGTCATGAAGGTCCCACAAGATTACAACCTAAAACCATTCAGGAATCAATATCTTGTTGGCATATCAACAGCATTGGAAACTAAAGAGCAGGACAAATAATGCTCAGCGAACTTTCCGGTGAGACAGAATAAGTAGGCATTTGAGAAAAGATGTCAACAAAATAGAAATTCAGGAGTGCATAACAAATAATTGATAATAGAACAAATGCAGATTCTTATGTCAATGGCTCAATATAAACAATCTAATTAAGGTTCGCCTCTGAAACCCTTCACTATCCATCATCTACTCATTCATAACCCAAAAGAACCCCGTGACAATATTTAAATGGCGCACACTCAGATCAAACTTAGCCGCCTCTATTACAAAGGCTAAGGCTCAGAACAAACAAAGAGAATACTAGTGGGTACTGAATAAAAGCGTAAATTGAGGCCTTACCTTATCTCTTCCAGCTGTGAGCAATGTCCATCCGTCTTCAGACAGTGACATACAAGTTACCGTTGAGTTATGCCCATTAAGCGTCGCAACGCACTTCTTGGTTAATAGGTCCCAAACATGCACAGTTGCATCATCGCTTGCGGAGAAAAGCTAATAAAATAGAGACCAATCAACATGATGAGTTGTTACAAATGCACAAAAGAAATAGTTTCAACTTATTTCATCCGGAAAACATAAAGGCAATGTGAGATGTGACAGCTATGTGGACATTGAGCTTACAAGTTGTTTAGTAGGATCGGGATGGAAGAGAACACTAGAAACAACCCCTTTGTGGCCTTTAAAGTAATGAGTGCAAAAGCTGCCATCAACATCCCAAACAAGAACCTTCCTATCAGCTCCGGCGGTCGCAAGCAATCCTCCAGACGGGTGACAAACCATTCCCATCACTGGCCCCTCATGACCCTAATCCAAAACCGAAAATGCCATACTCAATAATTTTTCATTTCTCTTGGTAATAGTAAATAATTAATCACCAGCCAAAGAGAAGCATTTGATTTGATTTGATTTGAATTGAATTAGGAAATTACCTTCCAAGAACGCACGCACTTCAAGGTGGAGAGGTCCCAAATCCTAATTTGGCGACTGTGACCGGCGGAGAAGAGCAGCCTGTCGTCGGGGCTGAGGGCCAAAGCGGTAACTTCATCTGAGTAGCCCTCAATAGTAGACCGAATCGAGACGTTCGATGAATCCACGATCTTAATGGACTCGCCGCACTTGCAGGCGATGAACGAGCCGTCGGATGAGACGGCGAAGGGCCCGCCGGAGTAGAACTGTTGCAGAGAGGGCACGCACCGGTAGTTCTTCTTCAGAGGTAGAGACGCCATGAGAGAATTGGTGGAGCTCCGCTCTCAGCGGTTGCAGAGATAGAGAGAGAGAGGGAAGAGGGGGGCTGTCTAAAACCGCTAATTGTGTCGGAGCTCAAGTAGGGTTTAAGGATGTTACCAACAAAAACCAAATAGGGTTTAACGAAAAAGAAAGACGGAGCGGAGAGAGATATAGGACGAAGTTGTTCTTGTTCTTTTTCTTTTTTAACTTATTACCTATGAGGCAGCCCAAAATATGGGCCAAGGAGGTGATGGGCTTTAGTTGGGCTGGCGATTTGTAAAATATCGTGAAGACTTTAATCCATTTTTGGTGGGCTGGAGTACTAGGCCTAAGAAAATTTCGATGATAAAAAATATGATTAAGTACTTAAAACTCTCAAACCTTTTAGTATCATTATAAATTGGTCCTAACTTTTTTAAGCATTCCAACCAAGTACTCAATTTATTGAAAATGTCACATCTGTTAAGCCCCAGTTAACTTTTCTGTTAAATATACATGTGGCAACAACGGGTTCGACTTTTGAGTTCAATATGTATGTAGTGGTTGGCCCATCGCGTAGTATAGTCCAATCCTCCTTCTCTTAGAACAAAATATCGTTGTATAAAAATAAAATAAAAAGTATAAGTAAAATCCACATGCAACGTGAAGAAAGAAAAATCTTGAAAGTGAAATGGAGCATCAATTCCACTTGTTGTTACACATCCATGTGGTTGGTACCCTTAACCTTAAAGATATATAGTTTCTTGTTTTAATGCTTAATTTGTTCGTGCGTTAAAAATTGAGGCACGAAGAAGACTATTTGGTTTCCAACAACAAAAAATAAGACCGTTGGGTACTTGAAATCGTATCATTGGGTGGCCCTATAAGGTCAGTTTGTAGGGTGGAGGGGCTTTTACGCAGTAATCAATTAGTTGGAGGTGAGAATATGGGACGATGGGGAAAGGCAGCTTGGTGAGTTTTCATTTTTTTGGTAAATACAAGATAGACTAATTATGTCTTAATCACAAGGGATTAGTAATGCCTCGTGAGCTTTAGACTTTGTCTCACTTTGTCTTATAAACTCTTAATTATTGCTAACCTCTTCTCAATCGTAGTTTTTTTTCATAATTTTCTGCTAATTTGATGTGCAATACACATGACAAACTTTTATGCAAACCACTCTAAACTGAACATAATAATTGACAAAACCGACGGTTTAAAAGACATTGACACGAGTTAAAAGTTAAAAAGAAGTCGTACAACCAAATTAAAAAGTTCAGACGAGAAAGTGGGAATATAATAAAGTCTGAAATTCAAAGGTCATTGCTGAAGTTTTGGCCTATTATAAAAAGGAGGGGTGACTAACAGGCCATGAAGGCTTGGTTGGTGATTGAACGTGAGGTAAGGCATGCTTCTCCTCCTGACCCTTTTATCCCTCCAACCCAACGCAAACTACTCAACCCCATCTGCCAAATCTACCCCTCTCTCTCTCTCTCTCTCTCTGACCAGCACACACAGCAACCCTTGTTCCTACCTACCTACCTCCTCCTTCTTACCCCCGCCTGGCCTCTCCGCCTTGTATTTATTCCTTCTCACTAACTCTACTTCTCTGCGATCAACAACAACAACGCACACGCAGCTACTCTCTCTCTCTCTTCAATCTCCCTCTCTCCTCTCCTCTCCTCTTTCTCCAATTCTTCTTTTTCTGTATATTGCAATTTGTTTATTGATCGATCGATCACATATAAAGAAGCAACAGACACCATGATCTCCATTGCTTCTAATTCCGTCGAAACCCAAAAGCAGGCGGACATATCTCCCACTCTCATGCCTCCTGAGATTAATTCTACCTCCCAACAAAACCAAACCAAACCCAACAACATTATTAATCCCACCACCTCCACCGCCACGACCGCCACTAACCATGTATTCAAATCAAAACTACCAGACATACCCATCCCCAACCACCTCCCTCTCCACACCTACTGCTTCGAAAACCTCTCTGAGTTCTCCGACAGACCCTGCTTGATCCTGGGCTCCACCGGAAAATCATACTCTTTCTCGGACACCCACCTCATTGCTCAGAAGACCGGCGCCGGCCTCTTCAACCTCGGCATCCAAAAAGGCGACGTCATCATGATCCTTCTCCAAAACTGCGCCGAGTTCGTCTTCGCTTTCATGGGCGCTTCTATGATCGGCGCTGTTACCACCACAGCCAACCCCTTCTATACCGCCGCCGAGATTTTCAAGCAGGTCAAGGCCGCTAATGCCAAACTCATCATCACTCAATCCCAGTACGTCGATAAGCTCCGAGAACATCCCTCCTCCACCGACGGCGCCGACCAAAATAACTACCCGAAACTCGGCAAAGACTTTAAGGTCGTCACGGTCGACGATCCTCCGGAGAATTGCTTACATTTCTCAGTGCTCTCCGAGGCCAACGAGAAGGAGCTTCCGGAGGTGGTGATCGACGCGGAGGACTCGGTGGCGTTACCGTTCTCGTCGGGGACCACCGGGCTCCCCAAGGGAGTCATTCTAACACACAAGAGCTTGGTCACCAGCGTGGCCCAGCAGGTGGACGGAGAGAATCCAAACCTCTACTTGAAGGAGGACGACGTGGTATTGTGCGTGCTGCCGTTGTTTCACATATTCTCGTTGAACAGCGTGCTGTTGTGCTCGCTGCGAGCAGGGGCGGGAGTTCTGCTGATGCACAAGTTTGAGATCGGTTCGCTGCTGGAGCTGATTCAGCGGTACCGGGTGTCGGTGGCGGCGGTGGTTCCGCCGCTGGTGATAGCGCTGGCGAAGAACCCAATGGTGGCGGAGTTCGACCTGAGCTCTATTAGGGTGGTGTTGTCGGGAGCGGCGCCGCTGGGGAAGGAGCTGGAGGAGGCGCTCAGGAGCCGAGTCCCTCAGGCGGTGTTGGGTCAGGTTAGTACGACTACACATGACTTGTTGTATTTCCGTAACGCATATATATATATACATACAATGACAAACTCAGCGGATATTGAATGATCAACTTTGGGTCCAACTTCAGTGGTACGTACCATTGAATGGTACGTACTGTTAAATGGCTAAGATTCATTTGGGGCCCACTGCAAATTAATCTGAACCATTCAATAGTCGTACCATTGAATGGTACGTACCACTCAAGATTTTTCAATCAACTTTCTGTTTTCACAATAAATTTCCCGAAACTAAACGGAACGAGTAGCACTAGGAAAATGGGACAACTCATCAATTACTAACAAGGGCATTCTTGTCATTTTATTGGTTGGTATATGTTAGACTGAGTCATGTTTACTTGTAATGAAATTCATGAACGAAGAAGTGGAGAAAAAAAATAAAAGTTGATATTATTTTCAAATTTTTCAATCGACTAAAAAGGTTGTAATTTGGGATTAGAGCATCTAGTTTAAGATTAATTGGCAGTGATTGATAGAAGCATGTATCAAGATCCCTTCTTTTCCGGTGTTTATACATCACACTCTCAATATACATACATACATACATACATACATACATATATATATATATATATATATATTAACCTATTGATTTAGTTGTAATGCCCTATATATTATTACAAATTCTAGATCGGATCGGATGACACTAATACCACTGCCCCCTCCATACAATATTGTCTAGCTCCCGCGCTGACCATATGAATTGTAAATCCAACATTTTATTGTTACTAATCACAATCATTTACAGAGGGCACCTAATAATTCTAAATTAGCAATTTAAGTGGAGTGTATTGTTAAAGTGTTGTTGATATGGAAATACGGCGTTGGCATGCTGTCCGGTCAATTAATGTGACATGTGTACACAAACAATGCCACTGGCTATCTTATTAGAGTGTGTTGAGAAACAAACTTACGTGTTCCTAATAATTTGTTTTCAAATTAATTTAATCCTCACCCGCATGGCACCTATATATACACACACACATATGCCCTCTCTCGTGCACCCCCAAATTGGCCGCTCCATAGCCTCAAACTTGGCTAATTCCATTCAAAATTTGTTTTATGAAATTTTAGGATCACCTTATTTGATTACGGATTATTAGATTTGTTGTGCCTTTCTTAGGATCACCAACAACCACAATAAAGTTAACTAAAAGACAGTTAGGAAGGGATTAAGTCGATCACCGAACTTATTCCAATCCTAAACACAATCTATTTGCACAAAATAATAAATTTGTTCGGCCTAGTTGTTGTGCCTATTTAATTAAATGAATGCATGCATGGGGCTACCGGCTAGGGAATTTGTCATTGTAAATGTCATTCTTAGGTCTCGATGGCTTCCATAGTTGTTGTGTTCCCCCCCACCAAAAAAAAAAAGTTAGGATGAAAATTAATGTATGGATGTACGAGTTACAATAGGAGCCACAAAAGCAAAGCAATAAAAAAAAATATTTGAAGGCGGGACCCTAGCTAAGGGCATTTCCACCCATTGTCCAATTGCTAGGGCAATTGGGGGCAATTGCCCTACCAAGCCCTTTTGCTTCCTCCAGCGGGCCTTTTTTCAAAAGGCAATTGGTGGGTCACAACATGCCCAACCAGCAGCCCGAGCAAAAATTGCCCTACCAGTTGCCTCTCGGTTGCTGACGTCATGCTGACGTCAGCGGCCTTTTTTTTTTTTAATTTAATTTTTAAATTTTTTTTTTATTTTTTATAAATACCCCCAATCATCTTTTTCATTCCTCACATTACAACTCAATATTTTTTTTCCTACATCAACTATATTTATTTTTCACCTTCCAAATCCTTGTTTTACAAAAAAAAAAATTTTATTTTTTAAAAAATAATGACACGTGTCGTGACGAGAGTGGTTGAAAATGTCGGTGCAAAATATATGGGGATAATCACAAGCCTCGATAAAGCCAACAAAAAAAAAATAATAATAATAATAATATTTTTCCTTGCCCTTGCCCTTACCCTCCACGAACGGGTGGAGTTGCACAAGGGCAAGCACTGTTCACGGAAGGCAATTGTTGCCCTTACCCTTGCCTTCCACCAACGGGTGGAAGTGCTCTAATAGATTGGACACAAAATACATCGGGGCCTAGCATGGATGCATGCATGCAGTCACACTCGTCAACAGCGATGATCAATGGGATTAAAGACCGCTCTCGTAAACCCTATTTTATAGGACCAAAAATTAATATCTAATTAGAATCTGCTTACCGGTTATTCTTGACTAAGTTATGTGTGTGTAAATCGTAATTAGTTGAAGTTATCAAGTGTTAACAATATGGTTAACTAGTTAATCACTGAATGTAGGGTTACGGGATGACGGAGGCAGGGCCGGTGCTGTCAATGTGCATGGCATTCGCAAAGGAACCGATGCCAACCAAGTCAGGGTCATGTGGGACGGTGGTCCGAAATGCAGAGCTCAAGGTCCTTGACCCTGAAACTGGTCTCTCACTCGGCTATAACCAACCCGGCGAGATTTGCATCCGTGGCTCTCAAATCATGAAAGGTATAATTAACTACCTATATACCCTAAATATTAATCTGCTTTAATTAATTACTGATCGATCTCTGTACTTTCTGATGATTAACCATATATTGTGTACGATGCGTACCCTACTAGGATATTTGAATGATGCTGCGGCTACGGCAACCACCGTAGACACGGAGGGCTGGCTTCACACTGGTGACGTGGGTTATGTGGATGATGACGATGAGGTTTTCATCGTTGACAGAGTCAAGGAGCTCATCAAATTCAAAGGCTTCCAAGTATGCATGTGATTATATATTATTTTCGTACACACACACATATATATATATATATGAATATCGAGTCTCTACATTTAAGTTTTGTGCATTTTCACATTTCGCTAAATTTCAACCATTATAATAATCGAACGATTTAGAACATGACACATCATCTATAATTAAGTTTAGGAAAATACATAGGTACTCACTAGTGAGTACTCTATATACTCATTTTAATTATTTGACCCAATAATATTTTAACACATGTTTTATTGTTTAAAAAATAAAACACATACTAGTTAATTTTTCTTAGGCTTTTAAAAAATAAAGAACACATGTCATCTTGTGATTAAACCAAATCATAAAGTGAGTATCCAAGTATTATCCTAAGCTTAAGCACGCGCTTGATCACGACAATTCAAAGAAACTCACTCCCCGCTATACCCACTCCCGTGTGAACACGTGTCCACGTTTTGATTATTCATTTTAATTATTTGACCCAATAATATTTTAACACATGCTTTATTGTTTTAAAAATAAAACAACACATACTAGTTAATTTTCTTAGGCTTTTAAAAATAAAGAACACATATCATCTTGTGATTAAACCAAATCATAAAGTGAGTATCCAAGTATTATCCTTAAGTTTAAGAACAAGGCTTGACTGCTGACAATTCAGCAGCCACTTCTGCTTATACCCACTCCCGTGTGAACACGTGTCCACGTTTTGATTTTTTTAATCAAAACTTGGACACGTGTCCACACAGAATTGAGTATTCAGCAGGAGCTCCTGCTGAATTGTAAGCAGCCAAGTTATTTTCTAAGTTTAATTTTAACTATCAATCAAAAAAGAAAATAATATTCCTAAAGGACTCATGCGATTAGTTTGAGCATCCCTCTTTCTTTTCCTGTTCACGTTTGTCTTTCTCCTTTATACTGCTTCTGTCTCCTTTCTTTAATTGTGATTCAATGGAAATTCTCCATGGTTGGAAGAATCTTTAAATCCAATTAAGAATAGAATTTTCTTTGTGATTATTTTCTCTTCTTTGATCCCAGTAGTACTAGCTAGTCTTCTTCAGTTTCCCCAATGAACAAAAACCCTCTTCTTTTTAAAAAAAATATAATTTGAGGTCAACAGGTACTAATGTAATTAACCTATCATTCAATATAAAATGATTCAAATTCTCAACCAAAGTTTCAAGCTCATGACAAGCTTGTTTGCCTCCATGAAAATACCGAGAAATAAAAACAAAACTTAAAAGGTAACAAGACTGAAATCAATGATAGCAAAAAGTTTTAAAATCCTTTTTCAATGACCAAAATGTCTGTAGTCATGGGCGGTTTTCCATTGAGTCACAAGAAAAAAGAGCAGATGAAGACGCACAAACTAGAGAATTGAGGAAGACGCACAAATTGATGAAGAGTCGTAAACCCTAATGGCAAATAGAGTTAACGTAAGTTTGGATTCTTTTTAGAAATTTTAAAACTTAATTGTAGTTAAATTAAACTTAATTATGGGTGATGTGCCATGTTCAAAATCGTTGGATTATTATAATGGTAGAGATTTAGCGAAATGCGAGTAAATGCACAAAGTCTAAATGTAGAGACTCGGGATCCCATACATATATATATATATATATATATATATATATCCGGGGGCTTATATATATAATCCTGTCTTACAGGTGCCACCAGCTGAGCTGGAGTCCCTCCTTATAAGCCACCCATCCATTGCAGATGCAGCTGTTGTTCCGTAAGTATTTTACACTAATGTTTAATTAATTTACACATTATTATTAATTAATAATCACTAAAACTGGTTGAAAATTTGAATGAAACATATGATGAACGTGGGTACATTTGTTAATTTATTAATGATTACAACGAGCAGGCAAAAAGATGATGCTGCTGGTGAGGTTCCCGTTGCATTTGTGGTTCGGTCTAATGGTCTTGAACTTACTGAAGAGGCTGTAAAAGAATTTATAGCAAAACAGGTATATATATTATATAAATATATAAATTTGCAAAGGAATTATAATTAAGTCTGAAATAGTGAAATTAAATGAGTGAAAAGCAATGCGAATGCATGGCATTATTAATTAATTAATTAAATAAAATGAATGAAACTGCAGGTGGTGTTTTACAAGAGACTGCACAAGGTGCACTTCGTCCATGCAATTCCAAAGTCTCCGTCTGGAAAGATCTTGAGGAAAGACTTGAGAGCCAAGCTTGCCGCCGCAACCCCACTGCTGCCCTAATTAATTATTTCTGCTGGAAAGATCTCTCTCTCTCTCTCTCCCGTCGATGCATGTTTTGATGAATTGTACTGTAGTGTGTCATATGTAATTTTGATGTTATTATTTATTCCATTTGAGAGTGAATTAAACTCAGCTCGATCGGACGTGTAATTCTTTGAAAAACTATATCAACTTTGGTATCCTATATCAAGTTCAACTATGAAAACTATACATATCAAATTTGTTGATGAATAAGAGTATCGGATTTTGGTATCTTTATATGATTAATATCTCTAGCTTAGCCTAGTACTGTTGAATGTTGATCTTGTATGTATTGATCGTTGAGAAAGTTAATTAAAATTCTATTTTAATTATCTAACAGTTTCGTTTTAATTAATTAATTAAGGAATGTTTTATTTTCCGCACAGAATATACAATTTATAAGAAAAGAAAGGAAAACAACCTAAAACCTCGGCCACAACCAAAACACCAAATGCCTTTTGCACTTGGACCAGCAGGAATTGGCCCAATGTCATTAAAACCTTTTTGACGATTTGGATAATATTCGTCAACCCATCACCATCATATTTATTTCATAAGAGACACCTACAATTAAAAATAAAAACGTGATCGTCAAGTTTTTGTTTTTTGTTTTTAATATGAGCGACATGAGGGAAGGGTTTTTTTTTACGAGCAATACGAGGAAAGAGACGGAAATTGAACTTAGGACTTTGAGTACATATTGAGGATGTTGAGAGGATGAATTTCAAATTGAAAAATAAGAGATCTTACCTATGTTTATAAGAAGTTTGGCTACTTATTCTATTGCACATTAGTTTTATAGTGGAACCACAACTTACTTCATAATATTATAGCATGCTAAGTTGAGTCTAGTGACCCGCATGCTCATAGGTTACCCAATTTATTTTGTCCTTGTCCACATGTCAGATTTACATGAAACTTACGCGTGAGAAGACGTGTTGAGATGATGAATCTCGCATAAAAAAAAAATTAAGAAACCTTGCATGTAAAGAGTTGGATTACTCTATGTTACTAATTGTTTTTAAGGTAAAACCTTGGCTTCATTTTGGAAAAGCTATGATCTATTTGAGTTCTACAATTCTTCGACCTTGTCAAAACAAAAGAGAGAGAGAAAAGTAAGAAATAAAATTTAGGGCTGGGCTAGGTGTTCAGAGATCGGGCGCAAACATTTATGTTTTATTAGAACTGCTGGGCCAAGCTATTTAAAAAGCTCAGAAGCCCAGTTTATAGATACAAGCAAGCACCGTTGCCCCGACCCAACCGCAAAAACCGCCATATGTGTAATTACACATATACACCCGCTCAACACAAACCCTACAAAAACCCTCAACTGAAAAAGTCTGAACCCTCTACCGCTTTCCATGGTAAGAACAGAAGAGGGCATTCCCTATTCAATCAATGTGGGAGACAGAGAGAGAGAGAGAGAGAGAGTATTAGATAGATTTTCTTGGTCATCAAGACAACATTTTTCTCCCAGCAAATATATAAATTCATTAAACCTCTCTAAAACCCTTCTCCCATTTTTTTCTTCCAAAATTTCAATTAATTCCAAAGGGTTTTACTTTTCACTATAAACCCCCAAAAGGAATTGCAAAAATGGCCAAGACATATGCATTAGGGCTTATCACCGCCGTGGCCGCCTCCGCCTCCTTGTCCAAGACCAACTCCAACTGTGCTTATGCCGACGGCCCTTTCAACTTCTCTCCCTTCTCTTCTTCTCCTTCCAATGCTTCCCAACAACCCTCCTCCGCTTCTTCTCCTATACAGTCTGCGCCGTCAGTTCCGCCGCCGCCGTCCTCCTCGACCGGAGGTGCTGCCGAGCCTCCTCCCCCTCCCAAGGTTCGCAATGATCATCCCAGGACATCTGCGGCTGGCTTCGATCCTGAGCCTCTGGAGCGCGCTGCTAAGTTGCTGGACAAAATCGCCAAATCTTCTAGTGCCAAAGAGGTTGCAAAATTTAGGGCTTTTTGTTTGTATCTTTTTCGGGAATTATATTTGTTTTGTTTTTAACTGGGATTTTGGGATTTGATCTTCTGCTTTTATTGACGGGCTCTGTTTGTTATTTAGTCACTTGATAGCAATAGGAATTTTAATATTGATGGTTCATGTCTAAATTCAGAAGTTGGAATGCAGCTATGGTGTGTGCCATATTTCGTCGTATGCTTTATCCATGTTTGTGCTTAGAGAGAAGTAAAAGGATGTATTAGAAATTTCATCACGCAGCCCTTTTGTTTTAATGGTTTTCCGTGAGATTTTTTTGTTTAATGGTTGCTCCTTTGCAACTGTATAGGTAATCGGAGCTACGGTGAAGCATGAAGAGACAAGGCAGGCTGAGTTGAAGGCAAAGGCTGCGGAGTATGCTGCAATGAAAGCCCAAATTGAAGCGGTAAGATGTTCTACTTCGTCCCCCAATTAGGGTGTTTTTGGATCAGTGACACTCCTATAGGCTGTACGTTCGTAAAATCCCCAATTGATTTACTTGGCACCAGTTTTTGCTGAAGTTATCTACTTCATCACCTGACAGGATACTAAGAAGGCCATCTACGAGGAGCAGAAAAAGCTAGCTCAGTTTCAAGCCCAAACAAATTCCCAAATGGCTAGGTATCAGGATGAATTGGCAAAGAAGAGGATGGAGGCAAGCTGACTTGTACTCTTTTTTGGGATTTCACACGGAAGCTTTTCAGAAAACGAAATTCAATTCTAAATTCAATTCATTGATGTTACTGCAGAACGAAAATAGATTGGCAAGAGAGAGGAACCAAGAGATGGTAAAATGGCAAGAAGAATCAGCAAATAGGCTGGAGCAAGCTCGTCGACAAACAGAAGCGCAGATCCAACATGAGATTCGACGGACTGCAGAGCAGCAGGCTGAGCTAGACCGTAAAAATTTCGAAAAGAAGTATATGGCAGAGGCAGAAGGGAAAGCCCTTGAAGCAAAGCTAACTGCAGAAATTAAAAGGGACCTGCTGATACAGCGTGGAATAGCTGAGAGAGAGAAATTGGTTTCTGCCATAAATACCATTTTTGATCATATTGGAGGTACTTCGTCTTGTTTTGCTATTCTGTAGCTTATACTGCCTTAAAATGAATATAAAGATAAACAAACATGCATGTCACTTCATCTCAAGTAAAGTTCTTTGTGGTTTTCTTTTTGTCCTTGAATGTATAGTATTTATTATTTAAAATTCGAGCCATACTCATTAGCTTTTTCTTTATCTTACACAAAGAAGTATGATACATCGTCATTTGGAATATGTCTTCATCTTAATGTTCCTCCTTCAAACTAAAAAAGGGCAGCTGTTCTATCTGCCATCATATACTTGTTTGAAGTTCGAACTAGTGTAAGTTAATGTTATTTCTTAAAAAACTGTTGATGCAGAATTAGCTTTTTTTTGCAGGTGGCTTGAAAGCGATTCTGACAGATCAGAATAAACTAGTTGTTGCTGTTGGGGGAGTTACAGCTCTAGCTGCAGGTGTTTACACAACAAGGTCTGTGTTGATATTTTAAACGAATATTTGAAATACTGCATTTTCCCTTTACCTGTGTGTGGCCTTTCCTTTGAAACCTAGGAATCTATTTGTTGCTTTCTATACTGCTGGCTCATCTTCTCTTAATTTGCTTAGTAATTTTTGTTTGTTTTGCATGTGGAGAAAGAAAAAAAAAATGCTTGGTTGGCATTTGACTCTCTTCCCTGGGACCAACTCCCTAGGACATGAAACTCTTGATTGGTTATTCCCTTAGCAAATGCCCATGAACTGTTAAGTTCTGGAAATTAGTTTGTTTTGTTATTCACAGAGATAGACTTGCATTTAAAGTCGTAGCAGGTTACAGTCTACCCTCGTGAAATAACTTGTGTTGGGCTATTAATTTTACCTTGCCATTTGCTCTCCACAGTGCCATAGCTTATGCACGTCTGATTTATCCAATGCAGAGAAGGTTCAAGGGTGATATGGAGCTATGTGGATAGAATATTGGGGCAACCATCACTGATCAGAGAGTCCTCTAAAGGAAAATACCCTTGGTCAGGATTATTCTCACGTTCTATAAGCGCCTTATCTCTCGGTGGCAAAAAAGGTCAAATACAAAATGGGAAGGCCTTTGGTGATGTTGTTTTACACCCTTCTCTTCAGAAAAGAATCGAACACTTGGCTAAGGCAACTGCAAATACAAAATCTCATCAAGCGCCGTTCAGAAACATGCTCTTCTATGGTCCTCCAGGAACTGGGAAAACAATGGCTGCTAGAGAGATGGCTCGTAAATCTGTATGAGATCTGACCCTATCTTTAAACCAATCACGTATTCAGTTTTGATTTCCATTTTGTTGCTTCTGCTAGACAATATTGATATCTCCTGGATGTGCGGTTATTTAGGAAAGTAGTTACTCGCCCTTAATATGAAATAAAATTTCTAGAACTGTGTTAGTGATTTGCATGTTTAATTTGTTTTTATATTATTTCAACATAGTTTTTTATGTTTTGACTTTTGCTTCAGAGTGTGTATCTCGAATGGAAAATTTTAGTGATTTGTTCCGTGATGGCTCCATTCATACTCTGATGGTTTTGATCTGCCAGCTTTTGTTTTATTTTCATCCGTCATCCTTAACATAATCTTCCTTCTCATATGTTTCTATGCTTGATTCAAATTGTCTTTAGGGATTAGACTACGCATTGATGACAGGAGGGGATGTTGCTCCACTTGGACCTAGGGCAGTTACCAAGATACATGAGTTATTTGATTGGGCGAAAAAGTCACGGCAGGGTCTGCTACTTTTCATTGATGAAGCTGATGCATTTTTGTGCGAGTAAGTCATTCAATTAACAGGCACGGAAATGGTGTTTTAATTTCGTTGTAGTCTTGTAGAAGAGAACTTCCAGTTTCTGTTTGATTGATTGAAAACTCAGCTGAGAGGGTTGAATGTGTTTAACAAAATTTGCAGGCGGAACAAAACCTATATGAGTGAAGCTCAAAGAAGTGCACTCAATGCTCTCCTGTTTCGCACCGGTGACCAGTCCAAGGACATAGTCCTTGCCCTTGCCACAAACCGTCCTGCTGATCTTGATTCAGCTGTGGCCGATCGTATTGATGAAGTGCTTGAATTCCCTTTGCCTGGGGAAGAGGAACGCTTTAAGCTGCTGAAGTTGTATCTGGACAAGTACATTGCTCAGGCTGGTTCATCAAGCAAATCTGGTTGGTTCCGTAATTTGTTTAAGAAACAACCACAGAAGATAGAGATTAAGGGGTTGACAGATGATATGGTTAGAGAAGCAGCGGCAAAGACTGACGGGTTCTCTGGGAGAGAAATAGCGAAACTAATGGCAAGCATCCAAGCTGCGGTTTATGGGAGTAAGGATTGTGTGCTTGATCCAGGCCTATTTCGTGAGGTTGTAGACTACAAGGTTGCCGAGCATCAACAGAGAAGAAAATTTGCGGCTGGAGATAAGGGTAGCGTGTAGTGTGATAGCGTGTCGAGTAAGTTATATCATAAATTATCGGAGAGGCAGTTTTCTTGCTATTCAGTTAGTAAGCTGGTTAGAGATAAAGGCCGACCTTCACTTTTACCTGGAGAGAGATTCATAGAGAAGCTTGGGTTTTTTAATTTTTGGGCATGAACAAATGATGTTATTCATTATTTGCCCCCTATCAATGGAGGGCTTTTTTGTTGTTTTATTTTTCCTTTACAAATTTAATGCTGATGCCTGAATCATAGGCTTATGTTTTCTTTCCTATAATAATTTACTTGTGTTCCGTACCCAGAATTTTCAATGTAGTTGAGAACATTGTCCATGTTACAGTTCATCATCTCGAACGCCAATACTCTCTGAAACTATGCGGAATGACACAAACGCCTAACTGATGAAACAGCACACGTCGACCATAAAATTATGATCGGAAATTGGCACTGCCTTATTTGGGCGTCGTGTGCGCGCTTCACTTGAGAATTCCTATCAAATCAACATCCAAGAACAATATAACAATCCAATATTTATTTCTTCTTTGGTAATCATCTAACATGAACACCCAAAAAGCATCTTTACAAGTGACAAACAACTCATCATAACACATCGTAAATCAGGTAACAAGGATGACGACAAATGAAGTACAGATGTGCATTTCATGCCTGAAGAATAACACGAACGGCGCCATGCCAAATCCTTATTTTGCTAAATTAGAAAACACAGTATTATCATTACAAACTGAACCTTGTTTATGAAATGGCTTCAACGAAGGTATGAACATAACATGAATGAAATTTGCTCATTGAATAATCACTTGCAGATTTTCTAGTGGTGGTGATCTTGGACATATCGAAGACCACAATACTTGCAGATAGCTGGCTCATCCAGGTCAAGGCATATGAACTCAATTGGGTGCCCAAGTGCGGGATTGGTGTCTGCGACCAATAACAGTTTTACCCAAGTAAATCATAGCCCTTGTCTACAAAGTTTATTGAGCTGATGCTTGTAGTACAATCCATAATTACCGCACTGAAATGAAACAAGGGAAAGAATCATGTAAACTAACCTCCTTCACATGCAACAATCCTGCCCTCAACCTTGATGGGTGGGACTTCATTGATCAACTCCATGGGAGATTTCTTGCTTGCATCCTATCAATAGAGAAGAATTCAATGACTCGTACCTTCTAATCAACACATGACGTGAAAATTAAAATGCGTTTCTAACGTTGGAAATAGACACCAAGAAAGAGCAAGACATTCTAAATGCAAATAGGAAAACATTGCAGAAGAAGCTTGTGGGAAGGTCACACAAATTAACATAGAACATAGTCATTGCTCTAATCTTAAGCTGGTTGGTCGAGCAAACAATGATGAGACCTTGATCGGTGTTTCACTCAAATGCAGTTTCATTGGCATATCATATGCACCTGGAAATCGATGTTTATTTCATTTGCTGCTAAATAGTAAATTCAATCATACGCTCGCTATCTCCCTAGAAAGCTTTATTGCAATGATATCAAACAAGTCATGGGAAACGGGATTGGAAATCCAAACAACCGTCTCAATTTCAGTTCTTGTTGCTTTAAAGCTTTTCAGTCGGCATTGGTAGAGGAACCATTACACACAAAATCAATATCTTTCTTCCATTCTTTACTTTCCTTGCTGAAAGATTGGATTATAGTATAAAGGGAAAAACAGATTCATTCGCACCCAAATTTAGATGAATATAATTAAAGGAGATAACAAGTAAAGTTGATTAATTTTAGGGCAAAGATAAAGATAGAGGACGGGAGGGAAGAGGCACTACCTGCATCCATTTGGCGGTGTGGTCGCTGATTTGAGTTCTGATGAGGCTGAAATTTCTGGTCCCTGCTGATCCCAATTTGGACGATCTGATTAGGGTTCTAAATAGACTGGACGCCATTTCTGACTGAGGGCTCCTCCGACTTCGAGAGATCCACAGAGACGGAAACAGTGGAGCTACAAACTAAAGTTAAGCGGGTTAAAAGGCTTATTATAAGGCCGGCATCACACATTAATGATTGGCCCATATGTATTTATGGGCCTGGACTTCGAACCTAACTACATATTTTTCTTTTGTTGAATCATTGACGCGTGAATTGGCAATGGATTTCAATACACATTTTTTTTTCCCAAATGCACACTCCATGCTTATTTCTAACCGTTAAATCGAATAAAACCAAAAAAGGTCAACGGACGAAAACAAGTGCAAATGAAAAGAAAAGAAAAAGTGTAGAAATTATTTCGCCTTGTAATTTAGATATGAGATAAACTAAATTTTGATTTCACAAATTTGGGTTGAATGTTGGTAGTAAATTATGGTTTTCCCAAAAGTTGCACAAGGCTATAGGTTATGGGAGCCTAACTCCGCCTTGTCGACAAGTCAATGGCATCAATTTTTATTCTCACATCTATCGATTAAGTCAGCTGGTTAAGACATTGTGTTCGCTTCTTTCACACTCGAGTTTGAATTCTTATTCCCACAAATTATCATAGTTTAACATGAATTTTGTTATTATACATAAATGTATTTACATGACCTTTTAATTTAGGCAAGAATTTTTTTGAAATTCCCGACACACATTTGTCAAATTAATCTTCATTCCCAATTTCTCTTTTTCTCTTTGATCAATGCGGCCCTTGCCTTTGATGGTTTAGTGAAGACTCGCACATGACCTCCTCATTACAACGTTGTAGTTGTAGTCGTTTGTTTGAGATGATTAGGATTAGGAGGAGCTGCAGCATTTTTCAAAGACCCAACAAAAACAACGCCCTTCCCATTTCAAACCATCTTCTCAACCAAAAGAGCTTCTTCTTCTTCTCCACTGCAACTCCCTCTGTAAATTTGGATAGCAGCCAGGAGGACCCAGCAAAAGTAATAGCAACCCAGTTGTCAAATTGCAGCAACTTACAAGAACTGAATCAAATTTATGCACGTGTTATCCGAACCCACATGCTACACTTCTACCCGGCCCCATTTTACTGGAACAACATCATAAGATCCTACGCTCGTCGAGACGCTCCCACCAAGGCTCTCTTTGTCTACGTTGCCATGTCTCGTGCCGGCGTTTTGCCTGATTCCTACACCCTCCCCATTGTTCTAAAAGCCCTCTGTCAACTTTTTGCTGTCGAGATTGGTCGGCAGCTTCATTCCCTCGCTATCAGGCTCGGCCTCGACACCAACGAGTTCTGCGAGAGTGGCTTTATAACGTTGTATTCCAAGGCGGGAGAATTTGAAAATGCACGCAACCTGTTCGACCAAAACCCTGAGAGAAAGTTGGGTTCCTGGAATGCCATCATCGGAGGCCTTTCCCAAGGCGGCCGTACCAAGGAGGCCATCGCCACCTTCATCGAGCTCAGGAAGTGTGGATTCTTGCCGGATGATGTGACCATGGTGAGTGTCACTTCGGCTTGCGGAAGTTTGAGTGACTTAGGCTTGGCTCTTCAGTTGCATAAATGCGTTTACCAAGCAGCGAAAAACGTCGATAAACTTAAATTGGATACCTCCTTGATGATGTTGAATTCGCTTATAGACATGTACGGGAAATGTGGGAGAATGGACTTGGCTTACAGGGTGTTTTCAAGGATGGAGCAAAGGAACGTATCGTCATGGACGTCTATGATTGTGGGTTACGCGATGCACGGGCATGTGAATGAAGCGCTTGAATGCTTTCGGTTCATGAGAGAGGCAGGAGTGAGACCAAATCATGTGACCTTTGTTGGGGTACTGAGTGCATGTGTTCATGGCGGGAATGTGCAAGAGGGAAGATTTTACTTCGACATGATGAAGAATACATACGGGATAAAGCCCCACTTGCAGCATTACGGATGCATGGTGGATCTTCTTGGCAGAGCGGGATTGCTTGAGGAAGCGAGAAAGATGGTCGAGGAGGAGATGCCGATGAAGGCAAACTCGGTCGTGTGGGGGTGCCTGATGGGTGCCTGTGAGAAACATGGGAATGTGAAGATGGGGGAGTGGGTGGCTGAGCATTTGCAAGAAGTAGAGCCTTGGAACGATGGGGCATACGTAGTTTTGTCTAATATCTATGCCAGTAGAGGTTTATGGAAAGAGGTCGAGCGGGTAAGATTGATTATGTATCGGAGAAAACTCGCCAAGGTTCCCGGTTATAGCATGTCAACAAGTGCAGATTGAGCGACATTCGTGTATCACATATGTGCCTGGAAACTGGAATTTAACAAGAATGAGCTAATAAAACAGTTGATATTATTTGTGGCAAATGCAATTTTTTTATGCATCTGCAGTGGCTAATAAAATTCTGTACATGTTCCCTGATTGACCCAGCTGCTATAATATCTTCAACATTTATATGAACTTTTATATCCTATTGAACATGAACTTTTGTACAATCTACAAAATCAAGCTGTAATGTTGGTACGAAAGAAATATCAGGGCTGTGATCAAGTCTTCTTGCTCTTGACTATTTCCAGAAAGCTGACAATTACCTCCATATAGATATGAAGGATACCAACGCGGCCGAGCTAATATTAGACTTCCATATCCATTGACCACGATTTGTGCCGACAGAAACAGTTTCCATATGACGGACTACGACCCTTCTAGCATGATTGTCGAGCCCCCTACCCGTTGAGCATAAGCGTTTCATGTCAACAGATTTCTTCAGTTACTAATTTCAAGTCCCAAACAACTGACAAGCTATTTCCCACTCGACCAAAGGACTGGGAAAACAAGTCCCACAACCCACCGTCTGGTTACTGCTTGCATGCAACCTCTTAATGTTTGTTCACCACTGGTCTTGAAGAAATGTATTTCGCGTCTCTCACAAATTCGATTCTTGGTACACCTGAGGTATGCATAAAATTATGTAAGCATCTTTCTACCCCTCTGATTTGTCATCTGCCACATAGCATCCCATAACTAAATCAGTTCTGAAATATTCACGAGACCTTTAGCTTCGATCCAACTTCTAGGTTCTCCAGAAATGAAATACCCAAATTACTCATGGAATGCAAAACATTTTCAGCTTCCAGTTCCTTACCCACAGATTTATAAAAATGCACTGCTGCGCTCAAAATAAACCTGTCTGCCGCTGCAGAGTTACTGATCTGTTCAAAAAACTTGATGCCTTCTTCGACATGTCCATAGTCCATGTAACCTCTCAGCATAGTCTGATAACATGCCACGTTAGGTTTCAAACCAGCTCCAACTAGTTCCTTAAAAATTCTTTCTGCTTCACCTATTAATCCCATTTTGGCAAAAACGGAGAGTAAAAGGTTAAAATGCGCACAGGAGGGACAGACACTGTTTTCCTGCATAGAATTAATGGTTTCCTCTGCTTCTGAGTATTTCAGACTCTCTGTGTAAGCTCGAATTAGGGACAGATAGGTGAAGGAGTCGGGTGAGCAACCATCTCGCTGCATGGCTTTGAATAATTCCTCTGCTTCTTCAAAAAGCCCCCCAGCAGCATATACATTGATCATTATATTATAACTGACCTGATTTTCACATAAAAGACAAGACAATACATTCAGATAGCGGTTTACACTTCCGAAGCACAGACCCATATAATCATGAAAATCAATTCATAAGAAATGAAATCTCTTTCAATGACCAGGTTGCTTGGGCTTAAGCCATACTGTTGCACCAAGACGTACCCTCATGATTTCTTTATTGAGTAATTAGTCAAAATAAATATTTACTTATCTCTAATAAGTTTTCAGATAATCTCAATTATGCATACCATCCCAGGTTTTATCCCTTCTTCCCGCATTTTGGCAAATAGCATGGATGCTTCATGCCTTTTTCCTACAAAACAGACACGTTTAAGTTATGAAGGTTTACAAATTACAGACAACGAAGACATGAATTATATAAACTGTCAAGAGTGCCCAGTTAGAAGTGAAATGCTGCATAAATTCATGGACGTTCTTTGTTACCATGAACTAAGACAACATAGCAAATATTTTTGTAACAATATCTAGAATTGTTTACTTGGAGGGGGATTTAGAACAATACCAGCTTTCCCGTAGTAGCTAACCAGATTCATATATGCTTTCTCATCCAGAGACAAACCCAAGTTGCGAGCCGTAGTGAACATCTCTACAGCCTTTTCCAGCTTTCGACCTCGGCCGTAAACACTGCACCCATAGTTTGCCAATATGAACAGCTTTCAATATATCTTTTTTACTAATCTCACAACAGAGATTACATAGCTATTACCTGATCATGGTGCTATATGTCCGAATTGATGGAGCAACCCCCTCAGAAAGCATGCGCTCATAGATACTGGATGCAAAATGCAACCTGCCTGCATCATGAAAATTACCAAGTTAATGCAAGCTTTCTACTACTCAAGCGTTTTTACTGAATAACTGAAGCAGCCCATATCAACCTGCTTCCAGCATAGCCTTAATAAAAGTATTGTATGCCACAGTATCTAGCTCCAAGTGGTGTTCAAGGCTTTCCCGGATGACATTCTCTGCTTCTCTATGTTTTCCTGGAGATGAGTTATATTATGATTAAAATTGGTGCAAGGAAAAGTTATGTAGTAAATTAACAGCAACGACGGGTATGGTAGTTGTATGCAGCTGAGATGTGGTGTCATATTGGATTCTGAATAGCACAATGATATTAGGGAAGCTGAAAAGCTTAGTGACATATGCTATTTATGCTATTTCTTATAAGATGGTCGAAATGATAAAAGATGTATAAACTTGGTTGCTCTATCACCTAATAATCAATAATCCTTGCTAGGCTAACAAAGCTTTCCAAATTCGTACCATTGTTAGTCAAAGCATTGACAACTATGCTGATGGCAACAGCACCCAGATCATGTCCTTCCTCTGTAAGTTGTTTGTAAAGTGAGTATGCCTCCTGTGGTTTACCACATTTGGCATATGCATCAAGCATTGAGTTACATAGTAATTTTTTGGCTAAAGGAGAATCTGCAAATGCTGTAAATATTTCCAGGGCCTTTTTCAGCTTGCGTTTCTTTCCATATAAACTAATCAAAGAAGCAACTGTGGCATCATCCACCCTGCAGCCAAGCTTGGCCAATTGTTTGACATGAATTTCTGCTTTAAATGCATCACCTGCACGAAAATTGATGTCAAATTTCTTTAGAGGCATGAAAACTTACTCAAAGGTGACTTGCATCATAAGTGTAATGTTTTACAGAAAAAAATTGGTAAGATTGAAGCTGCTTGCCTTCTCTAATAACGTTCTTAATGAGCTGACTAGCAATTGATAAGCCAACAGAAGTCACAGGCGATGATGCTAGAACTTTTTCTGTCTTACTGATGTCGCCATCTGTCAGATAGAGACTGAGCACCAGCCCCAGGGCCACAGTGTCAGGCTGGTCAAAAGTCACAAATTTGCCTTCCTTGTGTTCACACATAGCCCTAGAAATTGTTTGGACAAATCTACTATCCTGGTATAATCCGCTTGTACCCAGTTCTTCTACAAACTGCTCAGCATCTCTAAGCATTCCCTCCTTGCAATACACTCTCATAACTGTCCTGCAAAGCTCCTCATCAAAATCTACTCGGTCTCTTCTTATCTGGGCAATAAAATCCTTAGCCTTTTCCATTAAGTCCATTTTTATATACAAATTGAGCATGTCATTACAAGAGCCTGCATCAGGGAGTCCAGTCTTGGATAGAGCCTGAAATGTTACTTCAGCAGAACTCAGATCCTCCTTCATAACATAACACTGCAGTAAGACGATATAAGCAAATCTTGAGAGCCAAATGTTTTTTCTCGACTTCAAAAGTTCCATAACTTCTAAAGCTTTGTCGCAATTCCCTGAATTGAGATGGACTTGAGTCATTGCCAAATAGGTTTTCTGGTCACTAAGCAAACCCAGCTGCTCCATCTCTTCAAAAGCTGTCTGAGCATCCTCATAAAGACCAAGTTTTCCATATATTCTAATGAGCAAGCCGTAGATCACTTCATCTGCTGCAATTTTCTTCCTATCCATTTCTGAAAAGAGAGAAAGGGCTTTGGAATAATCCTCCTTCTTGTAGTACAATGTCAGAAGTGAAGCACAAGTGTAGTTGCTCGGAACTATTCCTAGAGACCTCATGTCTTCATATAGTCTTAGAGCTTCATCATAGTTGCCATTTTTGGTGCTTGAACTGATGAGCAAACTATAAGTTGCCTCCTCGGGAACGATTCCAGCATTCTTCAAGTCAATGAAATTCTTGAAAGCCTCCTCGTGGAGGCCTTCTTTGACGAGGGAGGCAATTACTACCGTATAAGTAAATTTATTAGGTACCACTTCAGTGTCCACCATCTGCTTCCACATTTCTATAACCATTCCGTGGAGTGATTTCTTCTGCAAGGAGGACAGCATGAAATTATAAACAGCAACAGAAAGTAGAATCCCCCTTTCTTGAACAGCTGAATAAAATGCCAGCATAGCCTTGTGACGCCCCCATCTGGCGTATGTACAGAGCATGGTGCCACAAGCAACTTCATCCGGTTCACATCCAGATTCGAGCATCTCCAAGAAGGTTTGCTCAGCCAGCTTGATCTTCCCGACTTGGCCATATGCACGCATTACTAATGTGTAGACAATAACACTCGGGCGGTAGCTTAACTGTTGAAGCACAAGGTCGTCTATCATTACACATACACACACAGAAATGTACAAATAATCCCACCACAAAAAACCCACATGAAAAACAACACGAAATTTCAGAGTCTAAGAATATTGACCATGAAAAACACAGTATTTTCTTCTCCTTTTCAGATTTCATAAAAAAATTCACATGAAATTGAAAAATGGAAAAAACGAAAAGCATAGTGGCAGCTAAATGAAATGGAAATGGAAATGGAAATGGCTGAGAAAAAGGCAGGAAATTACCTGCAATTTCATCCAAGAGAACAAGTCCCTGACTTGCCTCCAGCCCTTCTGCTCCTTGAGCACCACACACATTTCTCTGAAGCTGAGCTTCCCGACAAAGGAGGCCATGACGGCGCGCATGTCGTACTCCCCCTCGGACTTCTGGGACAGCGCTCTGACGTGCTTAATGGCGGCGACGACGTGGCGGCCGTAGAGGTGGCCGTTCCTGTCGTCGTGCAAGTAGCTGACCATCTGCTCGGGGGTCCGCTTAATCCACTTGGGGGTTTGGGCCTGCGGGCCCTGGTTCCGGCGGAGGGCGCTGAGGTAGTTGGCCTTGGCCTTGATGATGCGGCGGGCATTGTCGTCGGAGAGGGGCTTTTTGGGGTTCTTGGACCTGGGTTTGGGGCGGTCGGGGTTGTTGCCGTCGCTGAGAGACCAGGGGTCCGGGCTCACCGAGGACTGTAGTATGATGTTGTTGAAGGTTGTTTTAGGTTTCGTGGAGGTTGAGGTGGAGGGACTTTTGAAGGCGGTGGTGTTGGATTGGGAACGATGGGAGGAGAGCAGTGGACAGGTGCACAACAAGGAAGAGGAGTACGCTGGCAGCGACTCCATTTTCCTTTTCCGCGGGAAAAGAAGCCTCCACAAAAACCACCGCCGCGACTCTACTCTACACTAGAGAGAGTAGAGTACTGGAGTATAGAGGATAATAATAAGAGAATATCAGTTAATTTTAAAAAATGAAATTGGACCATTCGTCCTCAATTAAGACCAAACTTTGAGTTTTGGTCTTCAAATTAAAAGTCTACTAAAACTGGTAGCTGAATAATTGTGGAGTATTGGTTTCTGATGCAAAATCTGTGACGATTTTTATCAAAAATTAAGCGAGTGATAATTACACTGTGCTTCAAAGTTGGGTCGAAATTCAACCAAGTCACTCATATCATGGAAGTTAAATTATATTTATTCATGGTTTCTCATGTGTTTACTAACTTCACTTCACTTCACTTCACTTCACGACATGTCGTATGACACCCTTCGTAGTATCACGAATGAAACCAACAATCAAACGCTGTTAATTGAGGACGAATTAATCGTATGATTCTATCCTTGTAGCCTTGTAGGTGGGCAACTCTCTTCAGACTACATAAACAATCCACTTTGAATTCTACTGCAACGGAACGGAGGCCTACAAACAGTAAAACTAAAAAAGAATGGGAAAAAAAAAATTACAATAGCACATATTGGACATGCAAAGCAAATCATTTGCCACAGCCAACATCCTCCCGAGTATCAATGCAACCAAGACTCATCTGCGTGTTTGTAACCTAAACTACATCCAACTTATGGCAATATCTAACACCGATAATCATGAGTGCGCGGGATGACCTATTCACTTCCACCAAACTACTCTCCACAATATACAGATATGCTAACACGATTGTCCATGGTGCTCATGCTTGACACGTGCTTTTAGTATTCCGGGAAGGGGCGGTGACATGGGTGCTGGTCTGACTGGTGTGTTTAACATTGAAGGAAGAGGGATCTGTGGCTGATACATGCCTGCCATGCTAGAACCTTCGCCTCCATCTACAATTAAATTTTGTGTCGCATCATCACCCTGCTGCCTATTACAAAACTTCATTGCCTTCAAAACATAATTATCATCGTGGAGCTCAAATGGGGTGCTGCAAAAACAAGACGAAATACTGAGTCCAAAACTTTTAACATAGTGATTCAAAAACTTCTTATTGAGCTAGCTATTACACAGAGACAGCGCTTTGGGCTGAAGTACCATACTACCAGTGTCAACCATCTCTACTTGTGTCCTCAGCAGACAATCGTGTATAGATGTTACTACCAACTATCATGTCGTTCTGTTTGCAACAATATAAGAATGAAAGTTACCTATTGAAGTCAAAATGCACCAGCTGCATATCTTCTGATATTTCCACCTCAACAGTTGCATGCGGGCGAGTCTAGGGATTAAAGAAATAGATAAATAATAAGTACGAGACATGATAAAGCAAGTCAGACTCTCTAGGGAAAACACAAACGCTAGACCATAATATAAGGCACTTCTGATATCTATAGGCAAAAGTTAAAACGAAAATTACTAATACATTCTTCTAAAGCATATAGGTGTCCGAGTTATTAGTGTGATAACAGAAGTAATCATGGATCAGATAACAACAAACTTGCAAAAAAGAAATTCTGACAGCAAATTAGTCAAGTAAAGCTGATCATATGCTTGTTGTTACTTACAAGTGGATTGAAATATGACAGCTAAAGTTGGTATGCAATATGCTATATCTTGTATCAAGCAGAAGGTTTACATGTCTCATTATCACAAATCATACATAATTTATATCTCGAGTCAAGCTGAGTAACAAGTGTCCAGGGCACCCACCAAATCATATGAACCCTTCAAATATAAACCATTTTGTTTTCATGTGTCATACGTCAAAAAAATGTACTATATTTTAAACTCTCTCTCAGAATGTAGAGACTCATGAAACAAGGGAAAACTTGAGAAGAAAACTTGCCTGCACAAGAATGAAAGGTAAAGCCACGCCCCCACTGGGTGCATCTCCAGAGTGGTATAATTGCTCATTCCGTTGTATCAGATTTTGAAGACCTACATACTGATAAAAGAGATATGAAGTTAGTGTGTGCAGATACTGATCTACATGGTTGAGCGCATTGTATTATTCGGACATGTTTTCCCTGAACTACATTAGTAATTATAGTTGTCAAATCAAGCACATATAAAAACCTCAACTGTGCCAAATTCATGAAGCATGAAAATAATAGACAATAGCTATTCATTACTTGTTCCTCCAGCTCTTGCAGATATGCAGCTTTCTTTTCAATCCTATTCCTCAATCCCATGCGCTCAGTCTGCATTTAATACATGTATAACTAGTTTTATAATCTCAACATTGGTCTACAATGGTCAACAGATAATAATCCACTCAATATACAAGAGATAAAATATAGACTGCAATCAGACCTTCAGTTCTTCAATATCATTCAGACTTGTACGAGGCAAACCCTTCCATTGTATTTCTTTTTTATCTTTAGATATAATATCCATTGCCATAAGAACATTCAGGGCATCATATACCCTTCGCCTGATGTTCTTCTCATCATCTTGTTGCTGCTAAACAAATTTGAACCCAAAAAAGGAAAAAGTCAGTAAGTTCATTCCGCTTATTTCCCAAAAGACTGCAGATGTATCAGCTTAGTTATCAAACCTGATCAGGGGATGTAACAGCATTGCTAGGGTCAGCAAACTCTGCTACAAGTTCATCTGCAACCTGGAATGCACTTCAAACTCTTAGGTTTAACACTATACTCAAAATTCTTTACCCAAAAAAAAAAAGAGATTATAATCAAAACAAAATTGGTGGACTGAGAAAATATATGTGATATACACCATAACGAGAACAGAGAAATAAATGAGGGCCAAAGGAACAGAACTTATTTACATGCGGATCCTGAGAAAAACTATTTTCTGTTATGTCAATTTTAAATCACATTGCACCGCTCTCTTAACGCTAACACCATTGCCTAATGAGTCCCCTTTGCTCTAACAACTTTCGCACCATTGTTCCCCAAGCAAGCATTTGACACATTACTCCCACTAAACAGCATGGCTTCAGATGATGTTGAAATTTAAGTGACCTCAGAGATTATACCACCCTCTGTAACAACAAGGTCATTCGCTCACATATGACTAAGGACTAAGGAGTAAGGAACACCTCAGCAATCAGAGGAGGAACACCTCAGTAGTTAGAGGAGGAACATTAGAGTCACTAGCCTGCGAATCACCTTTCTTTAGCACCAAACAGGCAGACACACATGCCAAATGGTTGCTTGATGATAAGAATCCAAATTTGTTAATTATCAATCCTTGATGGATGCTAGAATAACCTACTTCAGTAACCTATTAGATCAAGATATGCATGAACTCAACTCTACTAGTTTCTACACACAAGCAAGCACTGAGGAGAAAGAAATGCTCCCTGATATAATGCATAGTCCATTTGATTTATAGGGCCAAAAGTGAACACTTGTAGGGCCAAAAGGAAAAAGAACAAAAACACAAACAATCAAACTGACTTGAAGAAACCATCTGACCTCATTATATGTGGTTCTTCCTTTGCTCTCCACTTTCTCGCACACTGGACACGAGCAACAGAGAATCAGACAATCAGGGAGAGGAAGTATAAGCATGGAGGAAAACAACAACAGCGTCCATCCCTTTAATATGCAATTCATAGGCAGTTAAATTTAACCACCTTTTTGGAAGGCAAAACAGAATGTAAAGAGGAAATAAGATTAGACAAGACAGCGAACAATGAAGCACCTTTCATGCTGAATTGGCGTAGTCCTCTTCCATTCTTATCACCTGCCACGGCCCGTTGACCTCGCTTCTTCTTCTTGCTACTGTTCAAAGCAATGATCATTTAGGACGACAAAGAAATTTAACAAGTGCTGTAAATGAATCAATGTCAATTGTCAAACAAAAGTTTTACAAACATGTGCACAACTCAGCGTCCTGATTTCGGCTCTCTCATCACCATATCTTTAGTCAATATAATCCGTTATGAGAGAGCCGAAATCAGGCCTCCGAAACTAAACAATGTGGATGCATATTCGTGAGCTCATATTCTATGAACGTATGCAGTCGATATGCATATAATCAGAGATTCAGATGACTCAAATGAGAAACAAAATGAAATTATATACAAATAAACTGTATACATCCCAAATAAAATTAGAGACACAAGAAAATGAGCATATTTATATTTATAATTATACAGAAATAAATAAAATAATTCGTTCCCGTGCCCTAAAAGGCCTGAGGCAGAAAGAGAAGGGAGGGAGGGAAGTGACTGACCCAACGGCGCCTTGGGAGCCAGCGTCGTCGCCGTGAACGTCAGGATGGTTCAATCTGAGAAAACTGTTGTCGCCGGCGGGTGTGGCCATGGTCTGCTCACTGCGGCTGGAGGGCGAGCCAACGCTGCCGCTCATCGAGACCGACTGACCCCCGGCCATGTCGTCGTCGTCCTGCCCTGCTCGCTCTCGGCCCGGTTGCTGCTGGGACCTTGTCCCCATCTTAATTCCAACCACACCACAGCACAGCACACCACGCCACTGGAATCTGGTATTAATCGGAGGACTAATTTATTAATAATCCGTATTAATCTGTAATCACGGGACGAAACCAATTGAATTCAATTCAATTAGGGTGAGCTGATCTTTGCAGTTTATGGGTGTCGGTGTTTGTGTTGAATCTTGATTCTTCAAACCTCTTTCAAGATTACAATAACGAAGAAGAAGAAGAAGAAGAAGAAAAAGAAAGTGAAATCAATCAGTCGTGCCAGTCCTAGAGAGACCCCTAAAGTCTTGTATATGTAATTTACTTTTCCTTTTCCTCCTTTTTTTTAATAATATTATTCCCTACTTAAAGAAAAATAAATAAAAAAAATGACAGTATTTTAGAATTATTATAAAATAGTGATAGCATTTTCGGAAGATAACATGAGAGAAAAGAATGGGAATTGGACCTACTAGTTAATTCAATTTTTAAAATTAGATTATTTCATTATGGATTTTAGGTCCTATTACGGATTTTAATTTTTTACATGCAAGTAAACATAGAAAAAGTCATAAAACAAATTCATTCTCTCTTTATCTAAAGGAGCCCTAATTTTCTTTTACATTTCTTCATTTACTCTAATTAGCTTTATTTTGTTGGGAAATTGGGTTTATTAGCCCTTTTACAAACCCACAAACTGGAAATAGCACTGCTTTCAAAATGTAATTTTTTGTAGCCTTAATTGATGAAAATACCCTCAATATAAATACCACTTTATCGAAGGAATCGAGGACATAGACATTCATAATTTTATCTTCACGACTCACGACCTCTCCGTTGCCATTTCTCTCTTCATTGTCCGCCAGCTCTTTCAACACCGTTCAACATCGCGACTGATTTCTAAAAAGCTTCAAACTTTGACGCAGCCAAGGCTAGTTACTCTCTTCATCTCCTCCTCGAGTAAATTTTATAATCGATAATTTATGTATTCATGCTTCTTCTGTATATAAATTTCTTGGTCCCAAACCAATTTCCCCAATTGTTTTCGAATTTATATGATTGCTCTTAAATATGGGTTTTGGAAGGGTATCTAGGTATGGGTTTTCTATGTCTTCTTAGAAAACCAATTTTAATACCTGCCAGAAGTTTGAAGAGCACACAATTAGCATATGTTGTGTTCTTTCATTTTGATCCCAAACAGAAGAAGGGCGTTCCGGGAATTGCCAATTGGGTTCTCTCATTGTTTGCAGATGTTTGTCAATTGGGCCATTGATTGCTTCCCGAGTGGCAGGACTAAGGGTGTGGTTTGTGTGCTAAAAAAAACATTACTCATAAGTTTTGCTCATTGTATGCTAGTTCTTGCCTAATCTTATCTTTGTTTGGTTTTATTTCTCTGTCTCAGTTACTAGGATTTAACACCAATACATATTTTTTATAGGAGCATATTTATGCGACTTTGTTAGCTTATTTCCTTGCATTTATTTATTTAGTTTCTGTTTATTAGAGTGTTTTAAGCTATTTTTGTGTGTTTGTAGGTCCAAGTGACAAAGTTGGCAAGAAAAGGCATTTTAGAGCATTTTAGAGCAGTTTTGGGCTTGGAATGGATAGCACATGTTTTGAGCAAGATGGATGGACGTTTTGGAATTCATATGAGGATAAGAATGTGCTAAAGAGATGGAGAAATTAATTCAAGAAATAGAAGATAAGGAATCTGTTACAAGGAATGAACATTATCCACACCTTATCTTATCTTATCCTAACCTTTTCATCATCCTTTTCTACCTAATTCCAGCTGCAAAGGGGGATTGATTTTCATGTGAGGACATTTGAGAACCCGATTTCTAGAGGACCTTAATTTCTCCTAAAGAGTGAGGATAGAAGTTTGGAAGACAAAGAAATTGCAAATGTGGAATCCGAATGAAAATTGGACTGTGCTATGCATAACTGCCAACTTCGACAGAGTACCCAGATTTCCTCAGCATTAATTACGTGTCGTGCCATATATGGTTGGAAAGCTCTGGATGTCTAGTTTCCACAAGATTTTACAAATCATGATTCTGATGCTTCTAGAAATAGTTATCGCTGTTTTAGTAACGAAAGGTCAAAACAGGCAGTAGAGTCCAAGTTGGATTAGGTTTCAAGGAAGAAAATGTGGCAGCTGTTTTGTGCATGTGTCTACACTTCATTCAGATGAATTAAAGAGTTATAAGGAGGTCTAAACTCTTTCTAAGTTGTGCCTTTGGAATTCTTTGAGGATGCAATCACTTGGAAATGCAATAAAACAGAACAGAAGACCAGTTTGACGAAAAGGGAGCACACAAGAGCCAAAAGTTAGAAATTCCAGGTTGTGCCACAGCCTTGAGGGTTTTAGGTGTATTCTATCTTTGTTTTTAATGTTGAATGTTAGTTGTTTTTGTTCAATTGTAATTATGAGGAACTAATTTCTTTATAGTTAGAGGTGAATTCGAAGCCATGATTATATGTGTTTATATGAATTGATTAAATCCAGTTATTGTTTCTTAAGTCTTGAATGTGATTTGCTTATCTGAGTTATCAAAACTTGTTTATGTATGTGGGTTGAGGGTCGACACTTAATTTGCGTGCATGAATTTGATGCTAGAGTATAAGGGAGTTTCACCTAATCGTTATGAACTTATATTCACGAGTAGTGGAGGTTGCTAGTCACGATCGCGTTAAGTAAATCCTAGGCAGGAGTATCATGCTTTTCATAGTTACGAATGTCTCGTCAATGCTTATGATTTTCAAAGAACTTAATGACCTTTGATATGATTTTCTATCATGCTTTTCATAGTTAGGGAACTTGATAAGGACAATTTGGTTGCGATGCGCGTATCCCATCCAATTCAATGAACTAAGGGAAATCTGAAGGTTAATTTAAGCGTACCTAATTAACGCGGGGTGTTGTCATTCATAGTCTAAAGGAATAAAAACTGGAAATTGGTTTGTATACATGTGTCATGTGTGGAGGAGGGATCTTCTAACTAGTCTTTTACCCTTGTCAAACACTCTAGTCGTTTCTAACATTCAAATTTATTTTCAAAGTTTAGTTTTAATTTCTAAGTCAAATTCGTCAAAACACAATCCCATTTAGTATTTTGAGTCTCTTTAGTTTAATTTTCGTCCAAGTCACCTTTAAGTGTTAGTTTTGAGTCATAGGAACTTAGTTTGTGTGTTTTGAGTCATATTAGTTTGTTTTAAGTTGTCTAGAGTCTAGTTTTCTGTTTTTAAGTTTTATTTAGTGTAGATTAGCATCCCTAGTTAATCCCCGGCCTAAAACGATCCCTACTTTCATATACTACGACTATCTTAATAGGGTTAAGTTTGTGTGCAATTTAATTTCACATCAATTTTTGCTCTTAGCTACGAAGGAAATTGGAGGACTTCATGTAGTGCTTGCTAAACTTTAATTGGTTGTTTCTTTTATGGTTAGTTGTGGGCTATAGTGATGATATGCTTTATGCCAATACCAAAGTAATTGCTTGTAATGCATTGTTAGCTCAAGTTTGTTTCCTCCTTTTCTCTTTTCTCTTTTAGTTCAATACTCGTACTCCAAGTTTTGCAGACTTGCTATGATGAGAGAAGGGCAATTTAACAAGTGCAGTAAATCAAACAATGTCAATTTAAGTGGAAGGGTAGATTTGGCATGGAAATATTGATTCTGATTCATCACTTTTCAATCCTACCTCCCTCATTCGGAGTCCAATTCATACCAATTTTAGGGCACGAAGCCCCAAAGGCGAAGCCACCGAAGCACCAACTCCAAGCTACGCGTTAACCATCAAACGAGTACATAGGTCTATGAAATGGCGTAAAGGTTGTCAAATCTGATGCCTGGCAAATGACTTTTCAACCATTGGTAGGCCGAGCATGAGGGTCGGGTGGTGATAGCCCAGAGTTCTATGTCTCTAGCCCGAGACGACTGCCGCCCCCCTATGTGTCTTTTAACTAATCAAGGAATAGCCTCCATGCTATGCCTACGTGTCAAACTCATTTAATGCAAGAAGGGCGACGTATTCAAACGGCATAAAACACAACATGAATTTCATTTTGGGCCCAATAATAGCATCAACATAATTGGCCCAATATACTCGCATTTTGGGCCTCCTGCTTTCTATTTGGAAAGTGGGCGTCATCTTCATCACTAAGAGCACTTCCACCCGTTGGTGGAGGGCAAGGGCAAGGGCAACAATTGCCTTCCGTGAACAGTGCTTGCCCTTGTGCAACTCCACCCGTTCGTGAAGGGCAAGGGCAAGGGCAATTTTTTTTTTTTTTTAATAATTTTTTTTTTGGTTGGCCTTAAATATCTCACCGACAATTTTGACCGACACACTCCACCGACACTTTCCACTTAAAATTTTTTTTTTTTTTTTTGGTTGGCCTTAAATATCCCACCGACAGTTTCTCTCCACCGACACTTTTCACCTCAAATTTTTCAATAAATACCCTTCAAACCCCCCACAATTTCTCACACCAATCTGTTGCATACTCTATACTCAGCTCAAATCTTACTTCTTTCAAACATGTCTAACTGGAGGAGGTTCGAAGACAATGATGAAGAAGAACAGCAGCTATTACAACGGGAGCGAGAACAACAAGAGCGAGAAGATGAAGAACGAAGAATGCAACATGACCGCTTTCGGAGGCGGAGAAATCAATTAAACAGCAACATGCTTCATGCCGTTGCAGCAATCGAAGCAACCAACCAACAAGCAAGTGGTTCACGACCCGGTCGTCGACCCAACCTTAATCGAAAAAGGGGAGAACGAGCTGAGAATCTCTTAGAAGATTACTTTATCCCTAATTCTTTATACCCAGAAGGTTTCTTTCGAACAAGATTTAGAATGCGACCACATTTGTTCAACAAGATCATGTTTGCTATTTGAAACCATGATAATTATTTTGTTCAAAAGATTGACGCTGCCAATGTTATGGGTCTTCTTCCTGAGCAAAAAATTACGGCGGCCTTGCGGATGCTTGCTTATGGTCAATCCGCAGACTCGGTTGATGAGATCTGTAAGATGGCAAAGTCCACTGTCCTTGAGGCCCTTGGTAGGTTCTGCTCCGCAATCGAAGAGCTATACACCGCAGAGTACCTTCGTCGACCCACCCCAGCTGACCTCCAAAGGCTTCTTCAGAAAGAGGAGAGATGAGGATTTCCTGGCATGATTGCAAGTATTGACTGTATGCATTGGCAGTGGAAAAATTGCCCAACTGCATGGCATGGAGGTTACGGGAATCGAAAAGGTACGAAGAGTATTATTTTGGAGGCGGTTGCATCATTTGATACATGGATTTGGCATGCATTCTTTGGTGTACCAGGAGCTCAAAATGACCTTAACGTTCTTGGTCAATCCCCTGTTTTCGACGACTTGTTAAGAGGAGCGTCGCCTCAAATTACCTATGAAATCAACGACAGAGTTTACTCAGGAGCGTACTACCTAGCTGACGAAATTTATCCGTCGTGGAATACCTTCGTCAAAACTGCTCCAAATCCACACTCAAAGAAGCAAAAGTATTTTGCATCGATGCAAGAAGGGTATAGGAAGGACGTGGAGAGGTGTTTTGGTATCCTCCAAGCTCGTTGGGGGATTGTTAAAGGAGCTGCTCGCTTGTTTGATGATGGGGCGCTGCGAAGCATTATGATGACATGCATCATCTTACATAATATGATTGTGGAAGATGAGTATGATTATGACATGGAAGAACCCTTGGATGAAGACCCATTCAACAATTCAAGAACGAGAATTTATACAGCCCATGAAAATACTGATGAACCTGCCAATCACGACCCAATAGAAAGGAATCCACGTTACCACGAGCTGGTCATTCAACGTTACCATACGATGCATTCGTCTTTCCTCCACAAAGAGCGTAAAAGGGATTTGATGGAGCACATTTGGGCAAGGAAGGATGCTACTAATGAATGAAAATTATTTTTTATGTTTTCAAGTATGGTTTGTAAGTGTGTTTTTTATTTTTTATGTTTTCAAGTATGGTTTGTTGGTGTGTTTATGTGTAATGTTGCATCGTTTATTGTCTAATAAATTAAGTTTGGACTTCGTTTAAATTTGAACTTCAACTTATTTATTAAAAATAAAGAAAGAAAACGGAATTTATAAATAAATATAAAAAGAAAGCATTACATCATAATAATTGATGTAGAATACTAAGGATTTGGAAGAGAAAAAACTAAAATAATTGATGTAGAAAAATAAATATTGAGTTGTTGTGTGGAATGAAGAAGAGAATTGGGGGTATTTATAAAAAAAAAAAAATTTTTTTAAATGTCAAAATAATCCTGGCCGTTGATTTAAAAAAAAAAAAATTCCATCAGACGGTTACTGTTGCGCCACGTGGCCAACGGTAACTTTTATTTTATTTTTTTACCGTTGGAAATCCAACGGTCCAGATTAAAGAGCCGTTGGAGATCCAACGGCCATAAGCTTGCCACGTCAACTAGCCGTTGGTGGTATCTGGCTTCAGCTGCAGCGGGTGGGGCCCACCGACATTTTCTGTCGGCCACTCTCCCCCACTCGCGTGTGATTTCCACGCGCCTGACTTAAAAAAAATTAAAACCGGTTGCTGACGTCAGCATGACGTCAGCAACCGAGCGTGGGTTGGTAGGGCAATTTTTGCTCGGACTGCTGGTTGGGCATGCTGTGGCCCACCAATTGCCTTTTGAAAAAAGGCCCGCTGGAGGAAGCAAAAGGGCTTGGTAGGACAATTGCCCCCAATTGCCCTAGCAATTGGACAATGGGTGGAAATGCCCTAAGAGACGGAGCATCCATACCGTTAATTGAATATATATATATATATATATATCTGGATTGGTGACAAAATTAGGGTTTCGTGTGGATGGTTCGGCGGCCAGGATGACTCTGTTCGCGATCAAAAGCATGTTAAGGCAACAGACTCTGAACAAACTGTGGAAATCAAATAAGTTAATCAAGGTTTCGACAGTTTTGCTTTCGGCCACTACGCTCTCCACGGCCGCCCTTTACGCCTACGAAAGTCATAAGCTCGGCGAAGAAGAACGCGAAAGGCAGATACAGGCGAGAATTGATGCAGAAGTTATGAGGTTGAATTAGCTTGTTTATTCATTTGTAATTATATTAAATTTTTATTATTCTTCATATATGTGATTATTATTTATCTAGTTATTGTTTGTTCATATCTTTAAATTATATTTTCTATTTTATCCTTTAACATCCGATTTATTTGTATGGAAACAGGGAGGTGGGGCTGAGGGAGGCGATCAGGAGGGCGTTACATCCTTCTACAGAATCTGATTTTGTTGTGCCTGAGTACGTGAATGCTTTATTATTTATCTCATCAGTTTAACCTGTATTATTTGTTCATTCGCCTATATATATATATATACACACACTGATTTATCTATATGAAATTAGGGATTGGACACATTATTCTTATTGGAAGGATCCTCGTAATGCGCAAGAGTATGTGGTTGCTTTATTATATATCTCATCAATTTCCGTATTATTTGTTCATCGGATTCTAAATCTCTTATAACCATCAACCAATTAATTTGATATTAAGGGTTGAGAATAAATACATTAAAAGCACATTTTCTACCCTTTTATATCAAAATTTAAAAGCTAGAAGTGATTAACCTTGCATTGCTTAATCAATAATCACCAATCAATAATCACCAGGTGACCAAGAGAACAAATATACATACATACTTATGTATTTATATTCATATGCTGATCAGCTTTTCCTTTAAAACGCTGTATGCAAGCAGGATAGAGAGGAAGATGATGTATTTTTCAGCGGGGCTGCCCAATGACTATGAGTACGTGGTTATTCATTCAGTCGTTCTATTTTCCTTATTATTTGTACATGTACATATTTTATTTTTTCTCTATATTTTGTTCTTTTTTCCTCCTTACTGTCTTGTACATTGCATTGTTTGCCAGTTTGAATCTAATTTGAATTCCCATGCATTGTTACCGATGCACTAGATCATATGTATGTGTTTTCTTAGAAATTTGAAAATTTGGAAACCAGTCTGGTATATCTCGTTAGGGCGCGTCCAAAAACACTAGGCTGTATAACCAGCCTCTATATCAAATGTTAGAAAGACATTTGTGCATTTCTTCATATTTGGAAGATGAAGTATGTCAAACCTATTTACTTTCTTTTGTTGATATCAGTTATGCTATTTTTGGACATACAAAGTTGACATACTTGCTCACACACTCCTTAGTAGAGATGACCCTTGCTACTGTGCTGTGTTAGAGATCCACATGTATTTGTCAATTTTGTTTCTCTAAGGGTATGTTTGGATGAGGAATATTGAAGTCCTAAACGATTGAGGTCAAGCTCGTGAGGAATGGTTCAAAAAATATTGATAGGAATGATTAGAAAATTCTCATATAATGATTACAAAGGCATGTGAGAGGGGTTGCCAAATTGCTACTTGGAAGGTGTCATTTGCAAAATCCTTACTTTCCTTTGTAATGCTCATGTGGTGAATTTTCTAATCTCTCTTATCAACATTTTGTGATCCATTCCTTACTAATTTGACCTTAATTCCTTGGAAAATCTCTCGTTCAATTTAGCCTAAATAGTATTGTATATAGTCTAGTTCATGCATCTTCTCTTTGCCTTTGCTTACTTTTGCTTTTCGTGATAAGTTTTATTTCTTTATTTGTTAAATTGCATCTACGTACGTCTACGTTTCAAATTTTATATGCTCATCTTTTTCCTCTTCATCATTGTATGCAAATAGTGACACGAACAAGCAGATTTCTTCTTAAATGGGGTGGTTCTCAAGGAGACTTGCTAATAGATCTATGTACGTATTCGTTCAATCGTTTCGTTTTTTTCTTCTTATTATTTAATTTTTGTTCATCTACACCCCATTTTGTTTTTGTTCCAGCCAAAAGGAGTTTACCCATTTCTTTTTGCTTACCTTTTTATTTTTGTTACCCCTTTTTGTGTTTTCATATCTCAGGTGATGGCATGAGATGAGATATTATGTGGAACTGTATGCACCTGCATGTAAATTATGTATCAGTTGTGCTTGCGTACGGCATGTAGTAAGGGCCAGTTTAGGGTTGTGCATTTAAAAAAAAAACTGCTTATAAAAGCAGTTTTTAAAAGCAACTTTGATGCCGTTTTTAAAAAAGCAACTTTGATGCCGTTTTTAAAAGTTAATGTTTAAATGTCATAATTTCTAAAATAAGCAGGATATTTTATTTTTATCAAATATTTTTTATCTGCTTAATTACAAAGTTGAAGCTATTTTGAATGAAAAAAAATAATACCAAACAGAAACTAAGTTGTGGGAGTTTTCAAGTTGATCAATATAGTAAGGACCATTGGGCAGAAATTTGTGGATAGATTTGCTTGGTGAATTTGTATTGTCAAAATGGTAATGATATAGATTATGACTCACTTGTTAGTTGAGCTAACCATCAATTGTAGGCCATTGTAAGTAGGAGTTCTATTCCAATAGAAGAGATGTGAAAAAAAGATTAAAAAATTACATTTCCATTTACTATTTCAGGCCAAACTGTGTAATTTACATCCTATCCATTTGAGTGCTTTTCGATCAACAGGAAGTGTAAAATGACAATTGACATTTGTTCATTTACTGCGCTTGTTAAACCTAAATTCGTGTTAAATTTCATTTACTGCGCTATTTAGGTGTCGATTGCTAAAGACGTTGAAGTTTGATGTATAAATTTTTTTACCTTCATGGACATTATTGTCGTTTCCTTTTCCTCTTCTTCTCAGTACATTGACCATTGTGTTTGCATATTTTGTGTGATTAAATCTTATCAAATTTGGATGCACAGTATCTCGTCGAGATTTATGAAGTATCTATGCAGTATCTCATGGATTGTTTTCGTAATATGTTTGCGATGCACAAGAAAGAAAACCGGGTGGTTTTCATTCATATACAAGGCATTTTGGCATCTTATCAATTGAGAGCGTGTCTCCTATGCGGACCAAATATGCAAACGATCGGACTAAAATCTAACGGTTGTGATCAGCCGTGTTTACGGGTAGAACCGGGTGTTAAAGACCCGAATAATTCACTGGTAAAACCCAAAACGTTGGTATAATTAGCTTCTCCCCTCACGAAATTCTTCACGCCCTCATCTTCTTCAAACCAAGTTCTCTCCTCACTCGTCTTCTTCTCCAACCCCCACAGCCTTCCCGACCAACCAATGGAACTCAGACCATACCTCTTACTGCCGTAGACCAACACACCAGAAAAGGAACTCGAAAGCCATGGAAATAGATTGTGCCGTCTGACCACGGATCTCTCGTAAGGTAAGTCAGTCGCATCTTACCTTATAAGAGATCTCTGTACTCAACCCCATCCCATTGTAATGTTTTTTTTCTTTTTTCTAATTGGAAATCGAATTAATTTCATATCGAAACTTGCCACCTTCGTGCACTATTCATTTCAAGTGAAATGTTATGGTTTACCGAATTGGAATGGATTATGTTGCACAATCAAATTCTCTGTTTCAATGCAAATCAGGTCATTCGTTACTCATACATTTGCCCTCAATTTACTATAAATTACGACAAAAGTACACAAACCCCCAAGAAATGGAAAACATGAGTACTAAATTATCATTGAATCTGTTAAAAAAAAACATCAAATTTTCGTACTATCAATTTCCTTCGCTAATTAAGAGCTAAACTAGGCACTGAGTGCTAAAGGAGTTAACAAAAATTAGAACATGCCAACCTACCACAATCTTAACATCATCATAATATATACCAAAATACATAGTTCACTAGTTTTCAAAATTTGGCCCTGATTTTTACTTTTTGGCTTTATGTTGTCACTTTTTTAAAAACTAAAAACTAAAAGTAGTTACCAAACAAGATTTTAGTTTTCAAAAGACCAAAAACTAAAAATAAAATAGTTATCAAATAACCTTTAAGTTTTACTGTTTTTAAATCTTTTCAAAAATTAAATGGCAACGTTTAATCCTCAGGTTAACAAAGGTTATTTGACAGGACAAGCGGCAAGCTGATAATGTGATGGTGAGAATGCACCAAAGTTTAGGGCGGTGAGCAAAAATGCTCCCTAAGAACAATGCTTGGCTACTGATAATTCAACAGGACACGTGTTATAACAACGAACGACCACACAGGCTTTTGTGAAGGACTTCCTGCTGAGTTAACAACAACCAATCATTGTTTCACCACTAATTACAAATATGAAATGCAAGTCACTTCTATCACTAGCTACTAGGGGGTGGGCATTGGGTGGGTTGGTCGGATTGGACTTCAACCCGTTGGCCAACCCAATATGCTCGGGTTAACATTATTGAAACCCATTTCCACCCAAGAAAATGTGCAAACCAACCCACCCAAACCATTCTAAGGCGGGTTGGATTGGGCGGATTCAACGGGTTGAGATTATTTACTTTCTTTCTTATTCCTAAAGCGAGTATGAGTGACAAATAATCCAAAATACATGTAATATTAAACTTAAATCTTATAAATTTGGTGCTGTAGAATCACTATTAGTTATTTGATAATTAAATTTCATCATTTAACTAAAGTATAAATAAAAAAGTGTGTTTAGTAACTATTAAATTATATGTAAATGTGTCCGTAATTTACATATGTGTTGAAGAATTGTTGATATTTGGGTGGGTCGGTTTTAATTGGGTTAATAATATTTCAACCCAATCCAACCCACTTATTGTATGGGTGGTCGGGTTTCTACTTGAAAACAATCTTTTAAAGTTTACAACCCAACCCAACCCAACCCAACCCAACTCAACGAACGAATTTCGGTTGGTAAAGCCACTAAAGTGCCCACCCTTACTAGCTAGTAGCTACAACCCTAACTCTTCTTCACGTCACATGTATTCTTTATGATACTGCTTCCATGGCCGATAACTGATGGCTCGCTCGACTATTAAGTGATTCATTATCTATATAAGTGCATTTTGACAATACAGAATCATTAAGCAAATCTATACACAGGTTTCTGGCACAGATGCTCTTACTATCTTGATCAACTTGGAAACCTTCCAACAGAGTCAACTCAATCAAGAGTTTAATCTAAAAAAGACCCTAGTATTTTTCACTTAGCACAGGATGAAAAACAAACACACTTGGTACAGGCCGTACACAAAACAAACTTTTTTATACATATTTTACTTGCAGTTGCATACTAATATCCCATCTCATCCCATCTCAAGCCATCACCTGAGATAACAAGTTACAACCAACGAAAAAATAAATAAAACAGGGTAAGCTCCTATTGGCTGGAACAAAAACAAAAAAGGTGTAGATGAATGAATATGAAATAATAAGAAAAAAATATGAAACGATTGTAAATATTCACATACGTCATAGATCTAGCAAGTCTCCTTGAGAACCACCCCATTTACGAAGGAATCTCCTTGTCATCTTCACTATTTGCATACAATGATAAACGGGAAAAATATGAGCATATAAAATAAGAAACATAGACGTATGTAAATGCAAATTAACAAATAAAGATATCAACTTTATTAAGAAAACAAATGTAAGCAAAGGCAACAACAGAATAAAAAGATGCGTGAACTAAGACTATATATAATACTATTTAGGCTAATTGAATGAGAGATTTCCAGTTCCAAGGATTGAGGTCAAATTAGTAAGGAATGGATCACAAAATGTTGATAGAAAGGATTAGAAAATTCTCGCATGAGCATTACAAAGGCATGTGAGAAGTTTTGCCAATGACACCTTTCAAGTATCCCCTTGCATACCTTGTAGTGCTTATAAGGAGAATTTTTTAATCTCTCCTATCAACAGTTTGAACCGTTCCTTACTAGCTTGACCTCAACTCTCTAGACTTTAAAACAATCATCCAAACATAGCCTCAGTGACAAATACGGGTGGATCTCTGACGCAGCACAGTAGCAAGGGTCATCTCTACTAAGGAGTGTGAGCAAGTGTATCAATTTTGAACAACCAAAAATAGCATTATTATTGATATCAACAAAAGAAAGTAGATAGGTTCTTAACATTTGATTTACAGACCGGTTTAACGATATATACCCGCTAGTGCTTTTGGACGTGTTCTAGCGAGATGTACCAGACTGGTTTCCAAATTTTCTAAAAAAACATGCATATAATCTAGCGCATCGGAAACAATGCATGGGAATTCAAATTAGAATCAAACCGTGAACGATGAAATGTACAAGACAGTTAGAAGGAACAAATATAAAGGAAAAAAAATATGTAGATGTACAAATAATAAGAAAAATAGAATGACTGAACGAATAATCACATACTCATAGTCCTTGGGCACCCCCTTCGAAGAATCCCCTTCATCCTCCTATCTATCCTGTTTGAATACAAAGTTTAAAGGGAAAATGTGATCAGCATATAAATAAAATTTTATACATAAATGTTATCGTGGTCACCTGGTGACTATGCGAATGCACGGTCAATCACCTTTGTTTGATGTATAGATGTGCTTTCAAGTTTTTTATCTCAACCCTCTTAATATCAAATCAAAATGATTGATGACCATGCCTTTGCTCACCGGGAACAAGTCTAATCGATGAACAAACAATACAGAAACTGATGTACATACATGGGCACACCCAAGAGAACTCGGGTAAGGAATATGTGGCCAATTCCTCGATCCGGATCCCTATGTCATAAAATGAATCAGTGTATATATATATACAGGCGAATGAACAAATAATACAGGCGAAAGTGATGAGAGAGGTAAATAAAAGCACACACATACGCAGGCTCAAATTGCCCTTTGTAGGAGTAATGCATCGCTCCCTGATGGCCTCCTCACCCCCAACTCCCTGTTTGCAAAAACAAATAAATAAAATAAATAGGATGTTAAAAGGATAAAAATAGCAAATAAATAATAATCACATATATGAAGAATAATGAAAATGTGTCCTATATAATTACAGAAGAATAAACTAGACTAGCTAATATAATTCAACCTCCCAACTTCTGCGTCAATTCTGGCCTGTATCTGCCTTTCGCGTTCCTCCTTTTCTTCGCGAAGCTTCTGATGACTTTCGTAGGCGTAAAGGGAGGCCGGAGAGCGTAGTGGCCGAAAGCAAACTGTCGAAACTTTGAATAACTTATTTGATTCCCACAATTTGTTCATAGAGTCTGTTGCCTTAACATGTTTTTGATCGCGAACAGGAGTCATCCTGGCTGCCCAACCATCCATTACTCTAGAAACCCTAATTTTGTTTACACCTATATATATATATATATATATATATATCCCGGTGACCCGGTCTGGACGCCTGTCTCTTAGAGCAAGTCCAGCCTCCTGCCTGGATTAACTGAGCAGCGTGGGCAACCACTGGGTGGATTGCTGGAGTGGGCTGGAGGGCGAGATCCACCGAGGGAAAGGGCCACCTTGGGCCAGCCCGAGCAAAATCGATGCCTAGCCACCGAGGTGGCCGACGTCGCCCACCCCGAATAAAAAAAAATTTTGCGCGTCAGCGCGTGTGTGTGGCGCCAAGGCCTGACACTGACCGTGTGGTGGGGCCCAAACGCCGGGCTACACTATGTACTCCCAACCGCTGGGGGAAGCCACGTGGCTTCCGGGACGGTGGCGATCTCAACGCTCTTAATTTGAGCCGCGTTGATCCGCAACCCGTAATAAAAAATAAAAAAGGATTTAATATCAAACCGTTGGATGCATCAACAGCTGATATTAATTCCCTTTATAAATTAAAAAAAAAAAAAATGTTTTAAAATGCGTAAAAGTCCACACGCTAGACACGCACAATCTCAGCCGTTTAAATTCAAATTTTTTTAAATCCAACGGCGTAGATTAATTAGGTGAATAAAAATTTAAAAAAAATTGTAAAAAAATCAGAAATGGGAAAATTTTAAAAAATTTGTTTTTTTTTTTTTTTAACTTTGTATAAAAACCTTGGCAATATCATCTACCTTTACACCACAATTCCATAATTGACAACACATTTTTATTCAAAACACCAAATAAATTTACATCATTGCACCAAACAAAAATACTTAAACACACCAAATAAAAATTACATCAACACACCAAAATAAAATTACATCAACACACCAAACATAAATACTAAACACACCAAATAAAAAATTACATCAACACACCAAATGAACTTAAGCATCTTCAACACCCATGTGCGCCCACCGGTGCTCATCAAGTCAAGTTGGCGGGCATTGTGCATATATGGTCGTTGAAGTGCAGTATATCGTTGAATGATCATGTCATTGTAACGTCCATCCCTTTGTAATGGGTCGTGTTGCACAGGTTCTTCGGTAGCGTCATGAGCACAATATATTTGTGTTCTAGAATTGTTCATCGGGTCTGGCTCATATTCATCAACGGCATCATAATCGTACTCATCTTCCACAATCATGTTGTGAAGAATGATGCACGTCATCATGATGGATCGAAGCGACTCTACATCAAACATTCTTGCAGCACCCCTAACAATAGCCCAGCGAGCTTGGAGTATACCAAAACAACGCTCCACATCCTTCCTGCATCCTTCTTGACATCTTGCAAAGTATTTTTCCTTTGCAGATCGTGGACGTGGCACTGTTTTGACAAACGATCCCCACCTTGGGTAAATGCCGTCTGCTAGATAGTATGCCCCGTCGTACTGACGTCCGTTGACCCAGTATGTGACTTTCGGTGCCTTTCCTTGCAGGACGTCGTTGAACACTGGGGATTGGGCAAGGACATTGAAATCATTTTGAGCACCAGGAACTCCGAAAAATGCGTGCCAGATCCATGTATCAAAAGATGCCACTGCCTCCAAAATGATACTTTTTGCTCCTTTTCGGTCCCCATAAGCGCCTTGCCATGCACTTGGATAGTTTTTCCAAGTCCAGTGCATACAATCAATGCTTCCAATCATCCCTGAAAAACCTCGCATCTCACCGTTCTTCAGAAGCCTTTGCAAGTCATCAGGAGTAGGCCTACGGAGGTACTCTGCAGTGTAAATAGATTCGATTGCCGAGCAAAATCTCATCAGGGACTCAAGAATGGTTGATTTTCCCATCCTCGTTAGCTCGTCCACTTAGTCTGCAGCTGCTCCATATGCAAGCATCTGCAAGGCAGCAGTAATTTTTTGCTCAGGCAGGAGACCCATAACACCAAAAGCATCTGCCTTTTGCACAAAGTAATAATCATGGTTGCAAACAGCGCCCATGATTTTGTTGAACAAATGTCGTTCCATTCTAAAACGACGTCGGAAGTAGGTATCAGGGAATGCACTATTACGAACAAAATAATCGTTCAACAGCTCCTGACCTCGTCGTTGCCTGTTTCTTTCAATGTTGATAGCACGGTTGGGCCTGGAGGTGTGAGCCACAGCTTGGATGACTCAACGGGAATGTGAGGCTCTTGCCATTCTTGATTCGTCATCTCTCCGTCTACGCTCGTCATCCTCTTCCATCAGATTTTCGGCCCAATCCCCACAATTGAACGTTGCTTCTGATTGGTTAAACAATTCTTCCTCTGCTTGATCGATTTTCCACATCATCTTTGAAGAAGAAGAAGAAGACATTGTAAAAGAAGGAAGCAGAAACTATGAATAATGATAGGGATTTTGGTGAAGAAGGAAGCAGAAACTATGAATGGTGGTGTGAGATTTCTGAGGATGGATGGTGGATTATATGGAGGATTCAGAAAGGATTAGGTTGTTGATAATGCCACGTGGCATGCCGCCATTCGTTAAAAATCTGGTGGAAATCTGTCATCAATGAGTGTAATCAGGTTGTGACACGTGGCACCCCGTGATTCGTTAAAAATCTTATCGGAAATCCATCACCAATAATTGTCTTTTCAGATTATGACACGTGGCGCAACGAGAACGATTAAAAATTTTATCCGATATAACAAATAAAATTATTTTGAATTATTTTATAAATAAATAAAAAATTACAAATATTTTATTGTTATTGGTTTTTCGGATAATGACACGTGGCGCACCGAGAACGATTAAAAATCTTATCCGAAATTACAAATAAACTTCTTATGTATTATTTTATAAATATAAAAAATACTAATATTTTATTGCCAATTGCCAGGGCAATTTAATTGTAGGGGTGGAGATGTAAAAAGCAATTGACAGGGGAATACACTGTTCATTAGGGCAATTACTGTTCATTGGGGTGAATTGAATAGTGATTGCCTGGGGGGAGGTGGGCAACACTGGAACTGCTCTTATTAAAACACCCCCACAGTTTCTCACTTTTTGGTTTTAGTGATGAAGATGAGGCCCGCTTTCCAAATAGAAAGAAAGAGGCCCAAAATGGGAATAAACAGAACTCTCTGGCAATATTGAGCCAATTATGTTGATGCTAACTCTTCATGTTAATGAAGCATTGAACATGAGGGCGTTTCGGACAATCGGTAGTTTGAATTATTCCACTGGCTATTCAGATATTAGTGACAAAATTATAAACCAATAAAACAAAAGGTTTAAACCCAAAAATTTTAATTAAAGAAGATGAAACCATGCTTAGTTTGTAAGCATTACACGTGAAGGGCATGCAAGCTGCCACAATATTGAAGACTTGGACACGTGTCCTTGTCTTTTAAGGCATATTTGAGTAGACACGAACTGACACACCCCGGCCCGGATGTACAGGTGGACACCCAAAAGTCGAGTGTGCTGGCCGACACCACGTAGGGTGACGAAAGCCATTTAGAAGAATTTATGAAATAATTTAAGCAAATTGAATTAAATGAAGGCCAGAGTGCACGAAAGTGTGCGAACCCAAAAACGGAGTTACGGGGTCGGAAAACCCAATATTGCCGCCGTGGGCCACCGTGCGCCGCCACGCGCAGCAGTGAGGTCCCACGCGCCGCACGCGCCAGTCAACGGTCAACGCTGACGTCAGCGCCGGTCTGAACCGATTTGCTGACGTCACTAGGGCCAGTCTGAACCGGTTTGCTGACGTCATTGCCGGTCGTCCCTTCCGATTTTCCAGTTGCCGGCCGCCGTCGCCGAAAACTGGGAAAAATGGCTGGAAAACTTCAAATCGACATATCTCACTCATTTCAAAGCCAAATTGCACGATTCAAGTGCCAAAATGAAGCTGGGAACTAGGAGAATAAGATTTTACCATTTTGGGGGCCAAAATCTAGCCAGAGGTGCCCTGAAAATGGAGAAGAAGTCACGGTGGAAAAAGACCAATTCCCAGATCAATGATTCTGAGGTGAAATTCTCCATCCAAGGTCTGGTTAAGGTTCCTAGGACCTCGAGGAAGGGAATGGTGGCTAGATCGAGGGCCACCGAGGTTGATTTCACCGGGAACTCGCCGGGGAAAGTTCTCGGGTTTGCCGAAGTTCGAGTTGGGTTCTTGGCTCGAGTTAAGTTACTGGTTTGGGTTTGCAGGGTGTCAGCTAGGCTGAGTTTGGCTCACTGAAGGGTAGTGGCTGGTTGGCCATTAGTTTGGCTCAGGGAGAGATCGGTGAGGGAGAGAGATGGAGGGGTTAGTTTGCCTTGAGTGAGGTCGAGACAGTGTGCAGAGAGAGTGAGGGAGATGAGTCAAACAAACAAGGAGACAGGGGGAAATGGCCCTGTAGGAAGCTGGGCCCCAAACCCACCTACCAAACAGTCCAATTCCAAAATATGGGAAACGTCGGTAATCCGAAGCCCGTAAAATATTCGTTCGGACTCCGAATGACGTCCCGCTCGCGTTCACACGTTCGTAACGACGAGCACGACAAGAAAATACAAAGGAAAGGGTCGTACGAGTTACGACACAAAAGTCAACCGAAAGGTCAACCAGGGGCATTTTCGTCATTTCCCACTTTCGAGAATAAAATACTAATATTTTCCGAAACGGGATGTAACACGAACCATAAGCACTCGAGATTTTAAGGCATCCCTATTCCCTGTTGCGTCAAGGTTCTTATCAAGAAGTTTTGAGAGATGATCTCGCTATCTTGGTACACAAATAAATGACTTCTTTTCAGAAGATAGCAGACACAAGGGATAAATTAAACATCGATATTGATTTGTTTTTGGGAACTCTACCATCTCAACAAGTAGGCAAATATGCATCATCGATCTAAATCCTAGACATCTTTTTACAAATTGTATCAATATCAGGGGATTGGCTACAGTGCTCGCAAGCATTAGATGCTCACGCCGATCTCACCCTCCTTCCCCCCCTCTCTCCTCCCTCCTCCCTCCTTTTAATAGTGAGATCAGTGTGAGCATTCAATACTTGCGAGTATTGTAGCCTACTCCCTATATCAGAGTCCTACAATGTGTCAGAATATATCAAAATACAAAGTCCACTCCACTAACAGCTGACAGGCCCTCAACTTCTTTCACTTGGCTTTTTTAAGCTTTTCCTGGCTTCCAACACCTATATATATACATATATATTTTATTATCAATTAGTTAAGAACAATATTTCTTAACAGTAACTTCATTTCAGCAAACTATTACTTTATAAACCTACCGATATTGCCTCTTCCATCTTCTTCTCGACCACATCCACTGTCCTAGCATAGGTAGTATACTCCTTAAATAAATGACAGGCATAATGCATCCCCACCATTTCTCCATCCAGGTTGACTAAAGGCCCTCCTGAACTTCCCTGCACCCAAAAAGAATCCAAAAAAGTTTATTCGAAACAAATTTAAATATATAGAAAATAAAGGAATGAGGGGCACACATGGACATACCGGTAAAGTTTTGCAATCACTTGTTATCCTCTTCCAGCTATTTGGTCCGTTATTGCTCACTATTCCGGCAGACACAGAATAATACTTGCAGCATGGATGACCCATAGCTATAACACACTCCCCATTCTTTAGAGGATTCGAGGCTAACTTTGCCACTACTAGAAGTGGCTTTGTTGGGTTAATTTTGATGATAGCGATGTCCAACATATTATCCATTACTATAGTTTCACCCGGAAACTTTTGGCCATCCATCGTTTCAACAACGCACTGTATCAATTTTATCATAATTATACAATAATTAAAAATTATATTGTATTAGAAATTGTAACCCTAAAAATATATGATTTTCTTACCGGGTTGTCAATCTTTTTTCCTACGCAATGTGCACAAGTGGAAATAATTCCATCTTCATGAATGATTGTTCCAGACCCCTCACCATCACTATCACGAACAATTACAACAACCTTTTCGATTTTGCTTATTGACTCTTTGAATTTATGTTGCAATAATTGATCTCCAGAAATAGAAGAATCTGCACAAATATGTTTAATAAAAAAACTTTGTTTATCTAGCTAGTATGTTTCTTGCCTTTTGTTCTTAGTATTGAATCTGCACACTCCGTTTTACTTTTGCTACTTCTATATATAGAGTTGACTCGAGAAAACCACAAATAGTGTGCACTACAGAACGATAAAACTCTTTACATGATTTCCTAAATCCATAACAGCATATGACATCAAAAAGGCATATTTGTCAAGAAAATATATGCACCCATAAAAATATATATTAGAACAAGATTCCTAATAAATAAATAAACCTTTATTATACTTCAGAATCTATGTATTTAATAGCTCTTCAACAGAAACTCTAGATCTTCTAACATTCCATATACAAGAGAATTTACTGTAACTTTGTAAAAAAAAAAAAATTATAAGCTCCGACCTCTAAAGCCAGTTCCACTTACCACTTAGTTTGTTGCTAGATTATGATGGGGAAGCATTTAAACCGATAATTTCCCACCTTTTCATTTTGTTTTCTCAAGTAAGCCAAACAGTTTTTGAAGTTAAAATTGAATTGGTATGTAAAATTCACTTTAGTTTATGGTCTGATTAAGAGCCAGTTTAAACAATCTAGATATACAACAACAATCCGACAAATTAATACAAGAATAAGCATAAAATTAACTAACATAGCTGGAACTTATTAGGACTAACTAATATGCAATTTGACAACAACCCACATGAATTAAAGAAGGATAAAACGTATTTTCCAGATTTTGAAGGAACTTACAGTGGAGTTTAGTCTTTGAAGATGGCTCATCCCTACATGGTAAATCACACTGTAAGAACTTTAGTGTGAACTAGGCTGCAAATTTAAACTTGTTATTTTAATTATAATAACAAAAGTGTACCTATTATCCATTTCTTTTCTAATGCTGTCAATTGGTTCAACATATGTTAATCCAAAGTTTCCCAGGCGTGAAGAGTCTAAAATCTTAGCGGAAGTAATTCCTACAACCTCTCCATGGAAGTTGAATCCCTGAGTTCCCTGCATGTAAAAATGATACTTCATATCAAATCAATATACACTCACGAACTTCAAACTGGACTCAACTGAAGCATAGAAAAATCACATACCAAATTCACCGGGCGGTCAATTATGAAACCATCGCCAATATAACTGCATTCAAAGGAGAATTAAATGTTAAGAAAGCATAAGGGTAAATTAGAATAATGATAGCTAGTTGTGATTATAGCATAGAAAGGTGTAAAGAAGGTTGACTAGTAGGCCAAGTTTGGTAGTATTAACCTTACTATTCCACTTGTAGCGGAAATTGGCAGCCTAGATGAATCTGAAGTGGATGGAGAACCCATGGCAATCACAAGATCGCTGCGTTCCATCTTTGAACTCCTCCCGACCTCAACATAGGTAAGTGGTGAAGGAGTGTCAATCTTGATCAATGAATACCCACTGTTCTTTCCCGATTGTACAAGTTTCCCGGGAAATGTAAAACCACTACTTGTAGTAATAAACAGATTTTCTCCTCCATATATATAGGAGGTGAGAATCAGGCCGGTCTCGCTAATAATAACGCCAAAAAACCGGTAGCTCCAGTGTCCATCTATCCTCTGTATCGAAACGACAGCGGAATTGACCCTATGGATGGTTGAAGCAAGATTTGGCGGTCGGACGTTTGAAGATTTTGGCCAGAAACCAGACGAGGGGAGGAAACCCAAAGGTCCCAAAGTAGGTGCAGGGGTTCTACCAAAATTAACGTAAAAACCCAAATTAATATTAATCAAACGCAATCTGTTCTCCTCCTCACATTTAGGATTCGAATTTGTTTCCTATATTTGTAATTTTATTTTCCCACAATATTAATAATAATAGTACTAAAAAATAACAAAGGTTTATGCGTTTTTCGGAAACTAAAGTCAGTCACATAGCATCGGAAAGAGTATGAACGAATAAATTGATTGTAGAGATAAATCACATTCCTTTCTGAAATGAATCAAAATAACAATAATATAATAGTAATAATAATAAATCATTTGAGGATTTTTTCCCGAGATTTGAGGATTTGTTCCTGAGATCTAGGGATTTCCCAACAAAATCAAATGTATCGGTTGCAACAAAATTCAAATCCAAATCAAAATCAAATACTAGGGCAAAAGAATGAAATATTTTTTTAGCAAAAAAAGAAAGAAACTCACTTTCTCCTTCTTGAAATGAATCAAATACCCAAAACTGCTCATTCCAACTTGCCAACCATTTTCCATCATCATCATCCTCATCATCGGCATCTATTTCAATGGCAGCAGCCATGGTGATGGTGAGAATAAGAGGAAGAGAGATGTGCGAGAGAGAGAGTAAAACTGGACGAAGAGATTTGAGAGTGATATCAAAGACAGAGAGAACAAAAAAGATGACAAACAGAGAGATTCAGCCGAGTGGAGGAGAAGTGATTTGCAAAGAGTTTCTATGCTTCCTTTTATAGAATGGCCAAACCTTCGTGGGGAACCGCCGATCAACAAGATTGAAATTTGAAACCAACCAACCAATTTCACATTCATTATTGTTAGGGTCGGTCTTGATTGGTATTTTAGAATTTAATATCTAGCTACTGCTCTGAGAAAGAGAGGAGAGAGAAAAGTGCTTTTCACTTTGTTTGAAAATATTTTTAAAATGATTAAAATTATTTTTAGCAGTGAATATTTAAAAAGTACTTAAAGTATTTTTTACAAGAAATAACTAGTGTTTTTGGCAGAAATCACTTAACGCGATTTTAGAACTCAAAAATAATTTCAACAAAAGTGATTTCAGTCATTTGAAAAGAACTTTCATACGAGTCCTACTTCACTATCCGAAAAAATCTTAGTAATACGTACTTTTAGATCCTACAAATCCTTCCTAGAGAAGGTTCAACGTGTGGAGAAAATCTAGAGGGTGATGTGGCCTAAATACAAACCACAAAGTATTGTATATAAAATATGATATTTTCTAAATTTTTAAGTGCTCAACTTTTTTCTATTTGCATTCAATGCGTGAAATAAGCCCCCTCATCAATGAAACCAACCATAAATCGGATCTGTAAGGCCATCTCACACAACAAATTTAGGGCATTGGTCTTAGGCTTTGGTGCTCCAACAATGGACAACAATTAGGCTCAAGGTAACCTAAAAAAAAAAGAGCTACAAATAGGCCAGAGTATTGGCCCAGCCAATTCATGTGGGTCCCATAGTGCGAGTGGGCCTGTGCGAGTGGAAAGCACGGCGGAGGAAGTGACTCGCCGCACGCGCCTGGCGTTGGGTGTAGGCCTGCAGCTGACGTCACATTTGTCGGGCACTCAAATGTTACCGTTGGAGATCAACGGTCATATTTCAAACTTTAAAAAAAAAAATACTTTTACTTATAATCCAACGACTGTGATTAAATTATATCAAATCTAACGGTAAAAAAAATCATCCAACGCCCCAAATTAAAATCCAACGGCTAAAATAATTAAAAATATATATTTAACTGAAATTTCACCCTAAAATAGATTAAATGAATTGGTTGTCGTTGGTATGATGTGTGGTGTGGAAGTGTTGACTGTGTGGTTTGGGAGTGTTGTTGGTAGGATGTGTGGTTTGGGAGTGTCGTTGGTAGGATGTGTGGTGTGGAAGTGTTGAGATTGTTGTTGGTAGGATGTATGGTTTGGGAGTGTTGTCGGTAGGATGTGTGGTGTGGGAGTGTCGTTGGTAGGATGTATGGTGCGAGAGGTGTGTGATTTTTCAAATTTCATTGTACCCACTTACAAATTTCATTTTTCCGTATGTGTCTACTGTGTCATTTTTCATACTTTATCAGAATTTAAATATTTTTAAGTAGAAATGTTTAGAAAATTAAGCTAAATTAATCTAAACAAATATTTTTTTTTTAAGTTAATGGAAACAAATATTTAGGCTAAAACGATATTTAACAAATTTTTAGCCTAAAATTTAGGCCACACCATTGGAGAGAAAAAACAGTTTCTGACCAAATGCCAAAAGCCAAAAGCCAAAGGCCAAAATCTGTTATTGGTCATAGGCCACCATTGGAGTTGGTCTAATAAAAATTCTCAACAAACCAAAGTAAATGCATATCCTTACGTTTGAGTATTTTTTTTGTGTGTCTAAAAAATAGACATGTGTTTTGTGGTGGCAAAATTTTGCGATCTTCATATTTAACGAAATGGTACCTACAAAATAAAGAGATACCTTAGATTAACGTTGTGCCTACAAAATAAAGAGATACTTTAGGTTAACGATCAAAGCCACTCGCCCATAAGGGAGTTTGGTTGATGAACCTCTTATGCCTAAGTCAATTTCTCTAAAAAGAGTGAGTGATTTAGGGTTGAATTGTGTCAAATCAACTTATCAGAGAATGAACTGGTGAAGGGGTATTTATAAGAGCTAGGGCTGGCCAATGTGTAGAAGATCTCATGCCATATGTCGGCGTCCGATTAGACAAAATGTGTTAGTCATTGGATGCAATTGGAAGTATCTTTAAGATGTTTGAAAATAATTATTAAATATATTATTAAGTTAATTAATAATACGGTTTCTAAGAATTATCTTTGGAGAATTCTTGATTGGATTTGATTGTGTTCTATCGATTAAAGGAAACTGACTTCGATTAAGAAAGCTTAAAGGTAAAAATTAGTTATTAATTCCACCTTTAATTCTCTTATCTTGCTTCCTTGCCATATGCAGTTGAATTTTGAGTGATTGTAATCAATTTTCTAGCTCAGTAGAACTGCTGGGTAATAAATGCGGGTCTTCAGCTCATGGATCGCATTAAATGAGTTCACTTGTAAGTGCTCCTTGGACTAGGGTTTCAATGAATATGAGCCTTGCTAATTAATGAGGGTATTCTCGTCAATAGTGGATGAAATTCCACGTGTCAGCTCTATAATATTCTGAATTATTTTTAACTCCACGTATTTATTATTGTTTCACTTTTATTGTGAAATGATACACCACATGGACTTGTGTTCTCGATATCCAAAAATTTCTCTCAACATATCTAGTTCAAAAACATTTGAATGGTGTGCTGTATTTGATATTGAAAAAGGTTTTATTTTTACTTTTATATAAGTGAATTGCATATTTTTTATTTTTATGCATGCAGTATTTTAAATTGAATTGCCGCATTTTCATTTAGATATATGACTTCAATAAGATTTAGGAAAGGTGGTTCATAGTTTTCTTTTTTTTAGGTTACAATTTTTGTTCGGAATTTCATGTCAAAGTAAAATTAAATGATGGATAATTTCATGGTTGATGAGTAGAAATTCGAACCTAAATGAATTGAATTAATTAATATAGGTCAATTTTAGTCAAATAGAGGAGCTTTCATGGTGAATTGATATAAGGAAGCACGCGCATAAGAGAAAGACTTATATGGCACGAGTACACCGCTTTAATGACGTTTCATATTAAAGAAATAAATACAAGTATTAATTTTTATTTATGTGACACATCCCGACCCGGATGTACACGTGGACACCCAAAAGTCGGATGTGCTGGCCGACACCACGTAGGGTGACGAAAGCCAAATTGAAGAAAATAAGGAATAAATTGAACAATTGAATACAATAACAGTCGTACAAGGTACAGAATACTGGAAATTTACAATTACAGGGAAATTCTGAACAACTTCATACCACCGGGTCTCGACGTCGACAGCTCCAGCCACTAAACCTGGAGGGGCGCAAAACAGAAGGGTGAGTGGGCCATAGCTAGTTATTTTGTGAAAACCTTTCCTTTTTGAAAATACTAACCCCTCGCCGTAAAACAAGTAATAAGTTTCGTAAAACCTTTCTTGAAAACATACTAATATAGTAGGTAGAAAAACAAGGTAAGTACGGAAATATACTTACCGTCCGAAACGGGCAGAAAGCCACCGTTCGGCATAAAAGAATTTGTCAAAAAGTTCGTAAGATAAAGTTATACGGGAAAGCTGTAAATCCAATAGTAGTATCCGTGGCATCAGTGAAAATCCGAGATAATAACACAATCCAACTACAAGATAAATGCTCGGTTAGGCAAGGCAGACACACGAGTTCATACAGATAAATTCTGTCATGAACAGGCTGGGTGTATAAACAAAGTTACGCTCATGTACTACGATCACGTGAAGCTGGCGCTAATCGCATCACAACGAGTTCGAGCGCCCATGCGACCTCGAACAGGCTGGCACCTTACTATGGATCCATAGTGAGCGTATCGGTGCGTGTGAACAATCACGTGAAGGCTGGTCATGGCCCGGACAGTACAATAAACACCGTGTAAGCCTCCCAAGTTGAGCGTATAAAAACATGCCACGGAGTATTTCTAAATAAACAGTATAAGGTAAATTTCCCTTTTTGGGATAACCTTTAAACAACCTATATATATAAAGTGTACTCGGGTGCCGTACCCGAAATGCCAAGAGTACAACTACAATACGCGAAATACCAAGAATACACCATACGGGTACCAAGGTATAGAAATACCAACTTAATGGTAGATTAGGTGAACCCAAAATATGATAGGAAATTATCGTTTCCAAAGTTCACCCAAATACGACCCAAAGCCCGTCAAACGAATATAAGATCCAAAACGCATAAATAGGGAATTAAAATAATTAATTCCATAAACCCTCGAAAATAGGGTTGGTACAATAATTGTAATACGCATACAAGGTAATACAGAAATCACCAATTTAATGGCATAAAACCAAATGGAAACATGGGTCGAGGCCCACTAATTTCCATGGCCTAATACATTACCGAGTCGGTCTAACAAACATCAAGTCTATCCGATAAACCAAGTAAATACTACGAAATACAAGGTCTACCAAATACGGAACAAATACTAAACTACAGTCATTAAAAGTGTAGACATAAATTAAGTTTGCCAATAAGTAAGATAATAGTCAATTTAAAGTATAGGCAAAACCATTTATATAAATAAAACACATAAAACATTTAATTTAAGTGAGGAAGGGGCCCACTCACAAATACCGAAGCCGAAGTGGTCCGAAAATACGCTAACGGAAGTCCACGAGTCGCCAAACCTAAATTTGAAACCCACGAATTAGTAAAGTATATGAAATTACAAGAAAAACGGCGTTTGGATACCCGAAAACGGAGTTTCGGGGTCGGAAACCCCAAAACCGCCGTCGTGGGCCGCCGTGCGCCGTCGCACGCGCCGCCACACGCTGCCGTTTGGCCTCACGCGCCGCCACGCGCGGCTGTGAGGTCACACGCGCCCTCACGCGCCGCCACGCGCGGCTGGAAGGCTCCCACGCGCGGCCACGCGCGTGACACGTGTCGGTTACTGTACAGTTACTGTTCCGTTAACGCCGTTAAAGTTAACGGACGGAATATTCCCGGTCCGACCGGGTTGAACCGGTTTGCTGACATCAGCAGGACCAGTCTGACCGGTTCGTTGACGTCAGCGCCGGTCACCTTCAACCTCAGTCCGGTCGCCGGCGCCGGCGCCGGGGCCGGAATCTGGGAAAATTTGCAGAACTTCAAACCTTCACCATTTTTCATGCAAATTACATAGAAATGAAGCTAGGGTTTAGTAGAGTTCGAAATTACCAAGAGTTGGCCCAAAGTCGGCCGGGGTTGGCCGGAATTGGCATCGAGGTTCACGGCCAAACTTGAACTTGGCGATTCTCGACTCGATTCTCACATGCAGGGCCTGGGTTCGAGTCCCAGAGCTCCAAGGAGGTCGAACGTGATGATTTGAAGTTGATCTGAGGTCTGGGTGGCCGTGGCTGGCCACTGGAAGTTCGCCGGGAAAAATGGCGGTTCTGGATCTCTAGTTTTTTCTCGGGTTTCAGGGCTTGCCGAGGCTCGGGGATGATGATGGTGTTGCTTTAGGAGTCGAATCAAGTCAAAAGACAACCACGGTTTTGCTCGACAGGGACTGTGGGTGTGCAAAGCAATTTCCCAGGTTTGGGTTTTCTGCAGTTTGAGCTCGACTGGGTTCAAGGCAGTGGCCTTGTTTGGAGTTGAGGGTGGTGACTTCCACCAGCACGAGGCTGGAGGCAGAGGTTCAAGGGTGGCTGGTTCGAGGGTGTCCTGAGCAATTTGGGAGTTTGGGTTTTGTTTTGTTGCAGAGAAAAAGTGAAGGATCGAGAGACAGAGTACAGAGAGATTGAGGGGAATTGGGAGTGACAAAGGGACACAGTGGGCTGGGCCCACAGAAATTACTGGGCCCAAGGCCCAAGTCACCGAACACAAACAACTTAACGTCCGTAGAACGTTCATTCGAACTCCGAATGACGTTCCGTTCGCGTCGACGAGTTCGTATCGACGAGCTCGTCACGAAAATACAAGTGGAAGCGTCGTACGAGGTACGACGCAAAAGTCAACCGAAAGGTCAACCAAGGGCAAAATCGTCATTTTGCACCTCCGGGAATAAAATAATATTATTCTCCGGTACGGGCTGTGTCATATGTGTCTTATTTTATTAACACGGAACACTATGTAGTGGTGTATCTATGCCATGAAAGTAGTTCTCTACGTAGTAGAGTGGGTTCCTGCTCCAATAAAACCTCAATATAGTAAATATTCTATAAATGAATAACTTACTTATAGTCATAAAAATTTTCGGTTCTAACTTGGAGTCAGTTATGTATAGGAAGGGTCCTTAAGATTAGCATAACTCCTCAGTTTAGTCTCACAAATTCATTCATAGCTCGATATGGATTAACCATAATTTTTTTGTAACATTTAAAACAAAAAATAATAATTTATAAATTAAAAAAAAAGATGGCGTGTGGGATTGCTGGCAGTTGAGTTTAGGCATAACGTGAAGAAGATGAGTCTTTTTTTTCGTTTTTAAATCATTTCAAAAATTAGTTTTGTTATTCAAAATCCACGTGGCACAAAATAATTGAGTTGGTGTGACCACTAGTGTTTTACATCAACACACTAACTTAAAACTTAACAAATTTCTAACATATGGACCACATTGATGTGTGGTGGATAAACATGGACCAATTATATCGATTTTAATTGTTAGAAACCAAATTGAGGAGTTATGTCAATCTCAGAAACTATTTTGGTTAAAAAGCCTAAACTCTATAATGTAATAAGTTATAATTTTTCTATTTCCCATATTAAGGAAACTTGCCTTCACATATTAATAATTGTCAATAAATAAAACAAATATGCAATGTCACAATGTCACAAATAAAAATTTAAGATGAATTAAAATATATCTTTAAAATTGCTTGGGACAAAGCTTTATTTTTTAAAATTGATACTACGACTTTGAGCTTGCGAGTAAGTAATACCTAGTGAACATGAACATTTTTTTGTTGAAACCAAAATATTTTTAACTTCTCAAGTATTAAAGAAAATACTACATACATATATGTACTAGATTTTAAAGATTAGCTGTCTCGATTGTTTTAATATTACATATTGAAAATTGACATGCTCATATTTTTTGTATCCAAACAACTTTCATCAAGGATAAGTAATAATTTCTATAAAGTTATATAATTAGTTTAATTCCAACGTTATGACTATATACTGTATTTCCAATTTTTTTTTACAAAGGAAGTGAAATGGAATACCAAGTTCAGTTCAAAGCATCAAATAATTACAACATATATATATATATATATATTTTTTTTTTTTTCTAAATAGAAACCCAGCCCTCTGTACCCAAAAAAGGAGGAGTGTATTTGAGTCCCGGCAACCGAAACGACGGTGTAAATGTGAAATCCTACTTGCAAAGCCGGGACTGGTGGCGGGGACTCCGGTGGCGGGCAAATTCGGGCGTGGCGGCACTGGGGACGAGTACACGACGTCGCTTCGGTCCCGTCTCCCGTCTTCTATCGGATCTCTCAACCTCCTCTCTGATTCCTGGGACTTCCACATCGACCGCTTCCTCCCGGTAACCAACCAATTTCACATTCACTCTTACTCTTTTGTTCGTTATTGTTGTTACTGGTATTTTTGAATTAAATTTCCGGCGGAAAATTTGGTGCAGTTTTTGACGGAGAACACTGAGTTTACGGTGGTGGGGGTGATTGGTCCTCCCGGCGTCGGCAAGTCTACGATCATGAACGAGCTTTACGGCTTCGATGCCACCTCACCTGGTCAGTACACAGTAGTCACTCCTCACTTTTCTTGCTTGTATTTTCTATGGGATTTATTTGCCTTTGATTTTTGGATTTTCTTGTGTGGAACTGTAATGTTTTGAATTTGATAAAAGAAGTAAATTGGATAAATTGCAGGAATGTTACCCCCATTTGCTATAGAGACGGAAGAGGGCAAAGCCATGGCAAGGCATTGCAGCATGGGCATCGAACCCCGGGTTTCTGCTGAACGCATTATCCTTCTCGATACTCAGGTCAGCTACTTCCTCTTCCGAACCTCGTTCTAATCTGATCTTCAATATTCAATCTTGATGCGTAATGTTAGTATATCATATTTGTGTAACATTTACTGAGGAGGATGATCAAGTCTCCTTGTTTTCACTGGCAGCCTGTTTGTAGTCCTTCTGTTTTAGCTGAGATGATGAGGCCCGATTTGGCTGATCAACCATTCCTGTTCTAGCTCCTTCAGCTGAGTCCTTATCTGCTGAGTTAGCTCATGAGCTTATAGGTATTCAGGTAAACCACAAAGACCAAATGAAACCAAATGATAGATTTTTACAGCATTTGATGTTTAATCAACTTATTCTTTTCTTTTCTGGGTGCTTTGTTGCAAGGAGAATTCTTCTGACTCCATCTGTCACTTTTTGCTGGTTATATCAGACGGAGTTCATGATCATAATATGTGACATCTAATGTCCACGGTATTTCTCTCATCTTCATCAAATTCGTCTTTTGAATAACTTCATTTGCATGCAAGTTGTTTCTGTTAAGCACCCACTTTTCATTTTCTTCGCTACTGCGTAATTTTCAAACCAAACATTGTGATACTCCAAAGTTTATTTCATTTAATCAGGCATTTGTTTAGGTTGATTGTTCCTTCGTTCTGTATTGCTCGAGTGTAGTCTGCGTGATGAACCTAATATGATATTGTTCTTGATTTGATAGCGGATATATGTTCCCCCCAAAGCCATGTGCATTGTTTTTTTTTACTTCTGTTTTTAAAATTTAAATGATCAGGCCTCATAAATTCCTTCCGCTGTACATTTCATCTCCGGGTCCTAGGCTATGCAAACGCCACCATGTCAGAGATGGAAATTGCCCCTCATCTCCCAGTCATATTGTTGTGAAAACAAGATCCTAAGCTTCTCAGTGGATGGGATAAACATAGAAACGGCTGTTGCAGTTTCTTCTGATGTGCCATCATTCATCAAATAAAGCTCCTCCAAACTGTTTTGTGATCTCAGAAGTGACCCAAATGCATTGACACCCTTTTTCGCCCATGGCGTTGTCCGAAAGGCTAAGATACTCAAGACGCATCCTTCCAGGGCTGAAGAAAATATGTTCAGGACTTTAAGAGCTTCTTCTTCGACCTTCCTGCAATAAAAATCTGACAGGTCTACTTCTTTCAGTTGATCTTTGATAGACAGTAAGATTGGCTCAGCAACACAGGCTGCATCCATACCAAAGCTTCTATTGCTAAAACATATCTTGGTGTAAGATTTTTCATGCTCCCTCAATGGTTTTAACAGCGTTCAGCCTCCTCAGCATCAATAAAGGACCGGCGACCACCAGAAATATCAAAGACACTTTCACGGGTAGCAGTAGCTTCATGTTGCATCACCTCTCCATCTTCCTTTACTTTGGAACCCCATTTTAGGACTTCCAGCATAAGCCTGCTTGATTCTGTGTATATATTTGAACTGCCGAACTTCCATCACCATATGGTTCCTTCTCAAATGTTGGTCTCCAGCCACAACAGCTAAATTTTCATTTTGCTTTTGTTCGGATAAGATTTTATATTTTCCGGGAAAGTGAAGATTTTCTGGGAATCGAATCGAATTCTTGTAAGGGGGTTTTTGTGTGTGTGTCTCAGAGAGTAACTCGTATCAATCAAGATTCCTCGGGGGAATTAGAAAAATTGAAAGAGTTTGAATTGGAGGGAAATCATGAAATCCCCAAATCTTTTTTTCCAAACTATTTTATATTTTCTGGGAAAGTGAAAATTTTCTGGGAATCGAATCAATTCTGTAAGGGGTTTTTGGTGTGTGTTTCAGAGAGTAACCGTATCAATCAAGATTCCTCGGCGGAATTAGAAAAACTGAAAGAGTTTGAATTGAGGGAAATCATGAAATCCCCAAATCTTTGCTTTCAAACTTTAAAAAATTGGGAGCGAAAGCGTGAGATTTGTTTGGAAAAAAGAGCGTGAGATTTGCGTCGTCGCGGTTGTTCTTTTCAATTAAATGAACGCCCTGTGTTTTGGAGTTATTTACTTTATTGGTCATGCCACAAGTGCATTGGGATTTTGGATGGTTGAGCTTTGACATTGGGTTCTGAAGAAATTTGGGGTTGGGCCTTAAATTTTATTACGTGCGCTTTAAAATGAAAAAATGGAGAAAAACCAAAGAAAAATAGGAAAAGATGATTATAACCAAGGAAGAAAAAAAAACTCAGGAGGTTTCTCTCTCAATCGTATATTCATTTCTTCTTCATCATCTCTCCGCATATCAAATCCCACCCCTCCCATACAAACCCACTTTTTTTTCAGTCTCCCAAAACCCACATTGATTCACCAACCAAAACAATACTACTAATTAAATTGAAGATACAAATTGGATGAAGAAAAGAAATCAATTTGCAAGAAAAAGAGAGCGTGATTTTTGCATTAGCCATGATCCACTAATTATACGAGTGCTGCAACATAAAAAGAATGCACGACGCATTAAATAAGGCTTGATTTAATTAGTCGAAGAACTATTTTAGTAAGACAAAGTCGTTAATCCTCCAAACACCCAATTCCGTATTATTACCTTATCCGGCGACGTACGTATTCAAGTTCGATAAGATAATTTATGGGTTTCTATTTAACAAGAAACACTAATGTATAATAAAAATTTATTTGATACATCTCTCGTCATGTAAAAAGTAAAGTATAGGATTTCCTAACCTCTGAAGGAAGTAAATTGTAAAGTAAAGTATTCCAAATTTTTAATTACATGGAATTAAATTTAAAGATAAATCCTGAAATTTAAAAATTTAAAATTATAATTTGAGTGCTCATTCTCCTCCTCCCTTTGCGGTGGAAAAGAAAAGTTGTGTGGGCAGGTAGTCTTTTTGGTAGCCCATTCCTACAAAAATGGTGTTGAGTACACACCGACACCTTCTTTTATACCAATTTAGAGAGAGCTAGACACAGAGATCTCCCATTCCATGAAGAGAGAGAGAGAGACTGAGGAGGAAGAGGGAGTAGATGTAGCATTGCCTTTGCCTTTGGGGATTCCATAGAGAAAGCAAAGCTCTTCTCTCTCCCGATTCTGCACCCTGTAGAAGATTATTTGCATAAAAGAGATTTGGCGCCAGAGAGAAGGAAGAAGAAACTCCATGAGCTAATATTGTTCTGCCTTTGCTTGTAAGCAAAACTCTCTCTCTCTAAGTTATCCTTATATGCCTCTGCATGAAACAGCATTGTTAATTTAGCGACGTAGGATTTGGATCTTTGCATCTTCTTGGTTGGGATTTGATGAAAATTGATGAAAAGGTTAATCTCTTTTAGGTTTCTGATCAGATAATTTGTGGTTGCTCTTGGTTTGTTGAGTTTGCTCTCTTGTGGGTCTGTTAATTGTAATTGTTTTACTCCTACCCAAATTTTGTATAGATGCTTGATTATATGACTTCAAGTTCTTATATGTTTAGAGAAATTTGTTCATGGTATTCAGTTTTGGCCATTTGATGAGTTAAATTAGTACCAGCTTCATATATTTGGACATTTTATTCAGCTCAAGCTCATAATTTTAGTAGGAGTTTCAATTGCTAGCTGATGAGAGTAGAGAAAGTGATAGCAAGTTTAGGATTTTAGAAACCAAATCTTTAGAAATTATTTCCAGAATAATAGGAAAGAAGGTAAAAATGCTTCTCATGCTCTTTGGTAGTGTTTTTGTTTTGGAGTAAAAAAGCTCTTTCAGTACCCTTGTCTCGGTATTTCCGGTGCTACCGAAAATTTGTTTTTCTTAGTCCTTCAGATTGTGTACAACAAATGCTGCATTGTGTGTTCAATGAAACTTCTGTCATAACCCTAAACTGTAGAGCACCTATCTATCGTGTATTGCATTTGGGTTACAAAATGCAGAGGCATGCTGGTTCACTAGTTCGTGCTTGCTAATCAATGTTTTACTTGCAGCTCAAATATGGGAACTTTGGCATCAATAATGAAAAATGTAGGCTCAGATGTTTTACCTCTCCTTGGGGCTTAAGACATCGGGCAAAGGCATAATGAAATTCCTCGGGTGCTGTCACCTCTCTTCACTCCCCGAGAGATCTGTTCAAAGGAACGAGATGCTATTGAGACAACAAATATTAAAGAAGTTGCAACCATATTTCATGGTTTAAGAGCACCCCTCTGAGCATTCTGACAATATATTGATCGCATCTGTAAATACTCTGGCTGTAGCCCTGCGCTTCGTTGTTGCGCAGATCTACGTTGACAGATATCTTCTGCAGCATGAAGTGCATTTAACTTCTTTCAATGTTCACCGGCTTCTGATAACAAGTGTAATGCTAGCAGCGAAATTTATGGATGATGCGTAAGTACTAAATCTTAGAATCAGATTTACGTGAATCATTTCTGAACGCGATCTTTGTTATGTGAATCGCTTTCTGACAGTAAAGATTTAACACGGTTTTGCAGATTCTTCAACAATGCATACTATGCAAAAAGTGGGAGGAGAGCAACAGCAGAGTTGAATAGGTTGGAAATGAAGTTTTGCTCATTATAGATTTCAGACTGCAAGTTACTCTAGAGACATTTAAAAATATTGCTCTCAACTGGAAAAAGAAGCTGCAGGAGTCCAGATTGAACGCTCAATCCAAGCTTGCGGATCAAAGAGAATTGGTCGAAGTCAAAGAAGAAAGATTCAGCTACACACAGTTGCGTAGATGACACAAATTGTTGCATCATCTCAACGCTTATTACACGAATTTTCTGAATTTCGATTGAGTTATAAAAATCCAATTGTTTGGCAAAACACCACTAGTGAACAATCATTTTAGTATCGCGGCTTTTGTTTTGTGCAAAGTTTTACTTACTTTTCCATCATGTTTAGAAGAAACAGATTGTTCAACTTTATGGGTAAGAAGGAGCGCAGGTGAGTATTCCATTTTGTTTAGTTGCAACTTTTGTAACTACTGCGCATTCGTAGTTTACAACATTGCGTGTGATATAAGACAGGGCAAAAGAACACACAAAAATCAAAATCTCCATTGAAATTATGGCTTTTCAAAACTTCGGATTTCTCAATTATCGCATCAATCACTACATATACACTACACACTGAGTGCTCCGTGTTGAAAGCAAGCGCCTTTGGGTATACACCAGAGATGAAATACTGCAGAGACCTCTTGGTCGAGATTTAATTTACAAAAACTTGATATTGTTTTTGAGTATATATATTACGCCTTAAGAAAGGGAGCCACGATTGCCCATACGATCTTCTCCCAGCTTTGGCAATATAAGCTACAGTTGTCCCGTCAGTCGACATCTTTACTCCAAGATGAAGCTGGTTTGTATCCTTGCGGCGCCGGCATCTTCACTTGCCTTAACTTTGATACTCCATGAAGATGTTTAACTTGTGCATGTCATAATTGGGATTCTTCTGATATTTATAGAGTGACCTGTAAAGCTTGACTACTTCGTCATCAAGTCGTCCCAATAAAATATCATCCGGGAGGCCTCTCGAGTGCAATCCAACCAAACTTCCTTTCCGAAAATCCGACAACACACAAAATGCTCCTTGATGACTATCCCCGTTGAACATGTGAACGGCAAGCTTCTGGAACAAATCTGCAACTACAGATGTCAAAATCCGAAATTGGGTCATATTGCCTTACCACAGTGACTACCACATCCATCTTGTAGCGGTTGTTAAGAGCCTTTACACCTGAGAAATTGAGAATGATTGGAGTTAGTGACCACTAAGACAAAATAATGAAATAATATATCTCAAAGATTTCATATGAAAATAAATCTAAATTCTTGAAATCTAGTTTGTAGATGCAGAGATCTGTTCTGAAAGATAGGATTGAACATCCAAAGTAGTCGAAGTACCTTGATTCCCGTCTACTGTGTTCTCAGTTACCATGACACATTGAAATGTGGTTTCACTTTCCTAATCTTAATTGCATATTATACGCATGTCTAATTCTTAGTCAAAGATCATAAGTCTCGTATGAAGGAAGTATCAACTGATAGCTGTAATTATATTCGATGGATGAAGGAACACTAGCGTTCCTCATTTCCCTCGTCTATATAACATAACAAATTTTTGTTAGGCAGAGTTTCTGCCTTTCCAAACTGGAGAGTTACGGCGCTCGCAGTTACCGCATGCTCACACCGATCTCACCGTTAAAAGGAGGGGAGGAGAGAGCGGCGACATGAGACGCGCGAAGATCCAACGCCATGAAGACTGCAGCGCCCCCAAACTTCACTCCAAAACTCGAAAACCCATAAAACTCGTTGACTACTAATGTTATGTTACCTGATTTGTAATCAAAATCATTTAATTAGAAAATCATATACAAATATATGGTCCTCTTCGACATTTTTCAACGCTAGCCAAAGACAGAACATTACCCTTGTTCCTTGTTGTAGTTTCTCAGAAATTGAAATTACCCCACGTGGACACAAGTCCTTTGGCTCTGCGTTTGACATTCACATTCGCTGCTAGTGATCTACCTAACCGGCCTCACTTCGTAGCGCCCTACTTGCCACGTTAAAAGAAATCAAATTCTGCTATGAGCGTTTTTAGTGTACTTATTTGATAATTCATTATTATTATCCACTATAATTTTGAGGCATTTTCAACATCTTTTTAATAAAACCAAAACGCTTATACTTTCAAATATTAAAGAGAGCATTACATATGTAATAAATTTTAAAAATTAGGTGTCTTTTTTTTTTTTTTTCAGAGTCAAAATAATATTTTTAACTATATATCTGGGTAGACAACTTTCTAAAATTATAAAATTAGTTTATCACTGTTTGATTGTATTTGTAAATTTTTTGGAAGTGAAAAGGAATACCAAGTTCAGTTCAAAGCTTCAAATAATTAGCAATTTTTTGTTTTTTCCAATAGAAACCCAGCCCTCTGTACCCAAAAAGGAGGAGGCATTTGAGTCCCGGCAACCGAAACGACGGTGTAAACTCCTTTATCATATCGATGGTTGGGTCCGCCACCTCGACCGGCGGGAGCGGTCCATCGAATCTGAAAATCCTACTTGCAAAGCCGGGGACTGGTGGCGGGGACTCCGGCAGGGCAAATTCGGGCGTGGCGGCACTGGGGACGAGCACACGTCGCTTCGGTCCCGTCTCCCGTCTTCTATCGGATCTCTCAACCTCCTCTCTTGATTCCTGGGACTTCCACATCGACCGCTTCCTCCCGGTAACCAACCAATTTCACATTCACTCGTACTCTTTGTTCGTTATTGTTGTTACTGGTAGTTTTGAATTAAATTTCCGGCGGAAAATTTGGTGCAGTTTTTGACGGGGCACTGAGTTTACGGTGGTGGTGGGGGTGATTGGTCCGCCCGGCGTCGGCAAGTCTACGATCATGAACGAGCTTACGGCTTCGATGCCACCTCACCTGGTCACACAGTAGTCACTCCCTTTCACTTTTCTTGCTTGTATTTTCTATGGGATTTATTTGCCCTTGATTTTTGATTTTCTTGTGTGAAACTGTAATGTTTTGAATTTGATAAAAGAAGTAAATTGATAAATTGCAGGAATGTTACCCCATTTGCTATAGAGACGGAAGAGGGCAAAGCCATGGCAAGGCATTGCAGCATGGGCATCGAACCCCGGGTTTCTGCTGAACGCATTATCCTTCTGGATACTCAGGTCAGCTACTTTCGTCTTCCTAACCTCGTTCTAATCTGATCTTCGATATTCAATCTTAATGCGTAATGTTAGTATATCATATTTGTGTAACAAATGACTTACTGAGGAGGATGATCAAGTCTCCTTGTTTTCACTGGCAGCCTGTTTTTAGTCCTTCTGTTTTAGCTGAGATGATGAGGCCCGACGGCTCATCAACCATTCCTGTTCTACCTTCAGCTGAGTCTTTATCTGCTGAGTTAGCTCATGAGCTTATAGGTATTCAGGTAAACTACAAAGACCAAATGAAACCAAATGATAGATGTTTACAGCATTTGATGTTTAATCAACTTATCTTTTTCTTTTCTGGGTGCTTTGCTGCAAGGAATTCTTCTAGCTTGGTGTTCTTCTGACCTCCATCTGTCACTTTTTGCTGGTTATATCAGACGGAGTTCATGATCATAATATGTGGCGTCTAATGTCCACGGTATTTCTCTCATCTTCATTAGGTATACATATATTTCAAATCTACCCTTGAATAACTTAATTTGCATGCAAGTTGTTTCTGTTACATCCACTTTTTCATTTTCTTCTCTCACTGCGTAATTTTCAAACCAAACATTCTGATACTCCAAAGTTTATTCCATTTAATCAGGCATTTGTTTAGGTTGATTGTTCCTTCGTTCTGTATTGCTCGAGTGTAGTCTCTGTGGTGAACCTAATATGATATTGTTCTTGATTTGATAGTGGATATATGTTCCCCCAAAGCTATGCATTGTTTTGTTTTGTTTTATTTTTACTTGCTTTAAAATTTAAATGATCAGGAATTTCATAATTCCTTCCACTGTACATTTCAGTCTGAGTCCTAGGATATGCAAACTTCACGGGTTACCTTGAGAGCGTAAAATATATATTTTGAGTGCAAAAGGAGGCCAGGCTTCGAGCCATCTTGATTTCGCTTCTTCAAACAGCTTCCAAAGGTCTTTTAAAGATTCTAAACGCTATGTAATCTGACTGCAGGTTGACCTCTTGAAACATGGCATTCCTGATCCATCTTCACTGACCCTTGCCCCTTCCCAAAGCTCTAATACAGGGCCTGAAAAGGATAGGGAGAAAGTTCATGAAGGCGGAGAATATATGGCTACGCCAGTTTTTGTGCACACAAAGTGAGTAAGTTTTAAATATTGTTCCTCGTTAATTAGATTGACGACGTAATGATACAAGATTGTGTTCTTGCTGTTAATTAGACTGCGAGATCGTGATCTTAGTCCGCATAATATTGCGCAATTGAGGAAGGCACTTGCACAATATTTCAGTACCTCTTCTTTCATGAAGGCAGAAAATGGAAACACGTCCAAAAGTCATGATCCAGATTCTGTGGCTCCTGGTACTCAAAGTCATGATCCAGATTCTTTAATGCCAAGTTTGTTTGGAATCCCAACAAAGAATAAAGACGAGTCCCCGGGACATCAGTATGAAAGTTATACCTCTATGCTATGGAAATTGCGAGATAAGGTCTCTACCTCTCTCTCTCTGCCCTGTAAAATTAGATGCATTCCTTAACACATTGCCGAGTGTTGTAAGAATATTTCCTCGTCTTTATTCAGGTTTTATCTATGAATTCTCCTCCATTTGGGAGGACTGTGACGGAACGTGACTGGTTGAAGAATTCTGCCAAGATATGGGAATTGGTGAAGAACTCTCCGATCATTGCAGAATACAGCAGAACAGTTCAAAGTTGTGGAATGTTTAGGAGATAAAATGCTCCAAATGACTTATGCCTGGCCTTTCTCAACTCTCAGGCGACAATGATGGTTCGTTTGACGTCATTACTTAGTTATAGGTTAGCATGTTCTAATCTCCTTTAGCACTCGGTGCCTAGTTTAGCCCTTGATTAGTGAAGGAAATTGATAGTACGAGAATTTGATGTGTTTTGTCGAAACAGATTCAATGATAAGCTAGTGCTCCTGTTTTCCTTTTCTTGGTGGTTTGTGTACTTCTTGTGGTAATTTACAGTAAATCGATGCCAAATATATGAGCATCGAATTACCTGATTTGCATTGAAACAGAGAATTTGATTGTGCAACAAAATCCTTTCCAATTTGGTAAACAATAACTTTCCACTTGAAATGAGTAGAAGGTGGCAAGTTTCGGTCTAAAATTCATTCGATTTCCAATTAGAAAAAAGCGTTACAACGGGATGGGGTTGAGGACAGTGTTGACAAGTTCTCCATAAGCTAGACACAAGTAATCTACTCTAGCATTGCATCCACTGAAGCTTCGGCAGTAGGAGCAGCAGCCTTAGAAGATTTTCCTTTGTTCTTACCTGTCCATTGAGAAAAACAAAAAATTTGAGCACTCACGAACATAACAGCGTATGAGAGAAGCGAGAATATCGAAGTAAAACTTACCTTTGCGTTTTAGTTGTTTGAGCTTGAGGCTCTTCTTCCTCATGGGAAACTTTGAAGAAATTTTCTTGGTGTCTTTAGATTCTTCTCCTTCTACAAGCAAAAGACCTTGTGTCAGCTTCTTGGTACAATCTCCATTGAATTGAACAGAAACAAGTTAACTAACAATGGCGTTGCTTAATTTGGCGTACAACGATTAAAGAGTTAATTAATCATGATTTTGGAGCTTGATTATGTAAGATACGATGGCAATTGTCGCGCATGAATCCGAAAATCAAGTAAGACAATGTCGAAGAAAAATCGAAGATCAAAAATTCAACGGTGAGATTGAGAGGAGGAGTTACCATCAGCATCGGCAGCGGCCATTTCGACATCTTGCATTGTTATCAGTCCCTTCTTCACAGCCTCGTTCTGATCCTGAAATCAAAAGTAAATTACACAAAAATTAACAAATATGCAGACACATACACACAGTAATTAAATTTGATTTTGATGGAGTAATTAGCTAAGTGGCAACAAAAACAAATGCAAATTAAAAGTTAACAATGAGAGGAAAACATACCCGACGCCATTTTTTCAAGAGCTTGCGCTTGCGCTTGCCGGAGATGGAGAGGGGTTGGGGCTTGTTGTGGAGCTTCCCGGTGGTTGGGTCGCCGTGAACCGCTCTCTTCTTCTCCGCTTTCTGCGCTCTCTTCCTCTTCTGCACCTCATTGAACTTCGCCATCTCTCTTTTCTCTCTTTTTTTTTCTTCTCTCTCTCTCACTAAACCCTAGCCACCGCCAACTGCTTCCACTTGAAGAGAAAATACACTCGTTCTCGAGTTACGACGGCTGATATGGATCGGGTCTTCTTGGGAAGCCCAGCCCAATATAATAAACGAAGAAAGAGACTTCGCGGGCTGACCCACACAAGTTCGAAATTTTGGTTGTTGCTAAGGGCACCCAAGAATTTCTCAACACCACACCCAACACTTCTTCTCAGAGTTTCAAGTCATTTTTATTCTTAAAAAACAAAAATTATGGACCTGCCTGTCTCTTACATTTAGAGAGGAGAGAAGCTTGGGCAGAGCAATTCTTATATTTAGTAGAACTAGTGTTGCGTCAGATGAGATCGAAATATAAAGAATTTTATACTTTTGGTAGACGTGCCTTATAAACAACATGATCACATATCTCTTTCATCTTCCTATACTATTTGGGATTTTTGATGTATTTATATCTCTTTCATGCATGATCCTTCATCCTAGGGAGAGAAAGCATGTGTAAATAGTAGTAAATACACATCCATATTATATCCACAACAACTATCAGTAAATATCTGAAAAAAAATTAATAAAATTGCTTCTCTTATTTATATATTACAAGAATATATATTTTACTACATGTCATATTTAGGTGAAGTATAAAATATAACCACAACTCTTATGACCGACTAATGTTTGGTTGCAGCAACGGTAGAAGGGTAGAAAAGCAAATCCTTCCACCTCCACATGAGAGAGAGAATGTATGCTATTGCTGCTATGGGGGATATATTTGTGAACCGGAACCGGAGCCGAACCGGAACCAGATGTTTAACTAAACCCTCCTCACGCGTCCTGAGTAGTAGCGACAGGAAAAGTCCTAAAGGCACTTGGCCTCAATTTCCTCAAGAGTGAGCCCCTTCGTCTCCGGGACGATGAAGAAAATGAAAAGCAGAGATGCCACTGCTATTGCTCCAAATGCATAAAACAATATTCCAGCTCCCAGCAATGCCTGTTTCGATCAACCCAATATTCATAAATTATCTCACTGACGAATGACGATAGAAGAATGAACATTCCCAAAGACAATTTAACTAGGAAAATTCCAAAAGAAATAACACGGCCGAAAAATCTTAAGCACCTTTAGAGGAGAAAACGCAAATGTCACCAGCGCATTTGCAGCAAAATTTACAAGCACTGCTATACTAAGTCCTCGCCCCCTTAACCGTAAGGGGAATATTTCTGATATCATTAGCCAACCAATGGGACCAAAAGATATCTGCACAACAAGTTTCCATGGGTTACACACTTTTGTGGTACAAAACTAAAAACCTATCTAAAACAAGAAAAGACAACTTGTAATAAGCTTAAAAGAACAAAATACACGGTATACAACTTTCTGATTACCTGATAACACCCAACATACAGCAGCAGTGCAACTACAGCCGCAACCGGTGCATTATCAAAGAAAAGGTAATACGATCCCAAAAGGAATAACGAGATGACCTGTCACATGAACAAAGTACATAAATTCCTCATGGTACTCAAACGTTCGAAGACTGTTGGTTCTAGTCTTATAATTTATACCAAAAGTGAATAAAAATGAAAACATGAACCCAAAAGAAGACTTACCATCCCCGTAACACCTCCAAGTAGTAGAGGTCTCCTCCCGAGTCTATCAACAACAAGAACAGCAGCTCCAGTCATTATTAACTACAATAAGATCAATTCAGACATATCTGTTTTGAGAGTCAATTTCTTCAATAGGAATGCAGACACACTTCTGAGCAGGGAAAATTAACAGAAAAGTATGGAAACTACATCTGGATAAATAGCACGGCATATCATTTTGGAAAATATACCTTGAAAACACCAAGTAAAATTGAGACCCGTGTTGCATCAGACGCTTCAGAGAATCCTGCACTCTATTAAATTATTTGGGTTACGATGAGAGACATTTTCCTACGAAACCCTTGTAAGGGATTTCAATCAATGTCCAATCAGTACCCTAGATCTAATTAGCAGGGTACCTGAAAAATCGATGCAGCATAGTACAGCACACTTGGTTGCCCTGTGATCTGTCATAGTATAGACGATGCTATGTATAAGCCACGATTTCAACAGATTACATCATATCATATTCCTTACCCAATTGAAACTACCTGTTGGAACAAGACTAATCCAGCACCAATCACAAGGGCTTTCAAGCATTTTCCATGAAACATCTCCCCTAATGTAGCTTCTTTCTCGTCACCAACATAAGCAAGCTCAACCAGCATCTCATCTACTTGTGCAGGAGCTGAATCACCAATAGCTCTACCCCTAAGCCTGCACAAGCAACTGATTGCTGTCTCTTTTAACTCATGCATATTTCCTCTTCCCTGTATGGCACGTAGAAGGATCCATCTAGGTGATGCTGGTAGCCACCACATTCCAATACCCATAATTATTGCCAAAGGGGCACTAACTCCATACATATAGCGCCAACCAGCTACTGTGTCAACTAAAAGGCTACCAATTCCATAACCCGCCTGCACAAAATTCAAGGTGCTTATGATTTCCTGGCCTTCGTGTAGGTAAGATATATACAAAAAATTAGTAAGATAACTTTTGAAGAATAAGCTACAAAAAAGAGGGGCAAACTTGAAAATAAGCTTTTAGTTTGCTTCATTGCATGCCACAACAGAAAAAAAAAAAAATGTCATAGACTCTCAGATGGAATGTAGAAGAACTTACAACCATCCCAAGTACTATGAAGAACTCTTTGAGCGATATTAGTCGACCTCGTATCGCACTTGGAGCTGTCTCAGCAATATACATCGGAGCAGCATGCATTGCCTAAAAGAGAACAAATTGAAAATTTATACATCTCAAGTTTCAGAGAAGGAGCTAAGTGTAGCTTTGCATTGAAAACAGCATTCTATTCATTACCAGTCCAATTCCTATACCATATACCAAGCGTCCAATCACCATAACAGGAAAGTCAGGTGCTACTGCTGTTACTAGAGCTCCAAGAAGATACAATAAAGCAGCCAAAATCAACTCCCTCCTCCTTCCTTTATACAGATTAATCATTCAAACTTCATCAGTAGTGGAGGACATCATCAGTTTTACTTGTATAACTTGGAATGTATTAGACAAAACCAACCTAAGAAGTCTGCGACATTAAAGGCCAGCAAAGATCCAATCAAGGCACCGTACAACGAGCCACTAGTCTGCAAAGGAAACAGGCACCAATTAAATGCATTCTTCTTCTTTGAAAGCCAAAGAAAGATGCATGAGGAGCTGGCAGTACTAAAAAGAACAGAAAATAGATCCATAGGGATTTCAATGACAGCACGGATGTTTAGTTGTAAACTTACTATGAGACCAATTTCCACAGATGACAAGTTGTACCATGATACTCCGCTTAATGTGGCCGACTGCATTGAGTATGTTGTCAGTGAATCAACGGTTACATATAAAACATGAAGAGCGGCCTATATGAGTAATAGCTCATGTATACCTCTACGGAGATTGTGGCGCATGATGTTGCACCAATATCATAGCCATATAGTAGTCCTCCAAGAGCTGGGAATAGAAATCTGAAATCATTAAGGAGCACTGTAAAGCCTGAATAATGTGGCTCTGTGCAAACTTTCCACTTTTCAGTTTAGATACATTAACAATTACGACATGAGTCAAAACAGAAGATCAAAACAGATAAAACCGAAAAAAGAATACTCACGGTAGGATTGCGGCAATAAGGGAATAGTTTTCTGAATTATGGGCCCCATTAAGAAGTGGCTCCTGTGCGTCTCCAATTTCACCTGAAGACTTCCCCACCTGAAAAATGGCAATGCATTAACAACTCCGAACGGGGCAGACATCTAAAGCAAACAATCACACTCAAGCCGCTTTTGTTAACAAGCGAAGCGACACAAGTTATTGTTTTTAATTCTCAGCGCGATCAAACACGACACAAATGTTAAAATGTAAAAGGAATCAAGAAGTTTCATAGGTAGAATCGAACACTAGTGACAATGAAGGAGACGAAATCCTTGTCATTTTTCCTACACTTTGTCAGGCACCAAAATTCCAACTCACAAAACCAAATTATACAAATTTTCAGTTTCATCACTCGTAAAGCTTTGTTCTTCCAACAGAATGAAACAGTATAAAATCCAAATAATCTTCTTAATTTGTTCTAATTTAATTGAACGTTTCTTAATTTGTTCCATAAGCACAAAGAAAAAAGGAAATTAGAAAGTGCAAGAGAATCAAAATTGAGAGCAGAAAAATGAAACCTTTGCGAGAGAAGAGAGCGCGGGTTGCTCAGGATCGGACGCCATTGCTGCAGCTCACCGCACCAAACAGTTCCCCAGAAATTGTGTGATGAATCTGCAATTGAATTGAATGGAGAAGAAGGGTAGTTAAGTGCAAAGAAGTCGAGTTGGGAGGTTGCTGTCGGTGTCGGGAATTCAGAATTTGTGCTGTCGGGCGTATGAAAGAATCTGAATTATGAAATTTAGGAGCTTTTGTTGTTGTGTTTTTTCCAGGATCGTCGTAATAAAAAAGTTCATATGTTGTTGGCGTTCCCAGTTAGGTGTGTGCAAATGCAGATGCAGTGGTCATGCAGCACTGAGTCACGACTCGTGACTCAAACACCAACTCGAGAGCAGAATCAGAGAAGGGGAGAGAGAGGTTGGTTGGCTGATGGCTGGCTGAGGAGTGACGTGAGGAGGCTTCTTTTTTAATTTAAAATCCCACTTGGGTTTTTTTATAGGTGAAATCGTGATTAATTAGTTTCCGTTAACGGATTATTTATATTTACACTTTTGTTTTGTATAAAATTTACAATGTAATGCGAAATAAAAGGTTGAAAGATTTTAGGAACTGACCAGAATACTTACGATAATGCAGTTAATGTCACAGGGTCCGTAGCCGCACCACACCCCTTGCTTTTGGCACGTTTACTAATTTTGTATAATAAAATTTGGCATAAGATGTGAATTTTTAGGTAAAAATTTGGCATGAGGTTTTGATTGCAAATGTATACTAGTATCCATTATCCAGAATATTAGAGAAGCATGGCGAGAAGCGAAATGTAACCAACCAGAAGGCTTGAGTTTTGAAGTGATAAATTGGACTTATATGGTTTGTTATTATTGTACACGTTATGACTGATCAAAACGCGACTGTTTTTAATCAATGTGCGTCGACTTGTAAGCTTCTCCTTCACTACCTCGTTAGGCCAACTCGTGGTCAATGTGAGCCCTCCACTCAACAGTCCCATTCCACTCCCATCAATTCAATTCAGAAATTCAGACAAATCCTTTTGCCACGTTTACTTACTTGAAACTTTCGGAGAAGCCATGAATCGGTATAAGAAAAAATGAGGATGAGAGAGATCGAGAATATCACAAGCAACACTCCTCGTTGAATCATACCCTAAATCAATGTATGATCCACCTCATTTTTAATTCATTCCTTGTAAGTAAGCATATGTATATGTATATGTCTCACTCAACAGTGGACCCTTTCACGCCTCGAGAACACCACCAATTAGCAGTGCTGAGTGCAGACTCCTCCTACTCCTACCGTGAAACACAGCCCTTTTGAACTGATATTATTTACCCAACAAATCAAAATACCACCATTTCATTGAACTATGAAGTTTAGGACTTATTTCCATACAGCAAGCATTCCAAAAGATTCACAGCTATCACAAGTACAAGCCATTTATTAACCGAATCAAATACACAGCACAATACTGCATAATTTTTTCAAGTTTTGAGCACGCACGTGCCATAGAAACAACTCACTCCTTCTTCGTTGGCTCCCAGGGTTGGTACCTGGTCCAGTCTCTCTGCCCTGGATTGAGGCTGTGCCCTTTGGAATGGTAAATAAACTCATCACCCTCCCCAGTGAAATTTTCTTTGTGTTCAATGCCGTACCTCTTTGGTTTTAGCATCAAAAGCTGCGACGGGAATTCATTTGTTTGTTAGCTACATGTAACAAGTTTTTCACAGCATACTCGATCAAATATTTAAAAAGGAAGCAGGACTTGCCTCATCTCCCGTATGATCGGTTATGTAGTGCAGCCAACCATGCCATTCTGGTGGTACTTGAGAAGCGTTGTAGCGACTCTTCTCTGCATATTCAACCCATCTGTGTCTTCCTGTAAAATCCCTCCAGTCAATTTGTAAGCTGTGAGCATTCATACCACAATAACCTTGAAGCAATGCAATAATTTGAACAATGGCATCTTCCCAATGCATCAAAGAGGAAAATTAGAACAGTCCTATCTAACTCATGGCGCTAACTCGCGTGAATGTGGTGAAATTTTATGTACCAAGGCATGTAAGCATCTAAATAAGCAGTTTTCAATTGCTTGGTCAACCCCCTAGCCAACAAAAGAGTCTTGAACCATTTTTATCACTGGAAAGAGGAATTTGCACACTTCCTAGGAAACTAAAAGTATTTCTTTACCTTCTTTCATAAACTTAGGAATAAGGAATTAAGATTTGAAAAGATCCATAAGATCAAAGAATTGTTTCATGATTTGAATATGGCTTGTGCTCGGAAGTGCTAATCGCCACCAATGGCACAACTCCAATGCAATGCAGTAAAGAACTAATATTTTTATTGCTTTAGTAAGAAAAGCATAAGAAGGGGAGGAAATGAAGAAAACACTGACCATATTGAGTGTCAAGCTTCTCATAATATTTATTGCCAATTTTATCAACACCTACAAGCCTTGCCCCAATATTGTGGATCTTAGTTTGCCTAAAGCAATCAAACAAAAATTTGTTAGATATGCTAGAGAAACAAAAATGACTAAAATATTTCCAACACAATTAAAAATTGAAAACCACAAAGAAGAAAAAGTAATCCCTCGTTTCAATGTTAATTCAGATGGCCTTCTTTAGAAAAGAGAAACCATTAACCGTATCAAACTTCCAGAATTATGAACTAATCCTTACAAATTCTAACTAGTCTACCAATCACCATTCAATGTTTTATGTTCTCCTTCAAGTATAATGCCAAATAAATCTCTGTGATGTAGAATTTACTAAACACATTAAACTTTAACAAAGATGGGATAGTCTGTTGAATAGGCACAGAACTTAGGTTATTTTAACAAACATGACTTTGTCAAGACCTTGCATTCAAAAGAACTAAAAATCCAAATATAAAGTAAACATACACTTATGCTCGTTTGTTAAGAAAATAAAGTATGAGGGAAGTAATGTAACTTACGTAAGGTTTCCATCGAAAATACAGTTTCTGCAAGATTTGGAAAAGTATAAACAGTCAGCATAGTATAAAGATACAGGATACGAAACCAAAAAAAAAAAGCAATTTTAGAGCCATTCAGCGAGCTACTAAAAGACATCTCAGTGAACCCTGTACATCAGAAAATGCTCCGAATTCCAAAACTATAATTATAACAAAAGATATCGTCCCTGAGCGCCAAAGAGTAAAACTTTATGACAAAACTTTTAGCTTTTAACTTGTTTTCTTTCCTACATTTTCCTACTAAGCCAACAGATCAACATCAGAGAACAGACCAACAAAATCTTCTCAACCCACCCAGCTCAATACCTGTTTGTTTCAGCACCTCTTCGAAGTTTCAAACTTCCAAAAATTATTGCTTTTTTTTTTTCAATGCAGCAAAAATAAGAAAAACCCAAAACCAAAATCGAAAATTCAAAATTCAAAATCTAAAATTGCCATTCTACTTCGATTTATCTATTATTGATCAGGTACCAAGGAGGACAAATTGGATTCAGAAACATTAGTTGCAATAAGAAAAGCACCACCCAATCACATACATCCCAGAAGCAAATTTGAGATCTTTGACACCCCCAAACCAAAAGCATTACATTAACACAAATAAATAAATCAATCAATTCAAAAAGCAAAAGATAGAGAGAACATACAAGAAGCCATCCTCCTTGAGCTCCTTTAAGTAGCTGCGGAGACCTCTCTCTCTGATCGCCTTCACAACGCCCTTCACCACCGTCGCCATTTCTCTCCCCCCCTCTCTCTCTCTCTCTAACTCTCTAGCTCGCTCTGTATTTCTCGCAGGAGACGAATCCGCAGAAAAGCCCACAAGATAGGAGAGCCAAGCCAGGCTCTCGATTTCAGCCCGTTGCTAATCTTTGACGGGCTCGGATTTAGGTCGGGTCAGGAAAAAAAACTCGGATTGGGTGTTGTTTGGGTCCTGAACACGTGGCTGTTTCCCATTGGGTAGACCCACATCATTTTTGTTTTCATTTTTTAATTGGCCTGACAGCATTTTTTTGTTTTATATTTTTCTGAGAAAATAAAAGACGGGAGGAAGAAGAAGGAACACCAGAAAACCCGAAATTTCAACAGAGCGAGCTTCTCACAGGTACTTTCAGTTGCTTCAATTTTTCTCTGGATTCTCATTTGTTAATACGAAATTATTGTTATAATTTTGTCATCCGATTTTTAATATTTGCTTCGGATTTAGGGCTCATATGATTGGGATTTTCATTTGTGTTGTTTGAATTTCTAGGTCTCAACTCGATGGCACTGTAACATTCGTAAATTTGAATCTGTTTGGAAAAAGCGCATAAGAATTTGGCGATTGTTGTTCTGCAACAGCAACCTTAATCGATTAGTTTTGAGGAAAATGATGAAGCTGCAAACCTATGCGGGGATTAGTTTGGTAGCAACCCTAGCGATTGTTTACCATGCATTTAGCAGTAGAGGCCAGTTTTATCCGGCAATGGTGTATTTGTCGACGTCGAAGATCAGTTTGGTGTTGCTTCTCAACATGGGTCTGGTCATTATGTGTACTATGTGGCAATTGACTAAAAGGCTCTTCCTTGGATCACTCCGGGAAGCCGAGGTGGAGAGGCTTAACGAGCAGTCGTGGCGGGAAGTCATGGAAATCCTTTTTGCCATCACTATTTTCAGGCAGGACTTTTCGGTCTCGTTTCTTGCCATGGTTACGGCTCTGTTGTTGATCAAGGCTTTGCATTGGTTGGCTCAGAAGAGGGTTGAGTACATTGAGACTACTCCTTCCGTGCCCATGCTGTCTCATGTTCGGATTGTCTCCTTTTTGGGTTTCTTGCTTGTTCTAGATAGTCTTTTTCTGTACAGTTCTATTAGCAACTTGATAAGGACGCAAAAGGCCTCAGTTTCCCTCTTCTTTTCGTTCGAGTAAGCTTCGTATTTCTGATTCTTTTTTTCGCATTTTGGAACATGCTACATTTTATTTGATCGAACTTAGATAATTTAGGCATCTTTTTATCTGATAGTTAATATTGCATTTAGCTTCATTATATTGGAAATGAGTGTATCAAGTCTATTATGTGGTCGCCAAAATTGGTTGATAGGGTGACTGATATGATGGTGCTTCGAATGATTTATGTCGAGTAATAGTTGTGATGGGATTATACGGAAAGCCTTAGATATAAAAGCCAATAATATGGATAAGTCATCAATTTCTGCATTCTTCAGTGTTTCTCATTTGAACGTTGTCCATGATTTTGTATCTCAGGTACATGATACTAGCAACAACAACAGTGTCAACATTTGTGAAATATGTTTTCTATGTTAGTGACATGCTTATGGAGGGACAATGGGAGAAGAAGCCTGTCTACACATTCTACTTGGAACTTATTCGGGACTTGCTTCACTTGTCTATGTACTTGTGCTTCTTCCTCGTGATTTTCACGTGAGTAATCTGTTTATCTTTAGGTTTAGATAAGTAGCTTATACACAATTTTTTGCTAAATATGACACAATTTTGAGAATGTGTTGGGCTCAATCTGTGTTGAATGCAACATGTTTGTCTCCCAAGTGGCAGAGAAGCTGTGGACATTAAATGTTAGAATTTGAGACAATAGTTGGGCTGAAATCCTACCAATTTAAGTTTTAAGCATGTGGAGATTTTTTCTTGTTGATGTGCATAAGGGTTATTCTATCTTGATTGACGTGGATTTTTGTCTATCTTGATTGACGTGGAGTTTTTTCCCATCCCAGGTACTATGGTGTGCCGTTGCACTTGATACGTGAGCTCTATGAAACATTTAGGAACTTTAAGATTCGCATTGCTGATTACATTCGTTATCGAAAGCTCACATCAAACATGAATGATCGATTCCCTGATGCTACGCCTGAAGAGCTTAATGCGTAAGTTTAAAGTCTCATTAGTTTCAAGTGTTTTATTTTGTAATAATCAAATTCTGCATATTGGAGTCTTAGTTGTTTATGATGGATATGCAGAAGTGACGCAACTTGTATCATTTGCCGTGAAGAGATGACAACAGCCAAGAAACTATTATGTGGACACCTTTTTCATGTGCCTTGCCTTCGATCATGGTTAGAGCGACAGCATACCTGCCCTACTTGCAGAGCCCAAGTTGTACCTCCTGACAGTGGGACAGGTACAGCTGGCGGACATAGGGGTTCACGGTCAGATGCTCATCAACAGGGTAAACTTCTGAGCATTGCAATTTGTGTTGTGTCTTTTAATTTCTGCGTGACAACATAAGGTCTGATATTGATTATTAAAGGAAAGGCACTTTGTAGTTTTTAATTTCAGAACTTTGTAGTTTTTAAACTTACATTTCCTTTTCCTTCATACATGAAAGATTATTATTGAAGGAAATTAAAAATGAAGGCACCAATAAAATGCAGTTGGATTTCGTGTTTCATGGTCGCTCTTTTTTTTTATAGTCTATTTTGATCATATGGGACTCTGATCTTTTGTGGTGAGTTGACTGATGATTTTAATTGGGAACAGGGACAGGCACAACGGCTCAGGGTGGTGGAGTTTCTGGTGATAGTGTAAACCAACATGAAACCAGGCTCCGAGCTGCTGCTGCTGCTGCATCGATATATGAGAAGTCTCATGTATATCCTTCTGCAAACAGACTAGTATGGTAATGACACCTTTATCCTAAGTTAACGTTTGTATTTTTATTGGTGGAGTGGCCATATGTGTCCATTGTATTTTAATTCGTTCCTAGGTCGCTTGTGAGAGTGTGCAAATGCTGCATACCAGAGCCTTACAAACTACGCCCTCTTGTGTGCAGGTCTCCTGGATATGCGGCACTTCCTCAGGTTCAAAGACATATGGCTGACTCCTCTAATACTGAATCTAGTGGAGAAGCTTCTAGTGGACAATCACAGCCGCAGCTTGCAACCCCTGGTGGACCTGCAAACTTGTCCTTCTCACAGTTTCCACCTTACATGTTTGTCCCTGGAGCCAACGTGGCCTATGGGGAGAGGTTGGGCAGTGATCCAAATCTGACAGCTTCTCAGCTGGAGGCCCAGAAAAAGTTTCTTCAGCACCAGATTGAGGTATTAACGAGAAGATGAATAACTTTTGTTGTGATCTTGTGGTTGTTACCCTCGATTTCTCGTGCTTAGTAACTGCTTCTCTTGTACAGATCCTGCAGAATCAGCTCCAAGTTTTGCAGAATCCAAAACCAGAGGAAAGTGTGGACGCTGGTCCAACAACGGCATCTTTGGATGGCAAAGGAAAGAGTGTTGCAGCTTCCTCATCTGTGTCAGATTGTGGATGTCATCACGATCGGGTTGATTCATAACTTTAGGTATATTGTAAGGCACAATATATGTGGATAACAAACAAGGGATGAGAAAAATAGGTTAGGGATGAATGAATAACAGGAGTTTGAGCATATTATTGTATAAGTTGCACTCTCTCTTTCTTTCTTCTTTTTTCCTCTTTTTGTACTTATAACATTTACCAATACCGTTCGTGAATGATAGAATTGTAATATCTTTTTCCTATTTCTTTTGCTTTCGAGGACTTGTTCTGTATTAATTCAAAGCAAACAGATCGAGCAGATGAAGGAACATCTTCCTAGTAATCCAGCGACAAACGAAACACTTCCATCCGGCTATGAGACTCTTTTCTCCGCTTTCGTTTTGGAAAAGTTTAGGGGGAGTGGGAAAAAAATTACAAATTACAAATTAAATTTTGAATATTACCCGCATTCCACGAAATGAAAGTGATTAAAATCCCTTGATATGCAAGACCCAGCCAGCCATCATCACCTCCAAAGTGGGAGATTCTCTCTTTCAACCATTTCGTCATGTGGGAAGTTTTTATTGGACATGTGGTTCACCTTTTAAACATGTGGTAGATATTTATTGGTTGGGTGATGTTACTAGAACTATGAAATTGTTGCAAAAGAGAATTTCTCCTCCAATATGGAATGTGACCGTATTGATCTTTGATCTCTCATAAGTTCATTAATATTGATGCGATGTCAGGTGTTAGATTGTTATTGAGCACTTCCACCCGTTGGTGGAGGGCAAGGGCAAGGGCAACAATTGCCTTCCGTGAACAGTGCTTGCCCTTGTGCAACTCCACCCGTTCGTGGAGGGCAAGGGCAAGGGCAAGGAAAAATATTATTTTTTTATTTTTTTTGTTGGCCTTATCGGGGGCTTGTGATTATCCCCATATATTTTGCACCGACATTTTCAACCACTCTCGTCACGACACGTGTCATTATTTTTTAAAAAATATATATAAATATATATTTTTTTTGTAAAACAAGGATTTGGAAAGTGAAAAACAAATATAGTTGATGTAGGAAAAAAATATTGAGTTGTAATGTGAGGAATGAAAAAGATGATTGGGGGTATTTATAAAAAAATTAAAATTAAAATTTAAAAAAAAGGCCGCTGACGTCAGCATGACGTCAGCATCCGGATGGCAGCTGACCTTGCAATTTTTGCTCGGGCTTGAGGTAGGGCTGGGTTGGGCCCACCTCTTGCCCTTGCATTTGGATATGGGTGGAGTGTCCATTTGAGGTAGCTGCTGATTAGTAGCTGTTAGTGGCTTATGAGCCATGTTCTCTGTATCAGAAGATGTTGAATATTGTAATGTCGTCTTCTTGTTAATGAAAGTTACCATTGCAATTAGGGTCAAGGTGGATTTGTTAAGCATTGTACTAAAAGGTAATGTGTTTGGTTGATTCATGACCTAACTCGATTCTCCAAACCCGCAACAATTGACCTTTCCTTGTTGTCATTACTTTTGCTTTGGGTTGATCCCAAAGCTCACATCACAATTAACTCAAAAGAAAAGATGAAAGATCCTAGTCAATGCCATAGAGCCCAAAACCGGTTTTAATTGCTCAAATTTCGTAATCAGCTTTAATTTGGAATTATATATATTATTCTTCTTCATTGAGTGTTAATTATGCCTGTTAATTTTCTGAAGCTCTAAGCAACACAAATGTAAGAGTAGAAGCAAACTAAGTTGTCCTAGGTTAGGGTTGTTGAGTCTAGTTAGTTAAAATATTACAGAGGTAATATTCAAAGATATGGAGGACAGGACAGGGGATTAAATTAAATTAATTGTGAAATCAAATTGATTTCCTTGTTTGTTTTGTTAATTATTCCACAGTAATATCTTTTCCTATATCTTTTACTTTCGAGGACTTTTTCTGTATTAATTCAAACCGAATTGATTATGTTTACGTCCTAATAAATTATTTGGGTATTAAATAGTATATATGATAATTTCTGGCATCAGATAGATATCAATTAATAATTTAACAATGGTCATAGAGTTTAAAAAGTGGCGGTTCTCGTAGTGGATTTGGTATAACTTTTTACTCCTCCTCCTCCTAGCCTATGGCTGCTCCTGCTGGTCGTCTCCTCCTCCTAGCCTATGGCTGCTCCTGCTGGTCGTCTGGGGTTGTGCAAATCAATCTTGACCAGCCTTCTCAACATCTTGACTATGGCGGGCTGACAAATAAATTTCAAACTAACATATACAGCGTAATTAAAGATTATAATTCAAGTTCAATTGATCAACATAATGTTAATCAGTTCAAAATTTATGACTGCATCTGCATATATGGAATTAAAAAAACGTGAGAGAAGATATTAAGCGCGTGTGTTTTATGAACAATTATTACTTAGCAATTTAGCATAGCATCCACTGCTAGCTACATTAACTTTCACCAGTAAATTAATTAATTTTTTTATTACGTATAATCGCCTCCTGTGCTTTTATCTCTCTCTATATATATCCATCCTCAACTCATGCGAACTGCATCAGTTGTAGACAGAGAAATAGCGACCAAATAGTATTTACAGTATTACTGTGTGAATCCGTGAACATCACTATTACTAGATTTAGCTACATATATAGTACTATATCTAGAAGACGATCGATCGGAAAAGAATCGCCAATGTCGTCGTCGATCAGCATGAAGATTTTAATTAGCTTGCAACTTGTAGTCGGCTTGTTATTATTGTCTACTGTTGGCATCTTCCATTGCCAAGCTTCGCCTCCTCGTTACACTTTTGTGGTAATCAGCTCATTATTTCCTTAATTTCGACGCAGTTCAGTTCTGATATGCATATATATATATATATGTATGAATTGCATGCATCATGCATGCATGGCTATTATAATATATATATTAACTTAGGATGCATATATATCTGTTGCGTGTTATATATACACTTTATAAACGATGATCGTGTATGCTGCTTTCAAAAATATTAATGAACTGGTATCTTCTGTTTGTTTGCAAAAATCAATTGCAGGTGGAAGAAACTCCGTACAAACGACTGTGTAGCACAAAGAACATCTTGACTGTAAACGGCCAATTTCCGGGACCAACGTTGTATGCTCATGCAGGAGATACTGTCGTAGTGGATGTCTACAACAAAGGCAATCGTAACATTACCATCCACTGGTAATTAATCAACTTTATATAGTGCATGTAATCTCATCAGGCTTAATTTTTGTTAATTTCATGATATGATTATACAATTCTGATGATCCATCTATATTTCAGGCATGGAGTTAGGCAACCGAGGAATCCGTGGTCGGACGGTCCTGATTACATCACGCAGTGTCCTATTCAACCAGGAGCCAGGTTTACCCAAACCATCATATTCTCCTCAGAGGAAGGGACCCTATGGTGGCATGCTCACAGCCAGTGGGATCGAGCCACAGTCCACGGTGCTATACTCATATACCCCAAGATAGGAGCCACTTACCCTTTTCCCAAGCCTCACGCAGAATTTCCAATCATCTTGGGTATGCAAATCAATTCAATCTTCAATCCCACAAACTAAATAAATAGTATTAAAACCACTTATAGAATAGATTAACGCGCTTCCAAATAACTAAAAACGTTTATGACAGTGTTTGGCAGCTAAAGTTAAAAGGATTTTTGGGCATTTTCTACTTGTATTTTCATTAAAAATTTTGGTGTATTCTAATGAAAGAATTTATCGTAAAAAGAACTTACGAACATAAGTGCTTTCTATATAAGCATTTCCAAATTATGATCCTAATTTTTCTGCAAATCGTTGATTTGAAAATTGTAGGAGAGTGGTGGAAGGAAGATATCGGACAACTTTACAATGAAACGATTCGAAGTGGAGGGGACCCTAATACTTCAAATGCTTTCCTCATCAATGGTCAACCCGGCGATCTCTATCCTTGCTCAAAACCAGACACATTCAAGCTCATAGTTGATTACGGCAAAACCTACATGCTCAGACTAATCAACTCCGCCGTGCAAGAGATGATGTTTTTCGCCATTGCCAATCACAGCGTCACGGTTGTTGGCTCAGATGCTAGCTACACCAAGCCATTTTCAACAGATTATGTGACCATATCTCCCGGCCAAACCATTGACCTCTTGTTAAATGCCGACCAAATCCCCAACAACTACTACATTGCTGCTAAAGCCTACGTTGGTGGCGGGGCTGCGGTTCCCTACGACAACACAACCACCACCGCATTACTCCGATACAACGGAAAGACTAATTCATTCCCTACTTCATTGCCTAATATTCCTACCCATAACGACACCAACTCATCGGTTCACTTTACCGGTAAACTCAAAAGCCTTGCTCATAAAAACCACCCCGTTGGCGTACCACACGAGATAACAACTCATTTGTTCTTTACACTCTCCATCAACACACTACCCTGCCAGTATACTTCATGTGCTGGGCCTAATGGGACGCGTTTTGCCACCAGTGTCAACAACATTAGCTTTGTCAGCCCCACCATTGACATATTGCAAGCTTACTATTACCACGTCAACGGGGCATTTGGAACTCGCTTTCCAGATACCCCGCCCTTGTTGTTTAATTTTACAGCTCAGGACTTGCCGTTGTACCTACAGACGCCGAAGCAAGGGACGGAGGTGAAGATATTGGAGTACAACTCAACGGTGGAGATTGTGTTTCAGGGGACAAATTTGGTGGCAGGAGATGACCATCCGATGCACCTCCATGGATTCAGTTTCTATGTTGTCGGATCGGGGCTTGGGAATTTTGACAAGGAAAAGGACCCTTTGACTTATAATCTTGTCGATCCTCCTCTTCAGAACACCATCGCTGTCCCTGTAAATGGTTGGACTACCATTAGATTCAAGGCAGACAATCCTGGTACGTAACTAATTAAGACGTTCATCATCCTCTAGCAAATATATTCTCTAACCGGCGTTTGATAATAACCATTTCAGTTTTCAGTTTCCAATTTTAGTTAACGGCAGCGCCCTAATTACTTATATTAATGAATGACAATTAGATCATGATTTGTTGTTGTTGTTGAGTGTAGGCGTTTGGTTTATGCACTGTCATCTGGATCGGCATATGTCATGGGGCATGGACGTGGCGTTCATAGTGAAAAATGGAAAGGGCCCAGGAGCGAAAATTTTACCTCCGCCGCAAGGAATGCCTCCATGCTAACAATTGTACTATATATGAACTCTTTGACTGGCCGTGGCCAGGATATATATGTCATAAAAATTTACCGTGTTTTGTATTGTCACCAACTTGGTGGCCGTCGACGACTCAAGAACAAGAGGAAACTTTTCCATCAAAGAACTATGATGATCAATGCGCATTGTACCAGTACTAAAATAAAATTTTACTTGGCCTTATTTTCAAATATACACTGTGTTCATGAAAAGTAACAAAGCTCACAGCCATAGCCCATAAGCAATGGATTATCCTACTTAAAACAACTCCTAGGGATTTTCTAGTACTCTGGAGTTTTAACCTTCCCCTACATGTGGGATTCGTACTCTCAATAGTTGTCGACGTGAACTAGCTGGCTTAGGAAGAATGTGTTCCAGTGCCGCCACACAACCTCCTCAATTCCCCTGCCACTTCTTCCATCGCAGGCCTTTCGGCACTACTCAACTTGAGGCAACTCTTTGCAAGCTCCGCAACTGCTCTGAGTTGCTCTCTGTTTCCCTCGTTTACAAGTTGTGGCACAACGATCTGAAAGATGTCATTTTGTTCTACAGAAGAAACGAAATGGGATGTTATGATTCTTCGATTTTCTGGTCTGTTAAAGGACAATGGCATCTCCCCAGTTAGAAGCTCCAACAATACGATTCCAAAGCTATAAACATCACTCTTATCTGTCAACTGGCCTGTACAGAGATATTCCGGGTCTAGATAACCAAGTGTTTGCTGCACCAATGTGTTCATCTGGGATTCATTACTAGGGACCCGGACCAACCTCGCAGGACCAAAACTGGAGACTTTGGCCACAAAACAATCAGTTAAAAGTATGTTGGAAGAGTTGACATTTCCATGAATGATCATTGGTTTCAACGAGTCTACTGCGGAATGCATATAGGCAAGAGCAGCTGCAGATTCTGAGGCTATCTTTAAAAGGACATGCCAAGGCAATGCACTCTTCCCTTTAGCGTGATGAATGCAGTCGAACAAGGTCCCATTGCAAGGGAATTCATAGACTAACATGGGAGCTTCAGTCTCTAAGCAGCAGCCCAAGAACTTCACCACATTTTGATGGTTAATTTTGGTAAGAGTGACGATCTCATTTATAAAGCGCTCGATTTGGCCCTCCTGCACTGCTGCTTTCGTTATGGCTACAATCGCACCGTCTGACAAAAGTCCTTTGTGAACTATTCCACTCTCTCCTGGACTAAAAGTGTGACTCTGGTCATGATAGGCAGCGGCCGTCTCTAGCTCCTCGGCTGTGAAAAATTTTGTGCTTCCATGTGAAGCAATATGCTGCTCTAACAATAACCCTCCATTCTGCTGGAAGAACTTGACGTTGAGATTAATGAACTTCCGTCTCTTCACACTGGAATAAACCCCAGTGATCCCGAACGACATAAATAAGCAAAAAAAGCCAAGACCTGCAATATATGCAGCACCAATGCTAAGAAATTAAACAAATTAATTTTTTTGTATTAAGTTATCAATTATGCTAGAGAGAGAGAGAGCAGGGGAAATAATTTACGTACGTACCTAGAGCGAGCTTTACCGGAAAGACTTTTATGTGTGTGATGTAGCCTCTACCAGTTTTCCTATGGTAATAACTATATGCCTGGTCTGTTTTTGAAATGCGATCGTAGTGTCGTGATCTGCCCACTCTAATCTTTGTGCCTCCTACCGCAGCATCCAAGTTCTGTCACGTGAACATCATATAGACTCGTTATCATCTCATCAAAGAAATTGAAGTTAATTTTTTCAATTGTTATACAAACCTTAAGATGTAATTGAAAGCACAGATCACCGTAAGCGTCACAGCTGCAGATGCCATCAGGATTACTTGGCCGGTAGGAACAGTTAAACCGGTATAAGCCTGCAGAAGATGATCCGTTTCCTTTTCGGAAGCTGGGCTTAGAGTTGGCTTCTGATGACGGTGCCAACAAAAACAATGAAATTATTAAGCTACACCAAGAGAGTTTGCGCAGGCGATGATGTCCTAGTTTCGGAATCATCCTTTCCATCTCCATTTTTATCTTCCCTTTTATTTTTCCTAACATATTATTTTTTTTCACTTGCCTTGGGATTGCTCTTCCTTTCAAGCCTCCGCTAGCTTCTAACTGAAATTGTGGTTTATGTAAAGTTTTGAGGGATCAATCTCCAATTGTCCATCCATGCGTTTGACAAATGCACTTGCGCTCTTTCCGTGTTCCTTCCTTTCACGCGGCTTTTTTATTCGGAGGTCAATGGTTAAGCTTAGTGTGTATATATATGTGATGAAAATACACCTGCTCCATCCCGGTTTCTTCCTTGATGCAGAGGTATGTGTATAATATATTCAAAGAGTTTTATCACTTACAACATATCCTGTATTATTAAAATTGTTACTTTATATTTCAGTTTTGATTTATACACAGGTGGTCTGGTCCCTGGATTGATATATTTTTAAATTGAGAACGAAGAGAAAGTTTCACTGGTGCTGCTGAAACACATTCAAGCTGGGTAAAGAATTTCACCACTTCAAGCGAAGGACTCGGGAAGAAGGGGGCACGCCTGCATATATATATACACACACACACACACAAAAGCAAGACAAGTCTGCGAAAAAGTCGCGTAAATTGTGAGTCTTCCTCTTTTCCTTTTTTCTTCTCCCCTTACAATCTATCTCTCCATGTCGGTAAATGTCCCCAAGATTGGTTTGCATCCTCCTCAAGCATGTATGCATTGCTCTTCTGTTGGTGGAAATTACACATCCATAATGGCCCACTTCAAGCAGGAAGCTTCAGCTCTTCGTGTTTCTTCCAGCTGAAGAAAAAGCAGGCAAGCTTGTCAGTATGCAACGGCAGCATTTCCAAATTTCAATGTATATATCATCATTTGTTTCACGAATTAGTGTCGTTTTACAGCAGCAAACAATCATTATTCAAATGGCAAACTTCTACGAAGAAGCTGGCAGTTGCTGCTTCAAACTATATATCGATTCTGCTTGGTTGTTACCAATGCATACGGGAACGTGTTACCAAAGCCCTTGCTAGGTATTCCAACATGTTTCTAGCTTCCACGCGCGGTTAGGAAACAAACATACTACTCCGACGGAGACAAGTAACAGAAAAAAGGAGTAGAATAAAGTTACCTCTTAATATAGTAGTAGAAAAAGTCAGCATAAAGAGCAGTCTGAACTAGGCCTGAAATCCAAGCTGTGTGTTCGGCATTTGAGAACAAATTAGTTAGAGTGTCACTCTGGCTAAAATGCACTAGAAGATTAAGAAAGTGCAAGCTATATGTAAAGAGAACTTACGTATCCAGCGAACTCTGTGAGGCTCTGTGAAGAAACGATAAATCCAATTCACAAGATATAGGGCTCGGTAAGCACTGCACATTGTTACCAATCAAAAATAACACCACAAATGATCACATGAGCAGAAATCCAACAACCATAAACAAGTTCATCATATTCTGAGAATCTGAGATCGGTAATGAGAAAACGCATCTGTGCCTCAGCGGAGTTGGAACATACCCGAGAAGAAAAACATAGTTTCCAGTTAAGTTGTCAATGTTTCTTGATCTTTGCAGTAATACCAACTGTGGTAAGATTGCCACAGCTTCGAGATATATTGAAAATGTCCACAATACCTGTTACAGTTGACCAAAATTCAAGCAGATGTGAGTAAAAAGTAATATCATCATGCAAACTGGTAACTAATGGAACAAGAAATTGCAGGATAAATGCAATGTATGTACCTCAATTACAGTAAAAGCGCGTGGAATCAGAAGAGCCAGCCCCAACGATAAAAGGATGAGATAGTAATGTCTGAATGTATCTTGATCCTTGTTGTAGGCTTGCTTCACTACTTTATGGTACCTCATGTGCCAAACCGTGGCAAAAGAAGTTCCGATAAAGATGAGCTTCCCTAAAGTGTTATACACGGAGTAATACTTGACAATCAAGTCAACGTATCGAGTAAGAAAGACCAAAGCATAGAGTTCTTGAGTTTTGAGTGAAATTCCTGGTGCAAGTGAACTAGTATTAGACTTAAGAGAGGCATGTAACAGATCGAACATTTCATTTCTGGAGAACCACCAACTAAACAAGGCAGCCTATTTACATTTGCATATGCGGATAATTATCTCTGCAAACTTTAAGAATACAAATTCTGCAAACAACCTATAATCCGTCACTAACTTAAAGGATTACGAAGGAATTCAAAAAAAATGCGTTTATGTGTGCGTGCGCCCACGCGTGTGATCAGTAAAGATGAGTTTTGATATAAATGTTCCAAGAGGGTTTGAAACTGATAAACCTTCTTTCCTCTATCAAAATAGTACGTATTGAAAAGCTATATGTTCATCAGCATATGAAAAAGTTCAAAACTTTCAAGTTAACTAATCCTCCATTGCAACTAAATAAGCATCATGAACGAATGGTGTTAAAAAAGAATTAATCAAAACATTTGCAAATTAGCAATAATTAAGACAATCACAAAGAGAACTGAACATTTCAAATGACTGACAAAAATAAGCAAATTATGCACTTTAAATGCGAAGAACAAATTCTTAATAAGATATTAATTAGCGTGAATCACCCTTGTAACAAGTACAAATTCTTAATAAGAAACGAGAATCGATCAATTGGGGATTAAAAGTTTCAGCATTACATATCTTTAGTCCAAGTTTCATTAGTTCATCCACAGCTGCCACAATAAACAATTCATGCCAGAGTCTTTCTTGCATACCCCAGGGTACGGGGTACTCTGGGTTTTTTAATTGTTGAATTTTTGTTTTAAAATATAAAAATCAATATCCAACGGTTAAAAAATCCGGAGTACCTCGTACTCCAGAGCACCCAAGAATTTTTGTTCATGCCAATGCCATACCTGCACAAGATTTGGTGGAGCGGATCTTAAGGAACAGGACCAATATGCTGAAGAAGTGGGATATGTCTCCAGCCAACCTAAACAGATTCATGCTTGTTAAGGTTTCTGCTTCTTCTCTAACTCAAAACTCTTCGTTTCGATTCGAGGATCGTTGCTTCTTTCTTGCTCTTCCTTTCCTTGTTGGGTTTGGGTTTGGTTTTTGGTTTTCCTTCAGCAGAACAGAAATGTTATCGGGCTTTCAATCGCAACAATGTAAGCGTTTCTTCCCTGTTTGTCTAAGATTGACCGTTGACTTTTCTGCAGGTCTTTGAAAATGGCCAGAAAAGAAAAAACACATATGATATACTGCGTCTGATCTTCCTCCCTGTACCTGTCATTCCTCGTTTAACTACTTATTGTGAGAGGGACTGATAGGGAAGTGCATTGCATGCACTAGTATTTGTGTTATCCTTTTTGTTTTCGTCTTTGGGCCCCAAACCATGCACATGTTTTTCTCATTTGGGCTTATTCCTTCTTAGGTGTGGGCACGATTCAGTTTGACAACGATCTAGATTTGAAGTTTGAACCGAACACCCTGGTACACCAAGAATCTCGATTTTATTTGTTGATATTGGTTTGGGATCCCTATTGGTTTTGTAAGAGGGTGGATAAATAAGTTACAATTAGAATATGTTAGAAGTTCAATATTGTGTCCTTAATCAAATTCCAAATATGTTTGCTAGAAGTGTTTTCATTATAAACACGTTAAACACATGTTTACTAATAAGACGTGTTTATATAGAGAGTGCTTCTACAACTCATAGGCATCTTTAAGTTTTCGACGTAGTTAGAAGTGTTTTTTATTGGCAAAAAGCTATTTAGCGATTCCAATCTCAAACAGGCCCATAATTTAAGAGCACAAGTTGTACCTGACAATCGGGCTAAAATCTCATAAAGCCCAAGTAATGAGTCGCCACTATGAAAAGCCCAAAAGTATCAGCCCAAGTTAAAGTGGCGCTAAAGTGCCGGCAATCGGTGCCAACTCGGATCCAATAATATTCGAGCAGATTCTCGAGGCTTAAAACCAGATCATATTATCCCTTTCAACCTTCAGACAGAAATTTAAAAAAGAAAAAAACAAAAAGAAAATTCCTCCTTTCCACCCTGTAAAAAGAAATTTCGAACCGAACAATCACAGGTTGACAATACAGGTAGCTTCACCTATAGCGTCGCGGTCACGCACACCGGCCCCACCGTTTACTTTTTGTTTTTTTTATAATTTCAGTACTATAAAGGTTTAGGGAAAAACGTTGCATTTTTCCTAAAAACGAAAGATAATCCTAAAAACGTTGCATTTTTTTTCCTGTCGACTCACATTCACGCTAATTAATATATTATTTGAAAATTTATTAAAATATAATAAAATATATTATTAAGCGAACACAAATTTATTTGAGTGTTGCTATACCCATCCAATGTCTTATTTTCACAGCCACCTTATATCATCACCCATCATAAAAAGTGAAAAAAATTTAATCATCTCTTTCCACCCACTATTATTCCTTAAATATCTCTAATTGTGTTCATTTTTTAAATTTAAAACAAAAATTGAAGATGGAGAAAAAAACACAAATTCAACGCCCGTAGCATTGGAACTCATTAGTAAACAACAACCAAACTCATCACCATATCTGCAGGCATCAACTATTGTTCACCTTGCCGCGAGCTAAAATTTTTCTCCCTTTCTCGTATTCTGTCTTCCTCTCCCCGTACCAGATACAAATATATAGACCGCAAATATAAAAAAATATGACATTTCAAGCTTTTGAAGATTCTTGTCAAGAATTGAAGCTTCTTACCATCTCCGTTGCAAATCTTCTCCAGGTATAAATCATTGAGATAAAGTTGATTTAGAAGGAAAGGAAAAGAGGTTGAAAGAGAGATAAATGGGGAAGGAAGATAATTAGAGGGTTCTGCTATTCTTGACTCTTAGTTTTATTTCTTCTTTTTTTTCATTTTGTTCTTGTGCCCTTTTAAGTTTTTTATTAGGGTTTAAAAGTCATTTTACAAAAGGTTAAACATGTCATTAAAATTTTCATTAAAAGGTGGGTGGGAAAATAAGATACCGGGGTGGCTTTAGCAGCACTCTTTACTTTTTGTGTGTTTTTAGGAGTCAAACTTGCATAGTATGTACCATTCAATGTTCGCCCATTGAATTGTTCAAGATTTATTTAGGACTCATAGCAAATTAATTTGGGATGTACTACCCAAAATTTTTCTTGTTTTTAGAGCAAAAGTCCATCTACACCCTCAAACAACTATAGGACTTGCTTGCACCTAGTATGCCAATGTGGTTATACACTACATTAATAATAGAACATTAGGTATTTTTATTTCTCCCATGATAATGCGTTATGGTATGAGTTACAATCACAACGACATACTCAGTGTATGTAAATCTATAGCCATATTTGGCTCTTTTTCCTTATTATGTGTACTATTGACAGATTACTGGATAAAGATTTCCGTGCCGCATCACTCTTCCGCTTGGCACACAAAGGAAACCCCTTTCTTTAGGTGCCGCATATGGCATTTTGATGAGAAAAAACTTTAAAAAATTTGGATCACATTATTTGTAAAACACTTCTCATAAAAAAACATAAAACTCTTTGTATTTGATCTCACCTGCCTCATGTTTATCACCCTCTTTATGAGAGTGGTTCTAGCAAAGTCGGGCTACCAAAAGATCCACATTCATTTTGATGGACTCGAATGTCGGAGGTTCCTCTTCTGTGCGTCTTGAGCAGACGAATAACGTGGAACGAAAACATAGCTCAAGAATTTCTTATATTCGTTGGTGTGGATACTATATTCTAGGGCCCCTCCAATGAACTTTTATTTTTGGTCACGCACGCACCACCAACAACATTTATACCACCGCGCGCACGCAAACAAAACCCAACAAATAAGAAGAGAGAGGAGAGGAGGCAAAAAGACCCCGAAAATTCAAACCCCACCCTACAGGGCCATACTCTTCTACAAATAAACGCAACCCAACTCGTCACTCGCTCACTCGCCCCGCTCTCTCGCTCTCCTACGCTACTACCACTTCTTTCTACTGCTTCGTTTTCAAGCTGTCTTTATTTCCCTCCCCCAACCCTTCTCTCTCTCTCTCTCTCTCTCTCTCTCTCTATATCCTTTTTCCCCTAATTAATATATAAATAAATATACCCACACACCCTTTCGCTCCTTCCTCAGCACTATTCTCTTTCCTTCTCTCTCTAGAATCTTTCTCTCTCCTAGGGTTTGGGTGGGTTCCGGTGTCTGTGTTTCCTCGTCTCCACACTGCTATCGCCCTCTAGGGTTTATCGCTTTGGGTGTCTACGATCGTCCTTCCTTCTCTCTCTCTTTCTCACTCAGTGGCTATGGCGGCTGAGAAGCTAAGAGACTTGAGCCAGCCGATTGACGTTGGCCTGCTCGATGCCACCGTCGCGGCCTTCTACGGCACCGGATCTAAGGACGAGGTGAGTGATTGCTGCTCCTTTTCTATCTTTGCTTTCTGTTTGTTTCCCGACCAAGTGTGCCCAATTTGCAAGTGCAATCGGGGTTTTTGTGCCCTAGGGTTTAAGCTTTCTGTTTGGGTTTTTAGAGGTTGAGGGGAAATTGAAATTCTCGGCCCTAGGGTTTAACACTTGAAAACCTTCATTTGGGGGAGTTTTTACTTTTGGGGAAATTCGGGCCTAACTTCAATGTCTTTTATCGGGTGAACATTTGAGCGTTTGATGGATTACTGGACATTAACTATATGCCTATTTGATGGGTTGTTTGGTTCCGTGGGTTTGGAAGAGAGATTTTTTTTCATGGTCGCGTAAATATTGTATGTTCTCAAATAATTCATAAACTGTTAAGTGAATTGCTAGTTGGTTTCAGTGTGAAATTTAAGTAAAGTGACAAATGTGCCCTCTCTGTTTAACTGTTGAGGTTAAACAAAGAGCCAGGGAAAATAGGTTTTTGTACCCCTTCACATTCTTAGCTCAAGAAACTATAAGCTCTTTCGGTGTCATTTCTGTTCTTTTGTGCCTCATTTTGAATAATCAATCTTTCATCTGTAACCAGACAAACCATCGTGGAGTAATGATGGTTAACTGGTTATTTGTGACTGCATTACAGAATTCTCTTCGGGAAAATATGAGTGCATTGCAATGTTTATTGAATACTTAATACCAGGATTGCTCTTTGTTTGGACGAACTAGGTTTATGAAAACATTTCAGCTTCCTTTACCAAAACAAAAAACAAATAGAATGAGTAATGCTTTATGGATTCACTTGTAGCCTCATTATTGGGATTCATATGGTATTTGAATAATGGATGTGTTGGCAAATTATATGCTTAACTTGTAATTTTGTGGGCCTTAGTTTAGTTTCTCCAAGTATTTTATGTTCTAAGAGTAATTTTGCTCAATGTGTTGACAATACAGAGGACAGCTGCAGACCAGATACTGAGGGACTTGCAAAACAATCCAGATATGTGGCTCCAAGTTGTGCACATTTTACAGAGCGCAAAGAACCTAAACACCAAGTTCTTTGCCTTGCAGGTCAGTTGTGGTGTTGCATAACAATCTATAACACACTGCATTTACTTTTTGTCTAACAAGGCCACCGTCAGATGCCCAGACGGTCCCTGAAATAGGGCAGCGAGACTGAAGCAGGGCTCAGACGAGCCTTTCAAAACAGCCAAAAATAGAATGCCTTTATGTGGGTACAACAACAACAATAATAATCAAGTTGACTGCTTAGGGGTATATTTTGTCCTTTGTTAAACAGGGCATCTTATAAAGTCTACAGAATGTTTATACCATCTAATCTTGCTGCATATTCATTAGCTTTCTCAAAGTTTGATGCTTTGAAAAAAATTCTATACAACTTTCCATTACAACCTGTGTAAATCTTTCTATCCATATTTTAAGGTGCTGATCTTATGAGGTTTTCTTTGCAACCACATCCAGGTCCTAGAAGGGGTTATCAAGTATAGGTGGAATGCATTGCCTGTTGAACAGCGAGACGGAATGAAAAATTATATCTCTGATGTCATTGTACAGGTATGAATCATGCAGCAAATATTTGAGGATTGCAAGTTTTGCTCGTTTAGATAGTCATGTAGTAAATTTTCTTTCTTACCTTTGGTTCCTTTTGCGAAGCTATCAAGTAATGAGGCCTCTTTTCGAATGGAAAGACTTTATGTCAGCAAACTCAATATTATATTGGTTCAGGTATTTCCTTGTTTCTCTCCCCATTAGGATTATTGCAGTTGTTGCTTTTTATTGGTTAGTTTGTTGTACCAAGCACTCTGTTTTCTTTTCCATTGGCCTGTTGTCGTTTTCTATTTAATAGTATCTGGATTAAACTTATGATATTCAAATCTGTAATTGCTTGCTTTGGATATATACAGATTTTGAAGCATGATTGGCCCAACAAATGGCGAAGCTTTATTCCAGATCTTGTATCAGCAGCTAAAACTAGTGAAACCATTTGCGAGAATTGTATGGCCATATTGAAGGTAATTGTTTTTAATGTTCAATTTGAAAGATTGAAATCAAATTGATTATGGCTTCATTGGGTCATTACTAATTGCTTGAATGTGTTACCTTCAGCTTCTAAGTGAAGAGGTTTTTGATTTCTCAAGGGGGGAAATGACACAGTTGAAGATTAAAGAGCTTAAACAATCATTGAACAGGTAATTGGCTGATGAATTTGGTATCCTGGTTCCTAATTGAATGGGCTTGTCAATCCATTTTGTTTCTGACATTCCATGCTTTTACTTGTCGATTTATTGGGTTTGTCCAATCTGTTTATTTACTCTCTATTGTGGTTGATATTCTTTTTTCTTTGTCTTTTTTTGCAGTGAGTTTCAACTCATTCATGAGTTATGCTTATATGTACTATCAGCCTCTCAACGGACTGAGCTGATACGTGCAACATTATCCACATTGCATGCTTTCCTCTCATGGATTCCCCTGGGCTATATTTTTGAGTCCCCTTTGGTTAGTATAACACTTTTGTGTGGTTCTTGATTACCCTTCCAAAGGATTTATCCTTATCTTTCTATATTGTGTCTGTATTTTACAGCTTGAAACCCTTCTGAAGTTTTTTCCTATGCCTTCATATCGGAATCTCACACTTCAGTGTCTAACGGAGGTACATTGTTGTTCCATTTCTATTAAGCTATTACGTGGTTGTTGCACTTATGCAAAAAGCAACGAGGAGATCATGCGATGTCGCTGCTTCCAATTATTTAGGCTTTATCATCTGATATTTTGGTTTTCAGGTTGCAGCACTTGCTTTTGGTGAATTCTATAATGCGCAGTATGTTAAGATGTACAATATATTCATGGTGCAGTTACAGGTGTGTCAATATATCAATTTTCTTTTTTATTCTTACGCCTAGTTTTTAGCTTCACATTCAGAGATTAATGTGTAGTTAGGAATACATGGGATGAGAAAAATACATTTAAGAAACATGCATCTAATTTGATAAGTTTATCGTAAAAAATGGTTAAAATTTCAACCAAATGTGAAAGTGACAAGTTTATAAACTTGGTTTGCTAATTTATAATATAGTATCTGGGAAAAGTACGGGGTCTAAAGTACTAAAAGAAGTATTTAATTTTTAATCAGTTTTATATTGAAATATAATGTTTTGAAGAAAATAACCAGTAATTGAAAACTATACCAAAGGCATAAGGATTATTGGAGTAAGTATACTCACATAAATTGTGCATATTTTTAATGGACATATCCTTGGGCAAATTTTCTGATTCGTTTACTCTTGCAATATAATATGAATTTCATCATTTTCTTATTCTTTTCCTAATTTCTTTTGAATATTTTTTTGATGGAACCAATTAGACTATTCTCCCATCCACCACAAACATCCCTGAAGCTTATGCAAATGGATCTGGCGAGGAACAGGTAAATTGTGTCTAATGATTGTAAGCGCCTCTATTGTGCGTGTTAGTGTATCAAACTTGTTTCTTATGGTGTTGTTTTGTCAGGCATTCATTCAGAACTTGGCACTGTTTCTCACTTCGTTTTACAAGGCAAGTTTCTTCTCTTTCAGATGAATATATTGATGTACTGCCTTGCCTTCATGAGCCGTATGTTAATAGTTGTAAATGAATAATGTGACTAGTGATCTGGTATTTGACGAAGATCTTTCTATCAATAGATAGAGGATTTTGTGTCCAATGTTGGGTATAGGATCGTCTGCTGTTTCGGTTTATGACCTTTTGGTTTATTAATCCTTAAGCATCTATTGAGGACGGATGGTACTGATTGTCTACTTAATTTTTTTGCAGACGCATATTCGTGTTCTTGAAACCACACAAGAGACTATAGCTGCATTGCTGTTGGGTCTCGAATATCTTATAAACATCTCATATGTGGATGACACTGAAGTTTTTAAGGTGTGATTAATTGTGGCGTGCTCTCTCTCTCTCTCTTTTTCTCTCCCCCCGCCCCCCCTCTCTTCCTCCTCTTTTTGAACAGATGATTTTAAGATTTGACTTGGATTTGGTTGATTTGATCAGGTTTGCTTAGACTATTGGAATGCCTTGGTATTGGAACTGTTTGAGGCACATCATAATCTAGATAATCCTGCAGCATCTGCCAATATGATGGGGTTGCAGGTATTTGAATACGTCCATATTTATACCATTTGTTGCTTTGAGTTTCCATTTTACACCTACATGAGTGTATTCTAGTTCACTTGCAAGTTTGTTGTTTTATTGTTTTTGATGTTCTACTTTGTTGATTTCATTGTAATTCCATTGCAAGAATAACTTGTGTCACACATGCTTTTACATTGAATATGCAGATTAATTTGCTTCCTGGTATGGTTGATGGCCTTGGCTCACAACTTTTGCAAAGGCGGCAAATATATGTTGGTATTATGTCAAAGTTGAGGTTGCTCATGATCTGTCGTATGGCTAAGCCAGAAGAGGTTCTCATTGTTGAAGATGAGAATGGGAACATTGTTCGTGAGACCTTGAAGGACAATGATGTTCTCGTTCAATATAAGGTGATAAATCTTATATTGCTGATATATTTGTAATTTTCTAAGTTATCAAGTTCATGATAAACTTTTCTTGTGATGAAAATTCTGGGCGCTAGTCTCTTCTAGATGAGGTTTGTTTTGTTTTTCTGAATATAAAGAAATAATAGAATATTTGATGACAAGGTGGGGGATGTGAAAGAATTAGATAGCTTCTTTTTAGGCGTCATTGTAAAAACGTTGTAGGGGTGTTCCTGTCATTTTGATTCAGTATGATATAGTGGGCGTTTTAGCTTAGTGTATTTGATTTGATTTGATTTTGGCACAAACTCAGTTTCTGTGATATGCTTCTTTGTCTTAATAATAGAAAATTTATTGAATTATTTATGATTTACTCCCTTCAATTTTTTCATACTTCATTCTGTTATTGGTATTGTTCTGATCTTGCAGATCATGAGGGAGACACTGATATATTTGTCACACCTTGACCATGACGACACTGAGAAGCAGGTAAAGAGTAGTTTTTTCTTTGAAGTAAAATTAAACAATAACTAAGCCTCATTCTACTCATTTGATTTCTTTGATGCATAACCCTTCAAGATGATGCTTGTAGCATTATGTTCTCTTGCCTTGATAATTTTCACGTAATTTGGAATAGTCTTCTTTCATATGTGATCTAACTCATCATGCACCAAGAATATTCCTTTTAGTATAATCTCTGTTGTGGGGAACCTCTAAAGTGAACTAATTTTTTCTATATTGTATTTCTATCTGATATTTCTCTTTTTCTTCTAAAAAAATCTGATATTTCTCTTTCCACTGACATTTGGAAACAGATGCTAAAGAAATTAAACAAACAACTGACTGGTGAGGATTGGGCATGGAACAACTTAAACACATTATGTTGGGCAATAGGGTCTATATCTGGTTCCATGATGGAAGAGCAGGTATGCTTTGTCTTTAATCATTTTTCTTATTTGATGAATTGACTAAAGAATTTTTTTTTATGATGATTTCAGTACGTCTTATGCTTTTTATACAGTTATTGTTCCAGAATGTGTTTTGATGCTTATTACCCTTTGCTCTTTGCAGGAAAATAGATTTTTGGTGATGGTCATTCGCGACTTGCTGAACTTGTGTGAAATCATAAAAGGGAAAGATAATAAAGCAGTTATTGCAAGCAACATCATGTAAGGATTTGTGGTCCTACAGGTTTCTTTTAGCTTAAGCTATAGGTTTCGCTGGCCTGTATGTTTATAGTATCAATATCCTTATAAGTGAAGTTTTATTTTGTTTTCAGGTATGTTGTCGGACAGTACCCAAGGTTCTTAAGAGCCCATTGGAAGTTCCTAAAGACTGTTGTGAATAAGTTGTTTGAGTTTATGCATGAAACACATCCTGGAGTTCAGGTGAATTCTTAAATTATCATGTATAAGGTTGCTTTGGAAATTAAAAACATAAAATGTACATGTTAACTGTTGCAAAGTTTTCTATGGTAATGCAAGTGTATTTCAGTATTTATGTTACTCTGGGTGGTCTGGGTGTTCAGTTATATGCACATATTTTATTAATATCACAGTCCTCTATAACTATTGTTGCATATGTTTCAGGACATGGCCTGCGACACATTCTTGAAAATTGTTCAAAAGTGCAAGCGTAAATTTGTTATTGTACAGGTATTTTCTCTTATAAGTTGGCATTTTAGAATCGTCCTTGTCATAGAAGTTGAAATTGTGTTTTTTGAGGCCAAGAAGGATTGTAATTTTGTATCCTTTGATGAGTTCTCATCGACTGCTTTTGTGATTTTTCAGGTTGGAGAAAATGAACCATTTGTGTCTGAACTCCTGACAAGCCTGCCGAATACTGTTGGCGATCTTCAGCCTCACCAGATTCATACTTTCTATGAAGCTGTATGCCTTTCTTACGTCCCTTTTTCTACATAGTTATACATAAAAAATTGTTATAAACAATTGCCTTTTGTTTATCTTAGGTTGGTCATATGATTCAAGCAGAGTCCGATCCCAAGAAGAGAGAAGAATATTTACAGAGATTGATGGGTCTCCCAAATCAGGTATATTTGGATATATGTGCAATGTGTTTAGGACTTGTGTGATACTCTCATGCAGATGCATGGACATGCATGACTACTTGCAAGTGCTCAAAATAGCTTGTAGCTTATTATATTTCTTGTTCACCAGAAATGGGCCGAGATTATAGGGCAAGCACGCCTAAGTGTTAATTTCCTGAAGGATCAGGAGGTAATTCGGACCGTGCTTAATATATTACAGGTATGATTTTTCAAAATTTGTTATTTAGGTATTATTAAACCATATCATGGATCATGGAGATGAAGTTGATAAGATTATTGATGTAGCTTTATTGTATCTTGTTTCTCTCTCTCTTTTTTTTTTTCCTGTCTGTCTGTTGTTAGTTGAACTTGTTTATGTTAGATTTAGGTGAGCTGTTGTTTTTGTAGACAGCATCTTTTTGTGAACTGTACTGTATCCTAAGGGGGCCTTATATGTGGTCCTTTTATTTTTTCCTTTGCATACTTGGTGAATCCTTTACTTCTATTTTGCAATGATTGTTCATCCAATTGTGTCACATCAATATCAAATGTGATTATTCTTGTGGCTGTATCGACTGTTGATTATCCTTTAGTCGGCTGTTTTGCTTTGATTTATCATTTTGAAAGGATTGTGAGTATCAGGTGTAATTATGTTGTTGGTTTGCAGACAAATACTAGCGTTGCAAGTTCTCTTGGGACGTTTTTCCTGTCTCAGATTTCAATGATCTTTCTGGACATGCTTAATGTGTACAGGTGTGGCGACGTTTTCAGGCGTAGAAAGAATTTCAGATGTTTAATTTGGTTTCTTTCTTAACTAATATAGTTATGCGCGGCTCTATTTATTTTTAACAGGATGTACAGTGAGCTTGTATCTAGTAACATTGCGGAAGGAGGTCCCTTTGCTTCTAAAACATCCTATGTGAAACTTCTACGGTGGGACCTTTTGTACAAATTCCTTTTCAGCTTAACATTTAAACCTCAAATACCATGTTTTGATTTATTCCTTAACAGGTCGGTGAAGAGGGAGACTCTCAAGTTGATTGAGACATTCTTGGACAAGGCCGAAGACCAACCACAGATAGGAAAACAAATTGTGCCTCCCATGTTGGATCCAGTCCTAGGTGACTATGCCAGGAATTTGCCTGATGCTAGAGAGTCGGAGGTTTTATCACTTTTTGCCACAATCATAAATAAGTATGTTATCTTTCTTTCATTATCTCATTATCTTGTATATTTTTTCCTTTTATTACTTTTTTTATTTGTCAAATTTTCTTTTTATTACTTACTAGATATGATAGTGTCTTGCTATAAAAACCACATCCAACTAAAACAACTAGTAAGCTGCTTCCTACATTTTTTTTCTGGTTAAAGAATTTGCTCCTTTTTTTTTTAGTGTCTTCCAATGGCTTATATTTATATCCCTTGTTTTTAGGTACAAGGGTGCAATGATAGATGATGTGCCAAGAATATTTGAAGCTGTTTTCCAGTGCACATTGGAGGTAAGGATGTGGCCTACTCAGCAACGGTCCAGAACAAGTTACTATATTTCCCAAGTCTTTTTTCGCTATCCCTTTCTCCATAAGCATTGGTGAAGAGGATATTTGGATCTCAGTGTTAATGATATGCTCATTTGCATATCCTCTGATACCAAATAGCGTTTTGAGTGATGGCTAAAATCTTATAATCATTAAAATTTGATTTGGCTGGACATGTTAGTATTCTTCCCAAATTCGGCATCCCTTTCTCCATAATGCATTGCTGAAGAGGGATTTTTGCATTTCGGTGTCGGTGTTATGTTTATGTTGCATATCCTCTGAGGTCTGATACCAAAGAACCTCTGGAGTGATGGCTGAAATTATGAAAATTTGATTTGTACCTTAGTTCTTGTCTTTACATGTGTTTATTCTGTGCCCTTTCAGATGATCACCAAAAATTTTGAAGATTACCCAGAGCATCGCTTGAAGTTCTTTTCTTTACTTCGTGCCATTGCTGCACACTGCTTTGCTGCATTGATTCGATTATCGAGTCCGGTGTGTGTTTAAATCTTTCCCACTTGTCCGTCTACCATTACTGTCAATGTGTGAGCATGTTAGATATGAGCGACTATTGGCTTCTATTTAAAATTTGATAATTATAAAAAACTGACGATTAAATGTTTGCTTATTTTTTGTATACTCCAGCAACTAAAGCTTGTCATGGATTCAATTATATGGGCGTTTCGGCACACCGAAAGAAATATTGCTGAAACTGGGCTGAACCTGCTGTTAGAAATGCTAAGAAACTTTCAGGTGTGATATTGTGCATGTTTTCATTAGTCATATTGTAATGTCATTTAAGCTCACACTGTCTTGGTTGATTTGACAGAAATCGGAGTTCTGTAATCAGTTTTACCGTACATACTTTCTGACAATTGAGCAAGAAACATTTGCTGTCTTGACTGATACATTTCATAAGCCTGGGTTCAAGTTGCATGTCTTGGTTCTCCAACATTTGTTTAGCCTGGTATTGTATCTTGTCATACCTTCTAGTTCGTTCCTTGATTCATAAGCTTGCATAAATTGAAAGTTGCATATTTACTGTTAACAGGTGGGAAGTGATCTGTTGAAGGAGCCTTTGTGGGATGTTGCAGCTGTTCCTTATCAATATCCTAATAATGGAATGTTTGTTCGTGAATATACAATAAAGCTTTTGAGTACTTCATTCCCGAACATGACTGGGGCGGAGGTATATAACTATGAATACTATTATGTTTGTCTTGCTCTTTTTTCTACGTATGTCACTTACCTGAAGGTTTTTTCCAGGTCACTCAATTTGTGAATGGACTATTTGAATCAACGGCTGACGCACCCACTTTTAAAAATCACATCCGAGACTTCCTAGTGCAATCCAAAGAATTTTCAGCACAGGTAGGATACCAGAAGCAGCAGTTGTTTGTACTCCCCAATTCACAGAGATGCGCATTTTTTATTTGTTGCCCATTCAGTCATGGAAGATTTGATATTCATCTACGTTGACTAATTTTGTTATGTTGATGTTAAATGTTGCATCTTCCTTTCCCATAGAACCCCAACATCTCTTCCGGTTTTTCTTTTGCTGGGATGAGGCTAATCTGGATGTTAAAACGGAATGTTGTGATTGTGCAGGACAACAAAGATCTTTATGCAGAGGAGGCTGCTGCTCAGAGAGAGAAAGAGCGGCAACGAATGCTTTCTATTCCTGGGCTTATTGCCCCCAATGAGATACAGGACGAAATGGTTGATTCCTAGGTGGCTAATTTTATTGATGAAGCTAATTTCGTGGACAATTGATGCAGATGCAAATGGGCGCCTTGATTCAATCCTCGGAATCTTTCAATGCAAATACGGCATTTTTTTCCCTAATTAGTTTCTGTTTAATTTCTTAGTTCAAAATTAGTTTAAATCACAAAGGCGCCCGTAGCGTGCTGTTTGCACTGTGTTGCCTTTTAAGTCTATTGGGATGGCTGTAGAGTATTGTAGGTGCTGATTTAGGGAGGAACATATTGAGAAGGGTTTTGCTGGATCAAAATTAATCTTTTGTAGTTTGAACTCGCAAGGCGGGGTGCTTTGAAGACATTTATGTTATTTGTCTTAGGTGTAATATATACTAATCCCGCTGGGTTGTGCAGAAGTTCCTCATTTTTTTTTTTGGTTGGTTTTGGTTTTCAGTAGAACGTGGTTGTCTCATTGATTTCATGAGGTTTAGGCTGCAGGATTTTTTTGTTAGTTGTTAAGAGGAGTACGAGTGAAATCTGTGTAATTTGATTGTGTTTAATATATGTTTCTATTTGATGTGATGTTTCTTTCGTTTCTGCTCGGTTGCTTCAGTAGCTGAATGAGTAATCCGCTTGTAGTTCGCGCGTATGGCTCTATATTCGCTTGTTGCGTGCATTGTTGTTCACGTAATCAAACTTTGGTTTTGTGGTTTGAGTTGTCTCATGATCAATTTGTGCCACAAATCGACTTTAAAATCAAACCCAAAGATTCAATTCAACCCAACGAAACTTGTTGAAGGGCAAAGCTCAATTGGCTTATACTCTCTGTAAATACAAATGAGATGCACAAGGGAAAAGTTTATTTGCTTCGAATGAGGGAAGTTACGAATTTCTGTGTGTGTTAGCGTTAGCAACCGTAGGCGAAGTTGGGAATTGAAATTTCATTACCTCTGTTCTAATAAATGTAGGAAAATCAAGGGGTAAGATAATTTTAATACTCATTTCATATAAGTAAACATGGGCGCCCGCAGGTGCTACTTTGTTTATTTTTCGTGCTACAGATTTACTGTCATCGTACTACTATGCTTTAAAATTGGGTCCTGATATGACATCCAACAACGAGTTGAAGTTCCGAGTGGAGCTCCCTTGTGGTCCAACCGCCTCTACTGCGAGTTGTTTGACCCTCTTTATGTTGTCTCTGAATTTCCTCCCACTTTCTGCCGACAAAACCACTTCCAAACTTTTTACCAACCCCTCCGTGGTAAAAACCCCACCCTCCACATTTACCCCAATCTCCAACACGTCCTCCACCATCCTTGCATTAAGCCTGTGGTCTCCGAAAAATGGTCTGCAAATCATGGGCACTCCTCCGGCTATGGTTTCCAGCAACGAGTTCCAACCACAATGCGACACGAAGGCTCCGACCGAAGCGTGGGCCAGGACATGCGGCTGTGGAGCCCACGGCACCACTATCCCGTTCAACTTTGCTAATCTTTTTGTCAAGAACTCGTTCAGCAACGGCGTCTTGAAGCTGTCCTTGAGAGACCACAAGAAGGGAGCCCCGGTGGCTTCCAGGGCTTCCGCTATTGCCATCAGCTCCTTCTCCGGCGGGCACGCCACGGACCCGAAACTGACGTAAACGACGAAGGATAGGGCGTCTTGCTTGTCCAGCCACGACAAGCAAGCGTCTGATGGCGGTGGCGGTGGCAGCGGGGATGCTACGTTGGAGGGTCCTACGTTGAGGAGTTTGTTGAATTTGGACTTTAGGTCGTTTGTTACGGGGAGGTCGAGTTCTTCGAAGCAGTTCATGAAAACTGCGGTGGCGCGGGGGAGGAGCCGCCCCATTTGAAGTAGCATGCGGGAAAATACCGAGTCCAAGTTTCCGAAAATGACTCCTTCTTGTAAGTCTTTGATTCGTACTTTGGACAGTCCTTGGATGTTCACATTTTTGTCGACGATGAGCTCGCTTTCACGGCCTGTAATACCTGCGTGCGTAAAATTTGATACTTAAAGTTAAAACCCAAAAAATCGAAATTATTTGATACTTAAAACTTCAAATCGAAGTTATTAATAACCATCATGTATCTTAAATTATTAATTCTTATAGAATTAACTGTATGTGACTATATGCTTTTTCAAGAAACACTTGAATTTTTAATTAAAATTTTAAAGTTTTCTAATAAAAGCACTTCTAACGAAAGTCAATAAAAGTGCTTTCTAGATGAGTATTACCAAACGAACACGAAGGTTTCTTAATGTTTCACCTTTAAAGACAGGATAAATAAGTATATACCTTGAATTCCGATAGTGTCGCGGATGAGATCGGTATGCACATGAACAGAGAGGGAGTTAAGTCCGGAGAGCCAGAAAGGGACCCATAGAGCTCCCAAGTCGTCAGCCAAGTGGACTCCAAACCAAAGGAAGGCGTCGGTGATCAAGCAGCTGATCTGCTTCCCGGTTTCCGCCACGGAGGCGTCTAAGCTCCTCCGTAAGTTTTCCGGTGCCGCGTTCATGAAGAGCTCTATGTCCTCCTGCGGCTTGCCCACGAAAACATACCCCTCCGGTACCCCGTCAGCCACATCGTACACCCTTATGTTACGCGGCATGTTATTATTGCTGTTGTTGGAAAAGAGCGAGTTGTTGGATTTTGAAGTGCTGAAGAATGAGAAGAGAGTGTTTGGAAGGGCGGCGGCTAGGCGGCGAACGGTGTCAAGCATGGGACTTGCATGGGTGGCGAAAGGGAAGGCTACGGCTGCCACGTGACGGTCGTAGGCGTCGGCGAGATGGGGCTGGCCATTAGTTGATGGTGGCTCGAATTCGATCGGCGGCGGTGGTGCCATTCCTATTAACTTGCAAGGCTAATTAGAAAAGGAATTGAATAGTATTAGTTAAAGTGAGAACAATGGAGCTAGCTAGGGTTGGATTGGACTGGAGTGGACTGGACTTTATATAGTCGTTAACAAGAAATGCATGCGCTACTCACCACCACCACCACCACCACCACCACCTGCAATAATTGAAGAGGAGGCAGTGAGCAGGCAGGCTTAGTACTAGTAGTAGTGGCCTAACATTCACCGCTGATTTCCCTCTACTCTTCTTCTTCGTATGGTTTTCGTAATGACCACGATAGGCCGTGACTGACCGGTTGCTATGACTATCATTAACAATGCACGTTATAACCCCCGGAGGGCCCCACCGGGACGACGACCGGACCCCCAATTTTATTAGGTACGGTAGGGAAGGAAGACCACCAAGACTTGTTGACCATTTGCAATCGAATTTGAGTGTCGCGTGTCTACAATTTCACCACCAACTGAAACCGTATCTCATCAATATGATACCTATTCATTAGGTTGTATGAAATAAATGACAAAAGTAGAGTGATATACAAATCGAACACTTTTAACACGAATTAGCACTAAATATTAACTTTTCTCTCACATATTAAGAGATAGTCAGAGCCGGCTCAAAGACAAAACGAACAAGACGTGTGTCTTAAGCTTCCCTTTGAACCATACTTGATATAGTTTCTCATACCTTTATTTTAGGTTTATTTTAAAATTTTCCTCATTCATTGTATTCTCAACAGAAGAGAAGAAAAAAAAAATCCTTATTCTTCTAATTCTAATATAAATGTGTCTCAAATTCATACAATTGCAAAGATGATCGGTAAACTATAAAGATGATCGGTAAAGCTATAAGGTATCATACCCTGGGGATTACGAAATAACCAAAAAGTAATTATATTAGGCTACTAGTAGACTGTAGGAAGGATGGCCGAGTCTCTACATTTACACATCTCACATTTCATTTAATTTTTTCTTTTTAGATTTATGAGTGTTAAGTTGGAATTAATCAAGTGGGTAGGTGTCAAAATTTAAAATTTGACATGTGACATTAGATTAATAGAATGATCGAGATCTAATGGAATGTAGGTAAATGCGGAATGTGCAAATATAGATACTCGGGATCCGTAGGTAAGGGAGGTTTTCTCTAGTGTACATCAAAAGTGAACATTTAAGTTGCACATATGAATAAGAGTCGTTAGATTATTTAACCTAACGAAATCTAACTGCTATTGTTTAGATGTGTAATAAAAAATAAAAAAAAAATTCACTAGGTAGGAATGGCTCATTGTATTTTGGTCTTCCGCCTTGCATTGGGACGATTCTGAACATTGCCGGTAAAGAAATTGGACTGCCTGTAATAAGCCCACTTCTTCTTCTCAGTCAAACCCACTGAAGCCTGTTAGCCCCCCAAGGCTGTAAGCCCAATTTGAGCGCAAGGAATATGGGCCGGTTAACAAAAGAAAGACGAGTCGACTCACACAACTGTGATTCAGAAGCGGAGGAGGAGAAATGGACGGGATATTCTAATTTACCATCATTTTATTTCCATTTTTGTTTCCTAAAATAATAAATAAATGTAAAAAGTTGGATGCAGTCTTTCTTCTTTGCATCCAGAAAATAAAGACAACGCTACCTTATTACCTTATTCTGTTTTCTATTTTATTTTTCTTTGCTTTCAGCAATTTTCTTTCCCAGGATCACGCGGGTGTTGTTTCTCTCTCTAAAATTCGATCGAACCCCCTACTGACTGGTTTCTCTCTCTCTCTACTCGACGACGAGCTCCCGACGAACTTCATACAACACCCACACCCTCAGAGAGAGAGAGAGATCGAGCTTTCCCTTTTCTCTTTCTTCGAGTATTGTATTGATTGTTTCGTCGCCATGGGTCAAGCTTTTCGGAAGCTCTTCGACACCTTCTTCGGGAACACTGAGATGCGAGTACTGTCTCTCTCTCTCTCTCCTTCCCTCTTTTTTCTCTTTTCGTTTTATATGTTCACTTGTATTTCGGCCGAATTTTGTAGCTTTTTTGTTCTATTTTCCTACTATTTTTCTTGGTAGTTTGATAATTATACATGTGCAGGGATATCTAGGGTTCATACAGTAATGGTGTTCTTTGTGTTTTTTTTTTTAAACTTTACTGTTCAATTCTTCGATCGGAGGAGTTGATGCCGTCATTAATTACTTAAACATATTTATTTAGTATCGTTTTGTGAATTTATTTGGCTCTATATTTCTCAAATTATCGATGATTAGACATTAATAAACATATTTATTTAGTATCGTTTGTATTCCTATAAATTGCATCAATAACTGCATCTGTAAGTGTGCAATCATTGAATGCTAAATGATCGACTTCCGGTTAGATTTTCATTGGCTCAATTAGATTTTCAACGACTTCCGGTTAGATTTTCATTGTATGCTAAATGATCGACTGCCGTTTAGTTGGCGATTGGCACTAATCTGACCCGCTTTTCCTATTTGCTCGGTGGCATAGGTTGTAATGCTTGGCCTCGACGCAGCTGGTAAAACAACCATTCTTTACAAGCTGCACATTGGAGAAGTTTTGTCAACTGTCCCTACAATAGGTGGGTTTCTCTGATCACTGGAATCGGACTTCTTGATGCATCAGGGTTTTGATGTTGGGGAGTTCTCGTCTATGTAGTATATATCAACGATTGTAATACAGGTTGTTTAGATTTTTATGCTAAGGCATTTCTTTCTTTGTCTCAACAGGTTTCAATGTGGAGAAAGTTCAGTATAAGAATGTGATGTTCACCGTTTGGGATGTGGGTGGACAAGAAAAACTAAGGCCGCTCTGGAGGCATTACTTTAATAACACGGACGGACTGGTAATGGAACTCTCTCTGGTCTTCTTCTACTGGATTATGGTTCTTGAATATTGTTGCTAGTCAGTTGTCCCTTTTTCAGTTACTGATACTTGTCTGACTTCCCAGTTCACCTTTCTCAGCTTTGTAACAGGTCAGTAGATAGAAGGTTCTAGATATCCTTAACATGTATTATTTTCCATGTACAGATTTATGTTGTTGATTCCTTGGACAGAGAGAGAATTGGAAGAGCAAAGGCAGAATTTCAGGTTGTATGCTCAGCAATGCATACAGTTTAAATACAAGTGTGCGTAGTTGTTTCTCACTTATGTATCTTTCTTCTTTTCAGGCCATCATCAGTGATCCATTTATGCTCAACAGTGTCATCTTGGTGTTTGCTAATAAACAGGATATGGTATGTCGTAGTATTAGTTTGTGATCTGCATATTGCATGATGATGTAAATTTCATGATTTCAACGAACATAAGAATGCGCAAGTTATTTGTGCTAGGGGTGTCTGTCTAATTGGTCTCCAAGTTAGAGGACGGGACAGTGGATTATGGCCTTTCTTTTGTATTCTACAATTGTTTGTGGTAGGAATTTGGGACTTGGGCTACGATTATTCTAGGTGCATGATATGTTAACCTCAAGTAGTGAGGTCCCAAATCAGAGTGCTTAAATTACAATCTACCTATTGAACATCCACTTTAAGTACTGTTGAGTCTTTTTCATTTGCTTTTGGAGGAGGCCAAAACTTTTGGTTACAAGGGTAACTAAACCCCAGACCTACCCCTTTGTTCCATCCCACTCGCGCGACTTGAAACTCATGAGTGATAATGCTTTGCTTTTGTCATAATAATATATTCAGCCTACATACCAACAATAACAAACGTAATTTACTTTCAACTGCTTAGCTCTAGGCAGTATGCTTACAGATCCCCTGTCAGAGGTCATGTACTTATTTCTTGGAAACTTGGTTTTTGAGTTATTTATTTGTCGTTTTCCTATCCAGAAAGGAGCTATGTCGCCAATGGAAGTGTGCGAAGGACTAGGCCTCTTTGATCTCAAGAACAGAAAATGGCACATACAAGGGACTTGTGCCCTTCGAGGTGATGGCCTTTACGAGGGCTTGGACTGGTTAGCTAGCACGCTGAAAGAGATGAGAGCTGCTGGATACTCTTCAGTGGGCACCTCGTCATTCTAACAGTTGAGGTCGATACTTTTACTTTTTGATGTTTTACCAGCTTAGTTGGCAAGGCAAGTCCTCAAATAAATGTTTATTCTTTGTATCGCGGCAGGTTTATTAGGATTCTTGGGGCTGGCCAATTGAAATTGACGACGAGCTGAAGAGTTGGTCATTTGTGCATCCAAAACCAAAAGTCCCTGGACTGTAATCGAGTTTTTTTACCCCCTTGTTTTTGAGAGTTTAGTCGGTGCTTTGACATTCAGACATGTAACCTATTCCAATGTATATTCAAAATCACCAGGTTGTGCAATCGATGAGTATTATGTATGATTTACATTTTGCCCCTCGAAGAATATTGTTTTGCGTATTTGTAGATGATTGATGATGATTGACCTCAATCTACAGGTGCCTACTGTTTGAGAGATCAATGGGTATGATTGCTCGTGTTACGTCATCCGTCTGTCCAAGACACACACACACGAGTGCCTCTTGCACTCGCGTCCCACACGAGTTCCCCTTGCACTCGCGTCCCACACAGGCCTATCTTGGACTTGGTACACTCCAATGCAGGGCTTCTTTCGTGTGTCTTGGGTGGAAGGGAAAGGGGTGACGACGACCTAAGAATCTCTCCTACCTTCTTGGAGTGGACTGAGTACAATATTTATGTTAAGATTAAGGGAAAACTAATAAAAAGGACATAAAAACTTTGTATTTTAACCAAAAACACCTTAATAACTTTTGTTTAATAATTAAGGCAGGCCCAATACCAAATCAGTCCAAATAAGACTGGCCCAACCAAATTAATAAACCTAATTTCCAATTTTGCCCCTGAAAATTTTCATCTTTGGGAACCGGGTCGTCCACCATTGACGAGTTTCTGAGACTCGGACGGGTGTTTGACTCGGTGAATTGCATATAGGGATTGGAATTGAAGAGCGAGGAGGGGAGTGAGGTAGAGGGAGAGGGAGAGAACAATGGAGAAGATGAGACGGTGAGGAACTCGCAATTTCATGGTGGAATTTCAATGGCGGAGTGGTGCCATCTGGTTTTGTTTTTGTTTCGGAAAATAAACCCAATTCATCGTCGTCGTTTTCTTCCTTCGTTCTTTCTGTGGTTTTGTTGTTGGGTTTTTGATTGTTTGTGTTTGTGTTTGGTTGGATTGGAAAGACAGAAATTGGAGGAGAGAGAGAGAGAGAGAGAGAGAGAGAGAGAGAGAGAGAGAGAGAGAGTGAGTGAGTGAGTCAGTGGGAGGGGAAGGGAAGCTTCTTTTGGCTGCAAGATCTGGGATGCGGATGCCCAAGAGTAGCCGCTGACCTCAGCAGTAAGCCGCATTCCCTCTTTTTTTTTTTTTTTTTTTTTTTTTTCCGGTTGCTTTTCAAAATCAAACACCTGTCCGAGTCTCAGAAACTCGTCAATGGTGGACGACCCGGTTCCCAGAGATTCGCCGTCGACCCCAGAATCCCACAATTTCATAATTAGTGACAGTGGTTGTATAATTGTAAATAGTGGCTATACGAAGTTCTAGAAATAGTGGTTGTATACTTGTGAGTTCTAGAAATAGTTGATGTATGAAGTTCTAGGAATAGTTGATGTGTGTAGTTCTAGAAATAGTGTGAAATTCTAGAAATAGTGGCAATGTGCAGTTTTGTAAATAGTGGCATCATGTGAATTTCTAAAAATAGTGGTTGTATAATTGTAAATAGTGGTTATGTGAAGTTCTAGAAATAATACTTGTATACTCGTGAGTTCTAGAAATAGTTGATGTATGAAGCTCTAGAAATAGTTAATGTATGAAGTTCTAGAAATAGTGGCAATGTGTAGTTTTGTAAATAGTGACAGTAGTCGTGTGAAGTTCCAAAAATAGTGGTTGTATAATTGTAAATAGTGGCTATGTGAAGTTCTAGAAATAGTGCTTGTATACTCGTGAGTTCTAGAAATAGTTGATGTATGAAGTTCTAAAAATAGTTAATGTACGAAGCAAACAATCAATTTTAACTAAAACAAAATTGGACAGTGGGTTTGATACCCATTCTATATCTCCTTCACTAAGGTCGATTTCTTGTGGCCCAAAACAGCTCAGCCAGGTGAACAGATTAACTTCCGTTTTCGATTTCTTGTTAGCAATTAAACGATGATTATCTATGCTTAAACTTAATTGATTAAAATGCGGTGGGTTTGTAGTCCCTGATGTGGGGAGGAGTAGACGTGATTGATATCCTGGTATTCAATGATCCAAAGGTTTGCTGATCTTTTTATTCAATCTTGATTACTTAAATTATATGCAAGTGGAGTTGATTAAATTCCACAAAACCAATTTCCAGTGCGTGTGAACTGTGGAAGGCAGGTGCAAAGGCTGTTGCATTTGCGCAAGAAAGCTTCATCACGGCCAACTGCGCAAAACCGAGACCTTACTTAGTCCATTGCATTCATATAGCAGGAAGAATCTCAGCTGGTGCTGGTTCCCGCAAGCGGCGAGCGCGTAAGGAATCTCTTTCCCCGCTTATTACCCTTTACTTTCACTTCGCATAGACTTATAGCATACTGCATACATACATCCCCACAACAGAAATACGTTTCATTTTATCCATTAATTCCATAAAAACCCAAGCTCTTGTGCAGGTCGTTGAGACAGCCCGAGGCCGGATTCCCTTCCATGATGTGGTTGACGATACATGTGGTGCAGCCCATAGAACAAGAGTTTGGGGAAGATGCAGCTTGGCTGGTAGCTGGTGTTTCCAGGTTAGTTTTCACATAAATCAGGTATTGTAACCTGGTTACGTTATTTGATTTCTTCTTAGTAATCTGATTCATCTGATGTCGAAGATGACACAATTCACCTCTTGAAATTTGAGGGGATAATAATTTTAATCAGCTAGTCTCATTAATCAGCTTTTATGAGACACCGCAGGGACAAATGTGAACTAGAGCAAATCCTGGTCGCTGAGGAGGTACAGAATCACTTCATTCTATGATCCATCATATAGAACCAGCAATACGACTCAGTTTTCCATGTCCTGCTGTTTGCATTATTCATCTATCAGGCAAATAATTTACGAGTTATGCTTCTGGGCATGGTTGATGATCCACGTGTTGTGCTTATAGCTTGCAGATCGTCACAATATGAGAACAATGTACATTCTAAAACTCGTATGAATATTATTTTTGAAGCTCATGTTGTTCCTTTCTACTGTGCTTATTTACCATGTAGTTTTAGGCTCATAATGTACTGTTCGTGTTACACTCTATATGATAATGTTTTACAGTTATGCTCTCCCGCTGCCCAAGGGTCATTGTTGCAAGGAGACCTTGGTAATTTGGTGCTCGCCATTTCAGATTGGGTTTGTGGGCGATGAAAGCTGAACTGAGGGATCTGGTGCTTTTGTCAAGCCTTTTTCAGGTCTGACTGCTGCAATCTTCTGGTATAAATTAGTTGTGGGAATTTGGCATACTCAGTAAACACAAGCAACCAGGAATAGTGAATGTTTTATGTAACTAAGATAGAGATAATTTCAACATGTTGTATGGCACCCAAACGTATCCTAGGGTAGCTCCAACTTGAAAATTGGTATTGTGATATTATCTTTAGGTTCTAAAACAGATGTGTGATTGATGATGTTTAGTATTGTTTTCTTATCTCAGTTCTATGCCTCGTTATATCATTTGCAGTTTCTTCCCAATTGTACGTGTTCTAATCCTTTTGTATGTCAAACAGCCTGAGATGTTTAAGAAAATGAGAGCTGATCTAGCTTCTATGTGTGGGAGCTTCAGTAGCAAAGTAGAAATTCAAAAGAAAAATCCAGTTTGCTGCCCTTACATGAAGAAGCTCACCAAGCATTCAATGGCATTTTCGTAATTAAAAAGTGACAGATTTGGGCTAAAAAAGTTTGGATTTTGTCATGGGCAAATTGGGAAAAAAATTTATAGCTTGCATATTGGGCTTTGCTTCCAACATGTGAGCCTTTTTGTTTTTTGTCATGTTGTGGTAAAGTTTGTCCTTTTGATTAAAATTTTTATCATTTTTATTAAAGAAAGTTATTAAGGTGCTTTTGGTTAAGAAAAAGTTTAAAATTGTCCTTTTCATTAAAACTCCCAAAGATTAAAGCTAAGCATTAATCTTAGCATCACCACGATATGCACATGCTGTAAAAACAACCATTTACTTTATTTTAAAGAGTCAAAAAACTTAAAATTTTTATCTCCAGGTGATGTTATAAAGGAGGGTCAAACTTCAATGGTACGTACTGTTGAATGGTTTAAGATTTATTTGGGACCCACCGCAAATAAATCTGGACTATTCAATAGCGGTACCATTGAATGGTACGTACCATCCAAGATTTTTCCATAAAAGAGTCTTTATTTTAGCAAAATGAAGAGCCACTCTTAAAATTTAGAGTATAACTGTTCATTTGCTAACTATTAAAAAAACAATAAAACTCAAGGGTGGACCAGTGAGCAAGGAGATAAGGAAGAGAGAAAGTTGTTTCATAAAACAAGTGGATTGAGTTTGAATTATTAATAATAAAATATTCAAAATTTGTTAAAATAAAGTGGTATTGGAGATGAAAAGTTAAATTGAGTAACTAAAATATTTTTTTTACACTATCCAGGGTTTAACTTCAGTGGTACGTACCATTGAATGTTACGTACTGTTGAATGGTCTAAGATTCATTTGAGACCCGCTGCAAATTAATCTGGACCATTCAATGGCCGTACCATTAAATGGTACGTACCACTGAAGAATTTTCCCACTATCCACTTACTAATTTAACAAAAATTTAGAATTTTTCTTGGAAATGCTCTAAGATCAAAATTATTATTTTAGATTGAAGGTATAAAAGGGAAAAATCTTGAGTGGTACGTACCATTCAATGGTACGACTATTGAATGGTTCAGATTAATTTGCAGTGGATTCCAAATGAATTTTAACCATTTAACAGTACGTACCATTCAATGGTACGTACCACTGAAGTTGGACCCGTATAAAAGTGAGAAAAAGTTATTGCATTTGAGAAAGGAAAAAAGATATGCTGCACGGATCTAATTCCACGTGTCAGCGTCTGAAAGAATCGGACGAGAGACTTATCCTTTTAGCGGCTTTGGAATCATGTAATGTAACGGTCACTTGTCTCCCCCAACAGAAATCAGAAATGAAGCAAACAGCTCTTGGACTTGGCTGGCTATTGGCTCACCACACATTGCATTTACAAAATACCCCTTTTTCTTAATTTTTTTATTTTTATTTTTATGAAAAACTTGTATGAAATGCATACACCGTTACATAGTTTCCCGCTTATAATGCATCGCAGTATGTAAATTATTTTTTACATAAGGCGGTACAATGACGATAAACAATTACATGTGATCTGGCGAATATTATTAATTCCTTTTTTCTTTCCTTTGCTCAGTTGTCACTTGTCAGCATTCAGTTAACTGCCACAACCAACTGCCAAAGCATAATTCAGCATGCCTTCTTCATGAGTCATGACATGCCAAAGCTCCTCCTCCACCTCCACCACCACCACCACCACCATGTTAGCCCACAAATTCCAGCGCCTCCACCTCCGCAATTCCCCTCGATTCCGATGCGTTCTGGACCAAATCGTCCCCAATTTGGCGGTCTCGACGTCCCTCAGCTCCGTCTTCACCTCTGCTAACGTCATCGCCGCTGCATCCGGCTCTAGCTCTCTCCACGGTGCCGTCACCTCCACCATCACTCAAGTGGCTGTCACCGCCGTCGCCATCGCCTCCGGGGCTTGTCTTTCCACTAAGGTCGATTTCTTGTGGCCCAAAATGGAAGCCCAGCCAGGTGAACAGATTAACTTCCGTTTTCGATTTCTTGTTAGCAATTAAACGATGATTATCTATGCTTAAACTTAATTGATTAATGCGGTGGGTTTAGGTTCTGATGTGGTGGAGGGAGTAGACGTGACTGGATATCCTATATTCAATGATCCAAAGGTTTGCTGATCTTTTATCTAACTGATTACTTCAAATTATATGCAAGTGGAGTTGATTAAATTCCACTAAACCAATTTGTGTGCGCGTGTGTGAACTGTGAAGGCAGGTGCAAAAGGCTGTTGCATTTGCTAAGAAAGCTCACCACGGCCAACTGCGCAAAACCGGAGACCCTTACTTAGTCCATTGCATTCATACAGGAAGAATCTTGGCCATGCTGGTTCCTGCAAGCGGCGAGCGCGTATGAATCTTTCCTGCTTATTACCCTTTACTTTCACTTTCGGTATAGACTTATAGCATACTGTATACATACATCCTCGCACAAACAGAACATGTTTCTATTTTATCCCATTAATTCCATAAAAAAACTTCAAGTTTGGTGCAGGCTGTTGAGACAGTCGTAGCCGGGATTCTCCATGATGTGGTTGACGATACATGTGAAAGTTTCTCCCGTATAGAACAAGAGTTTGGGGAAGATGTAGCGAAGCTGGTAGCTGGTGTTTCCAGGTTAAGCTACATAAATCAGGTATTGCAACCTGGTTACGTTATTTGGATTTCTTTCTTAGTAATCTGGATTCATCTGATGTCGAAGATGACACAATTCACCTCTGAAATTTGAGGGATAATAATTTTAATCAGCTAGTCTCATTAACTGCAGCTTTTACGGAGACACCGCAGGACAAATGTGAACCAGAGCAAACTTGGTCATGAGGAGGTACAGGAATCACTATTCTACATCCATCATATAGAACCAGCAATACGACTCCAGTTTTCCATGTCTCATGTTTGCATTATTCATCTATCAGGCAAATAATTTACGAGTTATGCTTCTGGGCATGGTTGATGATCCACGTGTTGTGCTTATAAAGCTTGCAGATCGTCTTCACAATATGAGAACAATGTACAGACTCTAAACCTGCATGAATATTTGAAGCTCATGTTGTTCCATTTACTGTGCTTATTTACCATGAAGTTTTAGGCTCATAATACTGTTCGGTGTTACACTCTATATGATAATGTTTTACAGTTATGCTCTCCCGCTGCCCAAGGCTCAAGCTGTTGCAAGGGAGACCTTGGTAATTTGGTGCTCGCTGGCTTCCAGATTGGGTTTGTGGGCGATGAAAGCTGAACTGGAGGATCTGTGCTTTGCCGTTCTTCAGGTCTGATCACAATCTTCTCATAAATTAGTTGTGGGAATTTGGCATATCAGGCAACACAATCATAGAATAGTGAATGTTTTATGTAACTAAGACAGGAGATAATTGTATGTTGTATGGCACCCAAACGTATCCTAGGGTAGCTCCAACTTGAAACTTGGTATTGTGATATTATCTTTAGGTTCTGAAATAGATGTGTGATTGATGATGTTTAGTATTGTTTTTATCTCAGTTCTATGCCCTTGTTATATCATTTGCAGTTTCTTCCCCAATTGCATGTTCTAATCCTTTTTGTATGTCATAAACAGCCTGAGATGTTTAAGAAAATGAGAGCTGATCTAGCTTCTATGTGGAGCTCTAGTAGCAAAGTAGGAAATTCAAAAAGAAAATCCAGTTTGCTGCCCTTACATGGAAGAAGCTCAATTTCCGACAACGAAGGGCCTGTAGCAGTTGATGAAGATGTCACAACCATGAAGGCAGGAATATAGAAGAAATGTTTTTAACTCCTATCTGAATACTGTATACTAAAATTGTAGAAAATGATCCTGAAAGAACAAGGACTATATTTGAAGTTAAAGCCACTGCTTAGATACTGATGTTTTGTAAACTATTCTCAGGATCTTTTGGAAGCTGTAGTGCCATTTGATGTATTGTTAGATCGGAGAAAACGGTCTAAATTTCTTAATACTGTAGGACAAGGTTTGGAGACTCACAGAAGACCGAAGGTTGTGCAAGATGCTGGAATTGCTTTGGCATCTATGGTAATTTGTGAGGAGGCCCTCGAGCAGGAGTTGATCATATCAACTTCGTATGTTCTTTGCTTTCTCCTTTTCATTTTCTGCTTGCAGTTTCATGAAAGTTACGTGCGCCCACAGACAAATATATATGTCATCATACAATGTATGTCTCATTGTCATTTGGCTAATGTTGAGTGTTCCCACCCACGTTATGTTTTCAGTTATGTTCCAGGAATGGAAGTTACTTTATCAAGCCGCTTGAAAAGTTTGTATAGCATCTACAGCAAGGTATTAATGCAACTTCACAGTTTAATATGTATGAGGATTTGTGTGCTTGATTTTTGCAGTTATCACCAGATAAGCCCTCACATAGAACTCCCTCGCAAGTTTTAACATACTATGTCTGTCTTTGCACTTGTTGTAGATGAAACGGAAAGATGTCAGCATTAGTAAAGTTTATGATGCCCGTGCATTAAGGGTAGTCGTTGGAGACAAGAACGGAACTTTGCATGGGCCTGCTGTCCAGTGTTGTTACAGTCTTCTTGACATTGTACACAAGTAATCAAATTGAACTTATCTTTTATTTAATGTAACAGTTGCCCTGCCCCAGACAGTTTCCTTTTTTCTTTTTTTTATTTATTGTGGGATGTAGTTAAGTAATAGAATGGGGTAATTGTATGCATTAATATGCATTAAGGGTAATGTGAAACTGTTGCTGCCAGCAACTTAATGTTTGACTATTGATAGAATTATTTTGCATTCAAAGACTGGCTTATGTCTATAATTTGTTATGTGCAGGCATTGGACCCCGATTGATGGTGAGTTTGATGATTACATTGTCAATCCAAAGCCTAGTGGCTATCAGGTCAGTTTTCCTGTCATGATTCCACTATTTTTGGAAGGTCCATATAAATTATTTGAGTTTTTCTCAGTTCCTAAAAGCCTCCGACCCTTGAGCCATGGTTGGACTTTTCTGTCTAAATGTGGTATATGTATTATGTAATGTACATGCTTTGTACCTTTATCAGAGGCCACTTTTGATATCTTACTGCAAATACCCATCTGCAGTCTCTGCACACTGCAGTTCAAGGTCCTGACAGATCACCTTTGGAAGTTCAAATACGAACACAGGTGCCAAATGTTTTCCAACTCAGAGGAGATCAGAGTTACTTATTACTATTCTTTTGACTTGGCTGATAATCTTTTTTCATGTTTTTTAGAGGATGCACGAGTATGCTGAACATGGACTTGCAGCACATTGGCTTTATAAAGAGACTGGAAACAAGTTTTCTAACACAAGTAGCACAGATGAATCTGAAATAGATGTACCGTCCTTTTTATCCAAAGATATTGAGGACCAAAATTCTACAGAAGATGATTTTTCTCAAAAGTATAATTTGTTGAAAATTGGACATCCAGTCCTTAGAGTGGAAGGAAGTCATCTTCTTGCCGCTGTTATCATTAGGTATATAACTAGTTGATGTCCATACATGAGTTACTCTATGAGCATGCCAGTGACTACGTTTTGTGTTAAACTTGACATTGCAGAGTAGAGAAAGATGGAAGGGAGTTGATAGTTGCCGTGAGCTTTGGACTAGCTGCTTCTGAAGCCGTAGCTGATAGAAAATCTTCTTTCCAAATAAAACGGTGGGAAGCCTATGCAAGATTATACAAGAAGGTTGACTTGCTTTACTTCAAAGATTGACTCCACTCTAGTTATTCTGAAACTTTACTCATGGAAAGAACTTGAAATCTTAAGATAGTTTGTCAACGTAGTTGTCCTGCTCCCAAGCTTTCTTAATCTTTAAATCATCCTCGCCTTTGTCCCCTTCATTGATTTTTGTGCAGTCAAATTACATTAGTATCTCCTGGTTGAGTTCCATCATGCTCCAACTCCTTCAAGTTCTGTAGTATATAGAGAATTCTGTAGACGTGCTTTTGGTATAGAGCATATCAAGTGACTCCATTTGCTCTGACTTGGTATTCCAGGTGACGGATGAATGGTGGTGTGAACCAGGACATGGGGATTGGCGCACTTGCCTAGAGAGATATACACTCTGCCGAGATGGGATGTACCACAAGGTATGTTCAGTTCAACATGTACTTCCTGAGATATGTAGCCAATGCAGAAGATGTGTTCAAAATGTATCATCCTTCATAGAACTCAATGATTGATCTTCAGAATCATCTACAGTAACCTGAGAGAGAGAGAGAGAGAGACCCAAAGTTTAACTAGTGCTTCCTTGTGCAGCAAGACCAGTTTGGGCGATTACTTCCAACCTTCATTCAGGTCATTGATTTGACGGATCAAGAAGAATCCGAATATTGGTCTGTTGTATCTGCTGTTTTTGATGGAAGAGGGCTTGACGATATTACATCTGCACCAAGCTTTAGCTCAGTTGCATCAACTTCCATGGAAACTAGCATCAACAACAAGGTTTTCCTTCCTGTGAATACATTTAATTTTAGTTATTTAGTGTGGTAGTCTCTATTGCTAAATAAACTTAGTGCCACTGCCTAATTGAACGCTAATTAGTGTCTGGTTCCGGATTCTAGGTGCGCTTGTTGAGGACAATGCTACGGTGGGAAGAACAGCTGCGCTCAGAAGCAAGTCTTGGACAAGCAAAGCATAGCAGCAAGTTTTATGGCAGTCCAGGTTCTGTCGTCCTTGGAGAAGTGGTGATTATATGTTGGCCCGACGGTGAAATAATGCGGTTGAGAACGGGCAGCACCGCTGCAGATGCTGCAAGAAGAGTAGGACTGGAGGGAAAACTGGTCCTGGTTAATGGTCAGCTGGTTTTACCCAATACAAAGCTCACAGACGGCGACGTGGTTGAAGTCAGAGCCTAAGAAATTAGGAAAAGTTTGCTTGCGAATACTAATTGATTTCAGAGGGAAGAAAGAGTGTTGGTTTTCTGTCTGCATTCACCCTTTCTGCTATTGATTTCTTCCAGGATGCAATTGAATTTGAAGAGATACTTTCAATGTACATATAAATGGCAGAGACAGTTTACACTCGAAATTACAAAAAGTACAAGTCTTGGATACGATCAACTAATTTGTTGATTATAATTTAAGCATAAATATGATCGGGCATGGGCAATTGGGCAATTGGGCAATCGGGCAATCGTGCAATCGGGCAATTGGGCAATTGGGCAATTGGGCATGGGCACTGGCGTACACTCTTTTTTGCTCTGAAAACGATCAAACTAATAATAAAAAGAAAATACAAAATACAAAGTCAACAAGAAGGCAGCAGAGAGAGACCACCTCAATATGTACTAGTTAGTTTGCATGTTCTCAATGTGTTTCGACTGTAAACTAAATGTTTGATGATTGGTTTACAATATTGAAAAAAAATTCTAATTTAAGCATAAATATGAATAACAATCAATCTTCCCCCATCTATGCGGTGCCCGGTATCCGTGCTTTCCGGTTAGGGTTAACACAGCTGAGCTTAGTAGGATTAACGCATCTCGGCTACTTCACTGGAAAACTAAGAATTATTGGTCTGCACTGAATTTGCGTCTGATGATCCAACTATATCTTCAAAAGCTTCCATGGCAATGGTCATGTCATCGTCAATATCAGCTTGCTCTACCTCTGCCATGACTTCATCCCTGTCGCCGCCTACCACAGCTTCCACCCCATTTTGCACTACTGAATCAGAGTCAATTTTAGCTTCTTCAATTGCTTTGTCTGGTTCAACTGAATTTTGCACCGTGCATTGTGGATATGGATCCGTTGAGACTGTCAGCATAGATGTCACCGATAGATTCTACAAGCAAGAAAATGCTAGTTGTAATGCTACGAATCAAAAGTTTTAAGAAAATTAATATGCTAGTTGTAATATACTTCAATATAGTTACAATAAGGTGGCAAGGATTAACTTAAAGAGGAGAGTTCTTTCAGCCCAAAAAATTAAACGGAAGCATTAGAGCAACCTTCATATTATTTGAACATGGAGGCAATTGTCGAAACTGATGGAATAAGTAAACGGTGAAGGAGATAGAGTAACCATCAGCGGCCTCAGGTGCAGAGAGATAAATTGTCAGATTAAAAGAACATCAGAAATCAAGGAAAACCTTTGCATCAGGTTTTTTGTTAATATACCTTTTCTAATGCAAGAGCAAGCTTTGAGAGATTTGGATAGATTCTTTTTGCATCCAATAGGATCTGTTTGACAAAAAATTATATCTGGTAAAGAGATGCAACTCTAAAGGAAAAGTAGTATGTTAAACGTATCAGACACAAAAATATATGCAAGCACTCGCTAAAGGTAGGCAAACAGCGCAGTAGGGTGAAAAGAGGAGCGGGAGAGTAATAGCATTTTCAGAAAAGGTAAGACAAATTCAACCCAACTAATTCAATAATCGGAGCTCGAAAAGTGTCAAACAAAGAGATGATGAAAGACACAATCATGAAGCATAATACAGAGATGTAAGACAGAATACACACCTCGCAAAGCCTCTGAAGGGTAAACGGAGGACCTTCGGTAAAACTATGAAGAGCTGCAATGAAGAAACAAGCTATATGCAATTATCATTGAAAAAAGGAGCTGAAAATTCTATAAAACTATAGACCCTAACACCATAGACTAGAAAGTAGAAATTTTAGCTCCACATCCTCTTTTGCGATTGTTAGGCCTACTGCCCAAACCTTGATTTGACTATTAGCTATAGTCCAAGTACATCATCCCACCCATTTTTCACCAAAACCCAGAATGACCTAGACTGCCAGTACATGAGACAGTGGTTGGGTATTAGTCTATTAGATCATACAGATCTCATCAAATACCAAAAGGCAGTAACACATATCACGACACACCAATCAAGTTATATGATCTGGCGAATGAGAATACCTTCATCCAACCTTTTCACCAGCTCAGGATAGGTTTCTCCTAAAGAAGCAATTTGCTGCTCACTTGCCATTTTTTCCTCAGGATACTCCAATAGAACCTTCACAAATCAAAGAATAAGAGCGATAGAGAGGTGGAGAGAGAGAAAGATACATATATCATAAATGGGGAACTAGAAAGCAATCATGCACAACCATTAAGAGTGTTTGTGTACACGTGCAAGCATGCATACAGTGACAACCATAATAGCTGAAGGCCCCACATGCTGGCATACCTCCCCATACCTGCTTCAGCTGAAAGGATAGCATGCTCTTTAATTTGCCCCAATCATGCCTGTAACATATGAATAACAAGAACGGTTAACTACCAAGAGAATGTTTGTCTTTTGTGCATCATACCAAAGAGTAAACACAATCAAAGACATGACATGCACCAAAAATAATATATATATATATACACACACTAAACACAGATGAGGGAGTTCTGAGGATGACAGCTTACCAAAATTTCCCTGTGGATGCAATAACTTCTAGTACACCTCTAACTTCTGCTTCAGAAACCTCCAGCTTCGACTCTTTACATCTAAAATATCAAGTTCAACAATACTTTCTTAATATGAAATAAAAAACAAAACAATAGGGGAACAAGTAAATTTCCTTCATATGATGTGAAAAAGTAAATTTCCTTAACAACGTCTCAACTATAGGGGAAAACAATTACTGATCCCTAAAAGATGGAAGTTGCTAAAAAATGCATACTGACTAGATCTCTTAACAATTGAATTTCTACTAGACTGGATAAATACTATGATAGGGCAAACTATAGGAAAAATAGCCTGATCCCTCACTGCGTGATTCGTGAATGTGAAAGTTCTCTGATCCTTAAAATGTCTCTTGGGGTCAATAACACGTTGTATTTTGTTATCAATGAAGAGCATCAATAAGGCCCCGTAGTGTATAGAAAACCTACAAAACGTGTTTTCCCAGTGGTATAATATGTTAAAATAATTCAGTATAGAGAAGCAACTGAGTTATAACAATTAGTCAACTGCACCACACAATAGAAGGGGCTCGTCAACAACTCCATGGTGTTAGATATCCCTCAATACGTACACCAGGCAGAAAATACTTTTAACTTTTTTTTTACACAAGCGATGGGGGAGGGGGGAATCGAACTCGGGATCCTAACCAACCAAGCTACAAGCGCCTTGCAAACCAACTTGAAATTTAAAATTAGATAAGAACTATTAAAGAAAACATGTATGATATATGTGTTAAAATGTACAGGGAAAGAAGAATTTACAGATTATCTACGCCATCGGGAAGCATAGCCTCCTGTTGATGATCGGCATCACTGGTAGAATTCACGGAGGGCTGTGAATTTTCATTTGATGGCATCTCCATTTAGAGCCCTCTTAACCTACAATTCATGATAAAAATCAGAATCCATTTGGCTGCTGGAAAATAACATTCCATTTAAATTTCTCAATTTTAACACAAATTTGAATTCCAGTAACTTGGAACTCCTAATAACATGAGCAAGTAAAAAAAAAACACTCCTACAGTAAGTAAATTTTGAAATTTTATGCTCTCCCACTCCGTTTGGTTGCCGAGAAAAACCGAGCCAGACTTCGCCAGGCTAGTTAAATCAAAAAACACTAACTTGCATAAATTCTATAGTTAATGGCTCCTAAAAAGATTTAATTCAAGGAGCAGTCAAGAAATTTCCGAAATTTCTTTCATCTTTTCACGGCGGGGCGTTTTCCCGGCAACCAAACAGAAAAGGAGAGATTGAGATAGAGATGAGGAGGACATACCAAGCTTTGGGTTTTTCAGAGAGACCCAAATCGAATCTAATCGAATCTGTGTTGAGAGAGAGAGAGAGAGAGAGAGAGAGAGAGGAGGAGGAGGAGGAGGAGACAGTGGTGAGACTGTAAAGTCTGAAGTGTAGAACGGGAATGGTCCCTGCGACTGCGAGTAGTGTTGTCACGTGACCAACAACTGTGGGTGGGCAATGCTCATAGAGGCCCATGGTGACTTGGGCCTTATGTACGCCTTACCGTGACAGTTTTTTTGTAATGTTTAAAACGAAAGTGAGCGATTGACTTGAAATACTGCTATACAAAAATTCTAATTGCATGAAAGCTGTTCCTCTGTCCGTAAAACGATTATTGTTTTTAGGATTAATTAATTTTTTTCTCTCTCCATGGAATTAAATATTATTGGGAAAATGTCAATTGGAGTGGGTGACAAATAATGTTAAAAGAGGTCGTAAGTTCAAATCTCCTTCTCTATTGATAAAAAAGAAAGAAACAACCATTCATATTAAAAAGTAAAAGCCACTTATACGATGTATATAATTTACGTTTTAAAGTGAATAAAACAACCTAAAATACTGCCGGAAGGCAAATTGGCCTTTTCATGGGTGTCTGTCTTCCAACACATTCCGACGACAACAATATACAGAGATTCTTCATTCTCCCTACAACTTCATGCGACAAAACAAACACACAAGATTTACATAGAATAATACGCAGCCGTGATCCAAAGCAATGCCTCAAATTAACAAAAAATTGGAATACGGTACTGACTAAATTTCCTCAAACTGCACCATGAAATTTCTTGTGTCTACTCTTAGTCTCGGCCAAACGTTTCATCCATGTCACCGTCACCGGGAAGGATGTTCAGATGCTTGACCGCTAGGAGAAGGATTTGACGAATTGGAAGGGCCGTTGTCTTGAGGGGGCGCCCCACCCCACTTCAGCTCTACATCAGACGGTTCAACTACATGCACTGAGCCGTCAGTCATGCCAACCGCAATCTGATTAGGCTCGGACGGATGAGCTGCTATAACCAAAGGATAGCTGGGGTTTCCGCTGCACAATATTTTCCATCAGCAAACGGCAGATGAAGCTTACAAGTAAAGAACAAAGGTTTCTATTCAACAAACACCATAATACTTTTTTCGACTCACCTGAGAGAAAATGATGGTATATAAGCAGTAGGTGCTACTCGACATCTGAGTCTTAAGGTATCAGCATCAAAAACTCCAACAGCGCCATCACAAAAAGAAGCATAAACCAGTAGACCATCACATGAATATATTGCACTTGATATGGGAGCAGCGAGTGCATCTTTCGGAGACCACTACCATCATGGAGGTGAAGAAAAGTCAAATTACAACCAAGGAAGGAAAAATCAATTAAAAACTGGAAATTAAGTGTCCTGCATATCGACCTGCCAAAGCAGAAAAATTAATGAGAAAATGGCACAAGGATTGCCAGGTGAAAACTTACTGAGCGCAAACATTCAAGCTTGCAATCGTACACAGCAATTTGGCTTTCATGGGCAACCAACAGGTGTGTGTGATCATTATGAAACTGAACTTTTGTTTCTCCAACCATCGGGGGTTGGCGACCAGCTGGTGCTTGTATGAACCTTGTTTTCTTTTTCTCCCATCCATCAATGCTCCACACGCACAACTGCAACCCAGTCACCGAAGCAAATAAAACTCTCATGCAATTAGAATCTATGGACTCAAAAATCAAATAATGGCAATTAAATAAGAGGATCAATAGCGCCTAATATTTTCCAATTAAAGTAGTGGCTCATCATAATGATCCAAAACATTATTGTACTCGGTCGTCAGAAAACAATACTGTGTCTGGAAGTGAATGAAACACCTCCATCCATATTATTCTCGCCTTTTAATTAAGGCATTACATTCACCTCCCATCACCCCAAAAAAATAACCAACTAGTGACATACGAAAACAAATAAATGAGCAGCAAGCTCAATGTTTTTCTTGAGGATAGGAAAGAACTGCTATGCTTGTTATAGAACTAAAAACTCTAACCGGTCACTCACCTGGGTATCCGCACCTGAGGATACCAGTATATTAAGATTTTGGGAAAATGCAAGGCCTGTAATCCGATTCTGGTGACCTTTCAATTTGGTTTTGACCTGAAATTCTCATCCAAGGTTTAGCTTTGCAGATAACCAGACAACCGAGCAAAAACTTAAAGACATCAGGCAGCAAATACAAAGAAAACCAAGGAAGATGCTTTACCTCATCAACCCTAACATTATATATTAATATAGTAGAATCCTCCATGCCAATTGCAATTATATTATTGTCTTGAGGATGAAATGCCAAAAAAGTGGCTGCAGGAGGGGGAGATACAAATGTTGTCATGACCTGCAAAGCAGTTACCAGGTGGATTCAGTCAACAAGATAATTAAAACAAATTGCGATCTGTAAGAATGGCTATTTCCGTAAAGGAATCAGCCCCATATATGCCAGGGTTCTCTCAGTCAGACTAAAGATCAACTGAACGAGGAGACACAGACACAAAAATGTGGTGTAAACCTTTGTAGATGGTTCTAAAAGAAGGCATCAATAACACACCTTAAATGTCATCATGTTGAATAAAGAGACCTTCCCACCAGATGCAGACATGACGTAAGAATCATTTTTGGATAAAGCAATGCACGCAGTAGATTCCTCAGCTGGTTTATTGTCATTTACATCATTAGTCATAAGAGTTCCATTGGGAGGCTGCCACAACTGTGGTGCAACATATGCAGTAGCCTGAAAAAAAAATTAAAAGAAGAGTATAAACAAAACAAAACCGCAAGGTAGAAATCTAAAAGAAACACATAAAATACACAACAGGCACAGATTCACTTGAGGAAAGACAGAAGCCAGACCTTCCCGGATGGATTCCTTTCATTACGCTGCCATTTCCAAAGCTTGTGAACAGCATTGGAGGCAAGGGCTAACAGAGCCAGGCCATTGTTGGTGTACATTAGTCTCACAATCTGCAAGTATTAAATAATTTCTTCAATTATGGTATTGTGGAATCTACATGGTAGAAGTAAACGATCTAGTTCAGTACAGTACATACGTATTTGTTGAGTAAATGGCACCAGTTTTAGAGACAAAACAAACAAAATTATGTTCACTAACCAAATAAAATATGCTTTATTTTGGGTTAAAAAAAAACATGAATAAACAAAAACATAAAGTTAGGGTTTTCTGTCACATATTTTATACTCCCCCACAGAGAAGAGATATATATATATATATATATATATATATATATATAAACTCATCCAAGATCTGTCCTCTATACCTTTCCAGCAGTTGTAGAGTCAGGCAGTCGCAGAGCTTTCATTTGAGAGGGATCCGCAACATCAGAAATTTTCCAGCTCTTAATCTTGTCTATATCATCAGAAATCCGTGGTTTAACATCAACAAGCCTGCTGTTCTCCATAGTACCCTGCAGTGAAAAACCAATATAAACCAAGGAACATAGAGAGCATAAACAAATTCAAGCAACTTAAACTTACTAGATTACTGATAGACACAGCTGGTTGTATTCTATCAGGACGTTCCAGGGCTGGAGCAACAGCGTTAGGAACATTCACAATGGCGCCTATTGCATTAACCATCAGAGGCTGCTAGAAGAAAATTAACAAAAGGTAAGCAATAAAACTTGACATGAGAACCTCACTGGCAAAGTAGAAGCAATAAAACTTGACATGAGAACCTGGATGGCAAAGTAAAAATATAACTATTGATAACTGATCAGACAAACAACAAATAATGCCATCCGGCATTTTGCAAATATGGACTCAAGGGCCACAGAACAAAACCTACCTTAGAGTTGATGGGCTCAGAAGTGCCTCGATTTTTCTCCATAGCCCTTCCCTCCAACATTCTAATCAACCGCAAGCCATCATTATTTGCTAAAATCTTAATACCACTGTCATTCGTTGTTACAGCCAACAGTGACCCTTCTTTATTGAATCTCAGCCTAGGACTAGCCTGCAAAAATTAAAAGGGCAAAACATTTAGTGTGACTTATTCACTCTTCAAGTTGAATGGTATTGATGAAATGTAAAGAGAGTGCTACTGACAGGCAAACCGCCATCTGCATCCACAGCTGTCAACACATTGGTATTGTCCATATCCCAGAACTTAATTTGAAATTCATCACCGGCAGCTAAGAATCGGTTCCTTGTTGTGTCAAACTGAACAACATCTAAAGAGCGTTTTCTAAAACCAGAATATGTCCGTTTGATAGCCCCTTCACTCTCATTCCACTCCACCAGATGGGATTCACCTTCTTTACTTGTTCCACATGAGAAGAGTCTGCATGCAAAATATGTATCTTCATTATGTATACGAATGTATTTGAGACATAAAATTAATGGCTCACAGCAAAAAATTTTAAAGTGAAATTTTCCAGAAAAAGACAGGAAGGGCTGAAGGGGGAGCTGGGAGCTTCCATGCAGATATATTAGTCCAATAATATAATGCCAAACTATAATCAGCAATAGACATATATATAATGGAGTACAAATTTTACCTGGTTCCATCTGCACTATATGACATCATAGTGCACCAAAGTCCAGGAGCATCATAGTCCACTCGTGATCCCAAGCAATCATATAGCCAAGCTTTAATCTTCCCATCAATGGCAGTTGAAAAAATAAACTGCCACAAGGAAAAATGGCATTGTTATATACTAGGTCAAGAGGATGGGAGCTTATCTGAAAAGACAAATTAGAACAAACCCACTGATGAGCTTATAAAGAATACATACCTGGATATTTTCTTTGTAATGAGGGCACACTGAATACACAGGAGCTTCATGGCCTTCAAATGTATACTGTCTGCGTCCGGCTACAGCATCCCATACCTGGTGCACATGTCTATGATCAGGGAGCCCGAATCTCTTCCAAGTGTGAAACCACATCAAGTCTTATAGCTTACCTTAATCACTCTATCATCTCCACACGTAACAATACACAATTGCTTGTTGGGATGAGCGAATGCAATGTCATTAACACCACCAACATGAGCATCAATCTAAAAGATGAGACAAATGGTCAATAACCTGTACTTTGTCATTGCCCAGGGAAAAAATTTTATGAAGTACAACTGTACAAGCTTACCTCCAAATGTTGTCTCAGTTCTCCAGTTGGATTGTAATTATATATCTGAACAATGTGCTTCGAGAATGCAACACCTGGGAAATGTAAAAGGCAGGTCATCAATGTTATCTCACTAAAAAATGCTAACTATTCCCTTTCGATTAGGAGTGTACGTACCCAACATAAGTCCATCTGGAGCCCAAACACAACGATTCACTGATATTGCAGCATCATTCACCAAAGCTGTCTGAATCAGGATTGATTTTAAAGTACAATCAGTTACTCTTGTAGATTTCGATACATATTGTACCGAAGTTTAGTATGAAGGTGTCAACTACCCAGATCGTGGTGATAAAACCATAAGACTCAAAATTATATCCTTTCTTGAACGATGGTTAAGAGTTTTTGATAGGGCCAACCCCATCATGCATCCATTATTGACTATATAGACTACAGGAAACCAAATAACAACTCCTACGAAGTCATAGAATACAGTACCTGCAACGGCGTTGAGGCAGTTTGTATATCCCAAACCTTGAAAGGCTTATGTACCAACCTTTCCCGGGACCCCACTTCCCAGAGGCTGATATCACCAACATTTGTTCCAACTACAAACAAAAATAATTGAGAACTTCAGAAAAATGAACCAAAAAACAACTGGATGATCAGACTATTTTCAAGTACAAACCTAGAAGAATAGTTTGTTGTTGTGGATGAAAGTCCATGCTCATCACATTAGATCCTTGACTAAGGGCACGAACAACAGCCTTTGGAAGATCATCTTGTGAATAGACATTGGAATTATGCATCACACCAGAAAACGACACCTGAAAGACCATGGTATTTTCGTCATTGTTTTTAATAGAAGGGGGGGACCTTGGTACTTATTACAAGTAACAAACATGATAACTAAGCTTGCAAAAAAAAACTGTTTCTTGTCACACCTCGTCAGCTTGGCCACTGCGAATACGCTTCATCAAGTGCTCCGAATCAGCTGATTGATAATCCATCCCCGTAACACCTGTAGGAGTCCTTGGGTGCTTCAAGAAAGCAGCTGCACTAGAAGGCTGCATACCAGGAGGAGCTGCTGCCACAGCAGGGTGGGGCAAAGAAGGATTAGTGCTTGACATCCACCCAGCAATGGCACCAGGAGATGGGGAGACAACAGGTTGAAATGGCTGCACAAGGATAAATAGGTCAATCCAAGTATTGTTAGAAATTGTTGCACTCTCATATGCAGATGGTTAGGTGCAACTTACACCATGGGCACCAATAGGAGGAAATGTGCCAGCCTTTGGAATTGGTCCTACAAGGGGACTGTTTGTGGGTGGAGGACGAGATCCATTAGCGGTTGAAGTGCAAGAATGATCCATAAATAGTGTTTTAATATCAGGGTTTGGACGGGGATTCTTGCAAAGCTGGTGCTGCCAATTGAGACTGAAAATTCAAATAGTGAAATGAGCCTCAAAGAGCAACTCTTATCAGAAAAAAATTTAATATAAAAAAGAAGTAAAAACATCAGGGAATCAGTTCATTATTAATAAGCATATATGAAAGAATTATGGAATATCCAACAGTGGAAAAAATGTTATTTATCAGATCAATCAATTAGCAATTGCAAATGTATCCTAAAATTCAAAAAAGGCAATCTCGCCACAGGATTATCAGGCATCCAGTAGCATAACCAGAACCCTGTGTACACCAATGAACGACAAACTTGATAAGTTAAGAGAAGATGTGAGAATGACCTCTGGTTAATTAACGTTCGTAGACGTGAACTTTTGAAGGATGGAAATGCAAGCTTATCACGAAATAATGGGTTCGCCTCAATGAGCTTCTTAAGTTCTATAAGCATGATATTCCTAGCCGATTTTGTGTCTCCATACTTGGAAAGCTGCTCATTTTGCCTGATGATGTGATACAAATATAAAGTATAAGGGCCAATTACAAGGCAGACCTCCATATTAACAAAGAAGCAACAGAGGAAAACAAGCAATACCTAAAGTTATCAAGAGTGAGCAACTGGGTGATCTCCTTGAAAAGTTCCTCATTAAATGATGAAAAAACCTTAAGGTCCTTCACAAGAATCTCAACAGCCCTCGCCCTATCCTGCCTGATAGAAGGAAACGAAAATCAAGTTAACCACTCAAACAGCTACATAAAGGCACATTAAGATCAAATTCTACGGTGTTACCAACTGACACAGCTCATCATTAATTCTTTCCTTTGATAAAACAACCTCTAAAAAACCATAACCCATTTAAGTCCCTTTATCAAATCAATTTGGTATGAAATTTAGGCAGTCAATCAATGACAAAAATCATCTCTTGGCATCGACTTCAACATGTTCACGAATATCAAAAGTGATAGTTTTGAACCTCACCTGTCAAGAGCTTCCAAATACTTCTGCTTTCTAATTTCAAAAAATATCTTCATTGAATACCGGTTGTCTTCAACTTTAGTGAAGCCGCACAAATAGCGCTCAACTTCATCCCACTCTCCAGCCTGGACTTGGTCCTCAAAATGCTTCATGTTGAAGAAAAAACCAGACTCTTGCTCAAGCCTAAAAGTCAAAAAGAAGCACATTACATACAAAGATACGGGATTAAAATTGCGTTTAATCACAATTTATCTTGCTCCATTTTTCTGCTGAGGAACGCGGGGAAGATAAAGACAAATGCAAACAACAGAGCAAGCCGCCACTCAGCAAAATCTAAGGCTGGCTTCGAAAGGCATTTTTGTTTTGTAAGCTTCGTATCGGCCACATTACTCAAAACAACACAAAAACCCGAAAACAGAAAGAAATGTTTCCAGTCTTCTCTTCCCCAAATTTTCCTTAGCAGGACAAACAGAAAATGAGACAGAACAAAACAGTAGTACGGAATCAAACTTACTTATGAACTGTTTCCTTGAACTTCTCCTCATCTAAGAACTGTAAGATCAGGAATACCAGCTCCCTGCTTAACGAAGACATTGCCCCCGGTAATCCTAACCGCTCCAGCGCAAAGATCGGAAAGTAAAATCAACTGCAATTTATTTGGGTTCGACTCGAACCACTACACGGATCCAAACGGACAATGAGAAACCTTTAACTCCCCGAACCTAATTCTTCTTCTTCACCTTACTCCTGGTGCAAAGTAAGAAGCTTTATTTCAAACCATTCATCAAACACCTCCTCAAATCACCAAGCTATGCAGAGAGAGAACCCACAATCATCTAAACTTCTTAATGCCTCGAATCTCCAGACAAATTTCCAGAAAAAGCAGAAAAATTCCACAAGAAAAAGGCACAAAATACCCAAATAAAAAACAAGACCAGAAAACCTCTCCTTCAAGCAACCCAGTTGAGATAAACCCCCAATAAGCCTGAAATTTCAGCTTCTACAACAAAGATCAACATTTAGTACAAACCCACATGCGGCAGCATAAATTAAACACAAAGAACAAATTTTGGAGCTGGGATTTCACAAATTACTGTGGAAATCTGTCTTTCTTCACATGGCATGTAAATCAAAGCTGAGAGAAAAATAACAGAGCCTTACTGGGTCACCAGAGGGAAGCAAAATGAAACATTTTTCTAGGGTTAGGGTTTTCTTTTCTGAAGCTCTTTTGTTCTACTTCCCCTCTCTCTCTTCTCTCTCTGTGTGCGCGCTTTGCAGCTAAACTCTGCAACAACCCTTTACTTTCTCTCTCTAAAAATGTTTACTTTGTATCTGTCTCTTTCTCTTTCTATATCTTTATATACTTTTTTCTCTCTCTAGGACAAAGACAAAGCTTGTGCTGTTTTGTGCTTTTTCTGGGGCTCCCTCTCTCTCTCTCTCAGTCTTTCTATCATTTTTTTAATGTTTTCCATTTATGTTTATATATGCAACACGTAATCCCTCTGTCTCTCTCCATTATCTCTCTCTCTCTCTCTCTCTGCTTTCTCTTTCTCTCTACCTGATTTTTCTTACTCTATATTGGACTGTAGTGACTAGAGCCTGTACACAACAAGAAACCCTAGGCGAGGTGGAAATGATGGAGTGCAGGAGGGTCCACTCTTGCACTGCCTGAGCTCGTCCTCTGATTGGTCAAAGGGCTGATGGACCATCGGAAAATGTTGACATTTGGTTTTAACTTCCGTGTGGCTCCAATGAGCATGCCTCTAACGGTAACATTTTATACGTGGAAGTGATGGATTTAATTTTTTTTTTTTTTTCCAAAGCGGAGACTGTAGAGAAACCAAATTCATTTAGGTCGGCAGTCCTCATTCGGTTTCTCTTCCAATTTTGCCACTTCATTAATTCAAACAAATCCAATTTCAACAATTCAACTCGTTCAAAAGAAAAAAATAAATGAACTTCATTTTCAACGTTATTTCTCACATTCAGGAAGCTTTGATCTAGCCGGTTTTGGATAACATGAATGCGAGTTTGATACATATTTTTGTGGAGTTTGATGTTTAATTGTAGATGGTTGCCGAATTTAAATTTGAGTTGGCAATTAAAATTCACGGCAAATGTGGATTTGGTCAGTGTGATTTAGCTTGCACTCGAGTTTGAATTTTCATTCTAATATCTGTATGTGAGGAGTACAATACCTAGTTGTGACTGATTGGTCGTTGTTTCGTAATTTTATTGTACACGAGTCATAAAATTTTAAATAACTAAGCAAAATTTAACAACAGACTTAAATTAAGTCAATTGGTTAAGACAATTTATATGTTAACTTTCGCTTAAATTCGAATATCTCTTTCCATATATTAATGTAGTTAATAATGAAATAAATATTTGCATACCTTCAACAACCACTTTGTATAATGTAAAGGATAATACTTGGGTACTCACTAGTGAGTATCATATATACTCACTTTCTGATTTGGCCCAATCAGAAGATGACATGTGTTCCTTATTTTTAAAAGCCCAAGAAAAATTAAATAGCATATGTTTTATTTTTTAAAACAATAAAATATGTATCATTGGACCAAATTATTAAAGTGAGTATACAGGATACTCACAAGTGAGTACCCAAGTATTATCCTAATGTAAAGGGCAAATCAAAGTGTAGCATTAATTTTCAATCCTTTTGTGATTGAAAATGATGAGAGGTGTGACCTTCAAAAGTTACGTGGGATTTTGGAGTATGGCATGGACGTGTGCCTGTGCGGTCATTTCGCCTTTCCCATCGTATTCTTTAAGCGGAAATTGGAAGGGATCGATGAAACAAATTTGATTAAATTTTTTGATCGATTATTTGGAAAAAATTTTGAGTGGTACGTACTATTCAATGGTACGACTATTGAATGGTTCAGATTAATTTGCAGTCGGGCCCAAATGAATCTTAACCATTTAACAGTACGTACCATTCAATGGTACGTACCGAATGGTACGTACCACTGAAGTTGGACCCGATTATTTGCTCGAAAATAATAGTTGGCAATGAATGAGACGTTAAATTAATGCTAAACTTTGTTCAACTTGCCATTTTGTTAGGTTTCCAACATATTTACTTATTTTAGCATATTGCACTGCAAATATTGGAAATCATTGCAATGTTTCAACTCCCATTGCTAGCCATCCATAGTGGATCAAAACACAATATTTCTTTAGTCAACCCCAACAAAAAAGCAAAGCAATATGTGGTATTTTTTAATGAAAAATATAGAAAGAAAAAAATATATATATATCACAAAGTTTGTTTACTAATTAATTATAAAATTAAAAAAATAATGCATCTACAAAATGGTTAGTCAGTGAAAAGCGAACAAAATGATGGAAGCTGCATTTTTTGAGATCACCGACTCTGATTTAGCGTATCGATTGACCTAGAGGCTGCATTGAGAGAAATTAGTATGCCCTTAGTGTGATTGATTTCTCAGCATACCTTAAATTCATTTTAATAATTTCGTATAAATTAAATTTTTAATACAAATCAATTGAAACTCATGAGATGGACGGATGAACAAAATGATTGACAGTAATATACATATCTTCATCCATTATATATTATAAGAATGTTTAAGTAGAAATCTTAGTACTATAAATAAAGGTAGCTTGTCGTTAAACAATAGCAATTGCATTGATTGGTGACGCTGGAGAGGTGTTTTGAATGATGGAAGCTTTTGTGCTCTCCACCAAACATGAAGAAAAAGGAAGCCTACATGCATGTGTATGAGAGAGAGAGACTTTGTGTGCATTTTTACGCAATCCATGTGATTGCTTTTTTGTCGCAATTGAATCATCATCTATTAGGACCTTTGAATTGTCCTTTGTTACCACTTACAATCACCACTTACAATCAGATAGACTTTGTGTGTTACTATTGGATAACTATTTCGTTTTCAATTTTTAATTTTGAGTTTATATTTTTAATTTATTTTTAAATTATAAATTAAAAATTTGTTTGCTAACTACTTTCAATTTTCAGTTAAAAAAAAAGAAAACTGAAAACTATTTTCTTGAGGAAAACTTAAAACTAAAAGTAGTTATCAAACAATATTTCAGTTTTTAAAAAAGTGAAAACTGACAACCAAATGGTATCAAACAATATAGTATGCCAGTTTTTGTGAATTTCTTTATTCGTATATTAGATACCAGTGTTCGTGGGGATATGAAGTGTTGTTTCACATCATAACGTTAAGGGATCTTATGTGTGGAATCTTAACTAAAACTTTAGGCTAATCACGTTAGTATCAATTGATTTTACCACTTACTACATGAAATGCTATTAGGCTACTATTGCTCCTGGCAATTGATTTTAGAGTGAAATTTCAACTCCTTCAACGTATCAAAGCATATTGATTACAAGTGAAGCTCAACAGTCACACACATGCTCTACGTCACCTAATATATTATCTCACGTCGTAACACGACCTCTCAAACGTGGCAATTCTCAATCCAAATATATATTTTCCGGTGCTATTAATGCCAGATCATTTGCGAAAGAGTCATTGTTAAATTAATGAACATGTTGTGCCAAAAATTAGCATAGATGTCCTTTTTGTGTAGAAAGTTTTTGGCCGATAAGGTAACGCATGAATATTGATGTCGTGTTGCATAAATTATCCTTCAATTCGAAAACATACAAAACCCTGTGTCACATGTTTCTCCCACGCCACTTTAAGCATAATGCAGTTACCTTTTTACCTTTTTCTTCTTTTTCTCCGGAATATAAGGCAACCCATAAAATTAAAATAGAATTAAATAAGTGCTATTTCGGATTTTCAGACCCCAAAAAAAAGTGAGAAATGAAAAAGGACCAACATTTGTTTATGGAAGGTAGTGATGCAAATCTAAGCACTAACTCACAATTATGTGAGGACGATGTATTTAAACTTTAAAATTTTCGAGGAGAGGAGTAGCTCATAGAGAATTCTGAGCAAAAATTATGAAACTTGCGAAGTAATTTTCTTTATTTTTAGAGAAATATTATTAAAACTTTATGAACTTATATCGTACGAGTACACCACCTTGTGATAGTACGTTCAAATAAAATAAATATATATAAAAAATAATTTTTTTATGGCATCAGATGTCACGATGTACTTGTGCTTGCACTCTTTTTTCTCTTTTACTAGAGTACTTTGTGATTTTTTTACGTGTTGTTAACAATATTTTTTACATATAAGTAAATGTTTTTGCATGTTGTTAACAATATTTAAAACAAAAAAAAAAAATTTTCTAGTAAACTTTTATAAAGTTTAACAAATAGTATGAAGAATACTAGAAAAAAAAAAAACTTAGTTACTCACTAATAAGTATTTTATATACTTATTTTAATAATTTGGCCTAATGATATTCTAATACATGTTTTATTGTTTAAAAAAATAAAATATATGCTATTTAATTTTTTTTGAACTTTTTAAAATAATAAATAAATGTCATCTTGTAATTGAGCGATATCAAAAAGTGAGTATATAAATTATTCCTTAATAAATACGGAAAAATCTTGAGTGGTACGTACTATTCAATGGTACGACTATTGAATGGTTCAGATTAATTTGTAGTGGGGCCCAAATGAATCTTAACCATTTAACAGTACGTACCATTCAATGGTACGTACCACTGAAGTTGAACCCAATAAATACTCAAATATTATCTTTTCAAAAATACGACCGACGTCCCGCCACGTGATCTATCTCGTACTTATTTATTTACTTCCCACTATTTTCTTCTTTTCCTTATTTTTCCTATTTTATTTGTCATTTCAGTTGTGGTCCCTCTCCTTTCTACTTTCCCCAACAATAAATAATTTTATATTTGAAGACTTTTACTATCAAGAATCTACTTTATTATCTACCAATCAATCTGTCAATGTCTGGCCTAGTGCGAAGTAGCTGTCTGGTTTGAGACGATAAGTACGAGTGCTTATCAGATCTTCGAATTGTGTTCCCACTTTTCTGACACTGAAATATTTACTCTCTTATTTTTTTGCCTTCCCCAGATCTAAACGTTAGGGATTGTTGTATGTAATACTCATACCTTAATTCCCTTTACGAAAAAAATAGCTACTTTAGCGACATCCGATTTCTATTTAGTTACAGATTTCAAATTTCAAATATAAAATTAATTTTGTATGGATGAGATTTCAAACTATGCTAAGTACCGGTGTGCTCATCAAATGATATTTTAGGGATATAATTTCAGCCCACATTTTTTATGCCGTACGTAAACTTTTTTATTTATAATATTTGGATTGAATAAAGCAAAATAAAATTAACGAACAAAATTAAACAAACATGTATGAAATGAAAAAATAATTATTTTTCACATTTTACCTATAAAAAAATAAAATATTGATACTCAAAAAGATTTGGTGCGCCTAACACTTTTGCAATATTGAATGAACTATAAATTAGTGTACCACGTTATATAGTAAATGATGTGTCAACTATTAATTAATACTTTAAACTCTCCATGTAAAATTAGAGAGGTTGTAGATGCTTTTGTGAAACTTTGATAGGGACTTGGGACCACTTAAATTATAATTAATGGATCATAATCTTAGATTGGGTTTCGTTGGGACCACTTCAAACAGCTGAAGTGGATTTGACTCCAGTTTCACATTTTGCTCAGTGGCTCATAAATGGAGCTCCAACGTTCTCTTAGTCACATAATCAATAAATGATCATTTACCAATAAACTTGGGGACTGGCTACAGTGTTCGCAAGCATTGAATACTCACACCAATCTCACCCTCCTTTCCCCCCTTCTCTCTCCTCCCTCATTTTAATGGTGAGATTGGTGTAAGCATTCAATGCTTGTGAGCATTGTAGCCTACTCCCAGTGATATCAAACATTTTGTTTAAGTATATATGCTAATCGTAATTTTTAATATCATATCTAGCGATGAGTGATCATCAATATTTAATAACCATCCAAGAGAACGAAGCTGGAATAAAAATGTTCACGCCACTTGTAAAGCATTTCTCACATAAACACCAAACATAAGTATACCAAAAATATTACGTACCGTTCAATGCTAAATATGATATATTCGTGTTTTTATGTGGAAAAACTATCAAAATCAAATAGTCGTATCCAAAAGTTTCTATCTTAAAAAATACACCACATTTGGACACATGGCCCCCATTTTTCTATAAATTTAAAGTCCAAGATTTTAAAAATAAAAAGGTAAAGGAAAAAGGAAAGAGCGTGCAACGCGTGGCAGGTTATATTTTGAGTGCAAAGGACATTTCAGTGTGGCCACGTCTCAGGAAAGGAGCTCGAAAGGTGTCTGATGGCCATGCTCGTTTCCACGTCTCACGTCTCAGGTCAGACTTGCTACAATTTCTATCTCTCGAGATGTCATTTTATCACGCACACCGCCTAACTGTACGGAAAACCCACACCGGTCACTCTCATCGCCACTCCATAGTATTCAACTTGGGACTTTCTTGCATAATATCCAGTACTCAGACTATTTTACTGTTAAATTTTTATTATAAAATGTAAAAATTAAGATTTAACGATTGAAAAATTAAGAGTATTCCGTACTCTATAGCACTCAAGAATTTTTTATTCAGTTTATTTGAATTATGGAATGCATTCAAAAAGAATATTTCAGTTCAATAATTACTATTTAAACTCCACTACTCATGTAAGTTTACCCCACTAATTAATTTTATTTTTAATTAAATAAAAAGACAAAATAAGGCATATTACTTAAAACTTAAAAAATAATATTTCTATTTACACCCACACAAATTCTAATATTTTATTATAACAAAAAATTTATATCGTTTTATCTTTTTCCGCCCAAGTTCATATTTTTTTCCACTCTCCAACTAAGTACAAGTATGGAGAGTCAAATAATCATTTTGGAATCGTCAAACAAGTCGTTTTGGAATCGTCAAACAAGGTACGAGACTTCACTTTTCTTTTTTTTTTTCAATTTTATATTTAGTCTGTTTTTTTTTTGTAGTGGGTTTGGCGTTTGATTAGAGAGCATTTTTTTTTTTTTGGTTAGAGTGATATGTTAGTGTTTAAGGGTAATTTGGAAACAAATGAGGTGTACTTAGATTAGATAAGATTTAAATTCTAATTTTTTAGTGATGTATAGATAAAAATAGAGTGAACTTAGATAGTCAATGGGGTTCAAATAGAAAAACTCATAATTACGTGTAAAAAAACTAATACACAACGTATCATTGGATGAATAATACGCTAACAGCGCACCGGTTGTATGTATAGGTGTAAAAAATGGGCATGCAAGAAAAAGAATTTAGGAAACACCCTCCCACAGAAGAGAATAATGAACAAGAAAGATTTGCTGATGAGTGAATTAAACAGAGGATCCATACAGAAGCGAGCATACATACATACATACATACATACATACATACAAAGGATTACCGTCTCAGCATCTTTACCTCAAAATCTGCAAACTTGCATTTTCGAAATTCGCCGGTGGAGGCGACGGCCGATTGGTGGTAATGCGGCTTATTTTGTATCAGGAATCGGCAACTTTGGTGAATATGAGCGAGGCATAATTGGCAATTGTTGATTCCGGAGACTGCCGAAGCCGTCCGATCACAGTGAACAACGGTGATGAACGGAGGAATTGTCTGCAGGGCTGATGCGAACACATCTTTGCCAATGAGAAGAGAGCTATTTTAAGAGGAGACTCGTTAACCGAATCTTTTCGACCCGGCGGGTTCAGTGCTACCACGGAGCAATCAGCCACCAACTTCAGTAAAGACTGCAACATAAAAGTGAGGAGTTTCATGATTCCGTCATGGCAATGTATATAGAACAAAGCTTGCAAAGCATGGTTTTGGTTAAGTGTGATTATGTAAAGAAAGAGAGACATCAATGAAGACCACAGACCTGCATGGCTCCTTTAGATACAATGTCTTCACAGAGCTGGTCGGAGTGGCGGACAAGATTGCTTAGTGCACCCGCAGCGTTTGCTTTAGTCTTGTCTTCTTCGGACGAAACCAACAAATTAGCAAGAGAGGGTATGGATCTTCGTAGCTCTTCATATAACATCTTGTCATGGTAGGCAGCATTCCCAATCTGCAGAGAGAAATTAAGTGCAACGGTTAAGGTAGACCAATGATTTGGATCAGAACATAAGAATTTTAATTCACGGGAAGAGAACTTACAGCAAAGCAAGCAAATTTTCGTGTCCGTTTATCTGGATCAGAACATCGATCAATAAGGAGACCAATGATTTGATGCCTTGCCTGAAATCATCAGATTCCATTGTAAGATACAAATAAGCAATCCAATCTCCTCCATATGTGTATGTGCGTGCTTGCATATGATAACTAGGATCGCTTTGATCATCCAGACAGTGTATTCGCAAAACCCTAAAACAATATATCCTTCACTACTTACCAGGGAACTATAAAAGTAGGAGCTGTGCCGGCACATATTTCCTAGAGCACTGCAAGCCTTTGAGCGCACATTAGGATCTTCATGGGAAAGAAATTCCTTGAAGAACTCCAATACAGATGCTCCATTAATGTATTCGTAGAATCCCTAAACACGGTAAGGAGGAAGAAATATTAAGAAATAAAATGATGTTCCTTCCACAGCTCAGCCACTTCAACATTAAAAAGGTGAACATATATTGAACCACAATATTACATGCAGCAACAACTATATTCAATCAAAAACCAAGTCTGACCTTGTCCATGCGAGCCAAATCAGAAACAACCATCAGAACATCCAGCATCACCTCTCTTGGGCTAGAACGGTCCAGCAATCTTCTCATCCTTTTAGGATCCAACAAGCCTTTACCCACAAGTTGAACTGCCAATGGTCGGTAACCAATCATTTTTGCAAGAAAGGCCACAGGTCTTCCCATATCCTTTAACTCCAAGTGTTCTAAACACCAAAGAACGATGCCTGGCACTCCTACCTGTAAACTTCACAAGAAATTGAATGAGAAACACGTATCAAGATTCAGCTTATCTGCTATCTAATATAATAATGATCTATATGCTGTGTATCCTCCAAACAAGAATGTCAAGTATCTAATGAAACACCATCGTGGAAGAAGATTCTAAACAAACCCCAACACCGCCTCCACAAAGAGGAAAAACAAAGGAAAGAAAATCGAACCTCCAAAAGGTTTTTAATATACTTTCCAAGGTCTTCTTCAATTACTTTGACCATGTCTTTGTCTTCCATGCCAACTCTCACACCTGGTGAACCCAGGTTGAGAAGGGCCCCGCTATTCACTGAAGCAGTGGCTGATGGCAATCCTGGAGCATTCTGTACGGCCACAAAAGGAAATGCCAAGACATCAATTACTGCATTTGTTATATCTCTTACACCATCCTTCCCTCCACCAGGCCCAACCCAGGACTTTACAAGCTTGAGATGCATATCAGATATCAAGTCAGATATGAGCTTGATATGATTACATCTAAGCAGAATCTGACGAAAAGTTAAGGCTCCACCTGAAAGGCAGTGACATATTGACGATATTGTCCATACGACTCCTATAGGGGAAATCCCTACTTGATCATTGGTGCTGTCAACTTCTGGTTGGTTGTTGGCTAACAAATCCACTAGAAGCAGAGGGATATTGCTTGCACACAGCTGTTTAACAGCTAAGGGTCCTCCCCACCTCAGTCTGGACTCCAGCAAGCCAAAACATCCATCCCTCAGACCATGCCAGTATGAGAGAGCACCACTGGGGCCATTCGAACGCAATTCAATTCCATTGCCTGATGAAAGCTTCAGGTATTCACATAGTGTGGCACTTTTAGGAATCAAAGGCACTGCTACCTCGAAGATAGAAGATTCAACAGAATCGCCAGAATCAAGGGACAGAATGGAAGCCAGTGCCAGCATGGCCGATGCAGTATGAACTTGAAAGGAGGCGTTTTTGCTCTCATCAGAAGAAAAATGATGAGCAAGGACAGAAAGTCGAGAAAGCTGCTTCTTTGGAGAGGTCGTTAGCATAAATAGTGCAGAATTTCTTCCAGTTGCCTTCAAACATTGTGCAATTGTTGCAAGGATGAGGCATGAATGCAGAACCAAGGTAGTGGGATTGGTTAATTTGCTCTTGAAGGTGGTTGTCTCAATTGCTTGGGGATCTTTATTTTGAGATGAAATGCACAAAGACAACAAAGAGAATATCTCTGAAATAATGGTTCCATCACCTCCACCACTAACAACAGTAGTTACAGGTAGGGAACTAGGCAGGCCACAGAGAACACCTGGAACAATTCCATTATGCAAGCAGCACCTCAACAACAGCTGAAACATGGAAAAAAATTGTGATTATGAACACTAGATCCAAACACAAATGTAATTAAAAACTGCCGTTAGATTTCTGAAGAAATTTTCCTTCTCATTACTTTACAGTGTCAAAAAAAAACAACACCCTGTTTACAGGTGGATTTCTTGAGAAATTTTAGCTGTCATTCTTTTGGTGTGCACGTAAATAGGATGATAGAAACACCTGAATGCCAGCATACAGCGAAGCTTCAAGTCGTTGATGAAGGCAATAATGGATAGCAACTTGTACTGCTTTTGATCTAAGGAATGCTCTCGTAACAACAGCAACAAGTTTTGCTGCTTCTGTCCCAATCAAAGAACCTTGATCTTGATCCCTAATGTCAAGTTGCGGTGAAGGCCGGCGCATAGTGTCTAGCGGGAATAAATAGGCATTTCTTTTCATAGAAAGCTTTTCTGATGCATCTATCAGAAACCAAATTGCCGTACATGCTTCACAAGCTGCACGCAGCATATTTGAAGAGCCTGAAATAAGACTTGACCCCGCAGTTACTAAGCAGAGACAAAGTTGGTCCACTAAACCAGATGTTTTAGCGTGATCCAGAATCTGTTTCAGTGCTTCTTTAGGATCACAAGCTGCCTCAGGAACTGAAGTTGAGGAAAAAGCTTTAAGGCCCTGACTGACTCTTCTTAACATGACAGTAATGCAAGCAATGGACTCATACAGAACTCTTCCAGATGCATCTTCACTACAACCAACGACCTACACATTCAACAAGACGAGAACTAGAAGCAGGAAATTAAATTGTAGCTACAAAGCAATATGCACCATAAAAAGAATCATACCTGTGAAAAAATATCAGATAAGGCAACCCAGTGCCTGAAATATGAACCACCAATGCTGCTTCCAGCATTGTCAACCAAAATTTTAATTATTGAGAAACTCTGCAAAAGTTAAAAAACAATGCTTTTATCAGACATCTTGATCATCAAACAGAAGGGGGAAAAACCTATCTCTATACTTAATGATCTGTTCATCAACTTAAAACTTCTTAAGATGCTACGTTTAAAAGACGCAGAAAACATAGAAAACACACTGCAGAAGTGTAAGATGACATGGTGGGGATGGAGAACATAATATGGCAAACAACGCATTTATTTTACTGACAGCCAATCATCTCCACATGAAAACCAATTTCAACCATAAGGCCATGGGGATGTGGCAAAACTCAAGATGCAATAATCAGAGGTAAGAAACTTCTAAATGATGCACTTATACCTTCGCTTTTAACTCATTTACTTCAGAAGATTTCACGCTCACAATGATGGCAGTGTAAGCAAGCAGTTCGTGTATTATTTCATCAAGCAGCCCGCTGGAATGGAAGGCACCAGCTGCAACTAAGTTTGAAAGGATTCTCAAAGACTGGTTTGAATTAAGAATATCTTCATCCCTGTACATATTTTGAAACAATCAACTCATACAGATAAAAAAAATGTAGGTATATGGTTATATAATTGTCCAATAAATGTAGGAATGAAATTCAGCTTTACCTGCAAGAATTTGGGGGTCCATTGGAGCATCTTTTTAGTGGTAGCAAAACATGTGCTAATGCTTCATTATCTTGACTTATTATTTGTGCACCTTTGACTGTACGAGAGTTATTTTCCAATCTGTCCAAAAGTTGGCAACCTAAAGCAAAATGTTACTTAGGAAGTAATAATTGCAATACTTATGCTTCCATTAAAAAACACAAAGCCAGGGCCTCAACCATAATGTATTAAATTTATTTTATTGAACAAAATAGAAACAGACTATTTTTCCTCTATATGAACTTTAAATACCTGACTGTTTAACTTCATTAGGATTTGCAAATCCTGGGAACTCATTTGGGGAAGAATTGACTGTTGTGGATTCAGGAGTATTTGCTTGAGCATCATTCTGAAAACTTATTCCACTGTTGTTCTCTGAAGAAGCTGGAGAGTGGACTTTACCAATGACAGTGGAAGTATTTTAATAACAATTCAAAGAAAACCATTTGAAATTTTGAAGTAAAGAAAAAAGTAAATACCAGGAGATGAAACAGCCAGACCAACTGAAGTTTGAACTTTGTTTCCTTCACCCCTCCATGCCGCAACGCATCCCCTTTCTGCAGCAGTTGCAGAACGCATTTCCTGGAAAGGTATAATAATTGCTACAGTTATGTAATTACAGGACAAAAGGTTTTATTAGCATAAGTATAAAATAACTTTTCAAAAGTAAATATAGAAAATGCAGATACGATGAGATATCAGTACCCTAGCCTCCAGTTCGTGAGGAGTCTCTTTAACAAATGGGTGTTCCAGAAGAGCTGGCCAAGTCAATCGATTTTGAGGTACCTGTTTCCCAAAAACAAAACAACTGTTAACACTGGAGGTTAGTAGAAATAACCATTGAAACTATTCAACTGAAAAGGCCATAATTTCAAATTGTACAGCAAACCTTATTGAGCAATCCTTTAAGAAAGTTTTTAAAACTTGGACTCATGTTGTCAGGATATTTAACTGGATCCTGAAACATTTGAGTGTAGCATTAGATCATACCTTTTATTGACATACCTAACAAAACTCACATAAAATTTGATGACATGTACCTTAACAATGTGCCTGATGAGTGCATATACAGAGTTTGTATAAAATGGAGGCTGGCCTACAAATAATTCATATCTGTTGTGTACACAAAAATAATAATTGTCAACGAATATGGGAAAAGGAAATATAAAGATGAGGCAGAAAAATGGGCCAGCCCAAACAGGCTGCGGAACTTGCTATTCCAATTAATTTATTTGTATTGTGATATATGGTAAATTGGGATGAGTTACAGAAGTGAATATCCAATAATCTGTACAAAATGTCACATGACAGCAAGATTAAAGCAGAAATTGTTAGGATTTGGCTCGTCAATGTTAGTGTCCTATTTTGTTTAGGATTGTATTAGGAAAGCTAAGGTGCACCAATTCTTGTCCTACAAGGATTAGGAAAGAATTGAGTTTTCTTGTACAATTTAGATTAGGAATCCTCGAAAGAAAAGAATTAGGAATAAAAAAGTGTATATTCCTATCCCAAAAAGGATGGGAATCTTAATCAAGAAAAAAAAGTGTATATTCCTATCCCAAAAAGGATAGGAATCTTAATCAAGAAAATAGGCATGTAAGCCACACCCTATATCTATAAATAGGGTGCAGCAAGAGGTGAAAAACCAAGAGAGAGAAAACAAAGACAGACGAGAGAATAAGAGGGATTAATTCTAGGGTTTTACAAAAGTACTGTATGCTCTATTATTAATCAAAGAAGCTGTGATTTCTCTACCCAGAGAAATCACAATTAGATGTAGGCAAAAGTTCTGCCGAACCAGTATAAATCTTGTGTGTCTTCTTATTCTCTATTTTGCTAAGTTTAGTCTATTGCCGAATACATCAAAGAACAAGATTCAGAGGGGAGTCAAAATTCTAACAGAAATAAGGTAAGAAAGCACATGACGTGAAGGAATAAATTAAATTAGAAACCCTCTTGAACTAAGTAAGAAAAGTAAAAGAATTTTCAATAGCATGGGTCAAAATTTAACAAATCAGAAACAGAACACTTAAATAGAAACTCAAGGAAATATTTTGATTGAAAGATAAAAGAAGGAATGCAGCATACAATATTACTCCAAGAGACCACAGATCTGCCGTGTGGTTGTAAGGTTGTTCCCGTACTAGTTCAGGTGCCATGTACAGAGGAGTGCCTAAGAAACATTAATGAAAACTTCACCAAATGGGCAAACACAATAACATAGTTCCTTCAGGATCTTTGGGTAGTTTCCTATAAGTTAATCAAGAATTGTAAGCTAACCTTTAATGGATCGCAAAACAACAGTGTTTGTGGACATTGCTCGTGCAAACCCAAAATCACAGAGCTGTGACAAACAAGAAAATTTATTAGTTATCTGATACCAGAAATTCACTTATAAGAAACATATGTACAAAGCAGAAAGAGGGGAAGAAAGTAAGAACAGTTCGCGAAAGAATATGAATTAATCTGTTCAGTTGTTCATATATTTGTGTTAAAACATATAGAGATTATCTGTAGAATCAACCTTAACAATAGAACCAGCACCAATGAGAATGTTTTGTGGTTTCATGTCACGATGGATGATACGGTTGGAATGCAGATAATGCAATGCCCTCACCTGTAAAATTCAATGAAGGAAAACTTTAACAATATATTTTATGAATAATAAAACAAAAAAAAGTATAAACAACAACTGGAAAAACCAAACAGTTAAATATGATAAATAACTGAGATGGAGTCTAAAATTCATAATAAAGAATATACCAGCTGCTTTGCAATAGCTTGAACTTGTTCTTCAGGAAGGCACTTATCATCCTCAAGAATTTCAAATAGTTCACCCTGCATACCAAGAAAATCTTTGATAGTTAATGCATCTGAACATATTCCACAAAAAGCAAGATATCCTTGTACATCTGGAAGAGTTTCCAAAATAACAAGGGAATCAAGCATTGAAGAAAGGGATCAGTACTTGTGCAAATTCTGTGACAACACAGAACTCTTGTGGGCTTTCAAAGGAATCAAGCATTTCAATGATGTTTTCATGCTTCAACTTTCTTAGGATCTGCACATTTAGAAACATTGGATATCAAACAACTAAAAACTGAAAAGGAAAATGTCAATCATATAAATGATAAACCAAATCAAGGAAGTTTTAAATGTAAACTATGTTTGCTTTGAGATAAAAACGAGTCCAATACCTCAATTTCTTGTCTTAAATTGTGGATATCTTTATCGCTTTTGCCATGCTTCATAATGAATTTCATCGCAACGGTCTGAAGCAGTGAAAAAAACATGCCACCGGCATAAACATTAAACATTAAACACAAAGAAGAAGTAAGAAAGAAAACAATCAGAAGTGCAAAAGGTAATTACCTGACCCGTGTACTTTCGCCTTCCCTTGTATACCTTCCCAAATGAGCCTTCGCCTACAAGCTCAATCACATGGTAGTTCTCGACACCCATCTTCTGAACCCACCGCTTTATATCTCTACCCTTTGCAGACCTGTTAGATAAACAAATACGCAAGAAGTACTAAAATCAATCTGGTGCGGCTCCCATTAGACTAATTCATGAGATTAAAATTTGGAAACTAAATTAGTTTAAGTGATGATGATGTTTGATTACCAGTTAACTCCGGAAGCCCCTTCAAGCTGGTTTTGATGAAAATTGATGCAATTCCCAAATGCAAACTCAACCAAACCTAAATTGACATAAATATTCACAAACATAACCAATTTGTGTTTTGAAATTCAAATAATACCCAATTAAACTGGACCGTTTTTCAGCTTAAATGAAATAATTAGGAAATAAAATAATAATAACTTCTACTTCTGGATCCTAACTTGAAAATACAACGAAAACCCTAATCTTCCAAATGGATTTTTGGTCTGCCGTCGGCATTTAAAATCCAACCCAAAAACAAGAGGGAAACAAACGTGTTTGATTACCAAAGAGAAATGAAGTGAAATAAATGAATCGTGGAGTAATTTACCGAGCAACTAAATGAAAAGGTGAGCAGATTAGGAAAATTAACAGAATGCATACAAAACTCTGAAATTTAATCTGAAATCTGACTATAAAAGGAAATTGCAGATCAGTTTTGGAAAGAGTATCGAAGCGTACCTGGAACTCAAGTTAGAGAGAGAGAGAGAGAGAGAGAGAGAAATTTGAAAATTGGTAGACTGGACTGAGAGAGAGAGAGAGAGAGGAGGGGTCAGGTTTTTGTGGATTTTCCCGCTCATCTTTATTTTCATTTTTTCAAGTTTTAATTGACAGTGTGAGCGAGAGAACAGGCTTGAGCCGCGGGCCTTTGTTGGGCCTTATGAAAATACTTTTAAATTTTTAACTTTTGACTTTTAACACAATGTCCTTGAAATGACACTAAACAAAAAAATTACGACCACTTAGGCCTCGTTTGGCAGCTCAAACTGAATTAACTATTTCAGTCGGATAGGATAATTTGTCATTGAACAAACTGACTAAATTAGTCAAACGTTTGATACAGTATCGGACTAACATCGACTATTTATATTATGTTGCCCGACCCTAGGGTGTGTGTGAATAACACAATTTGTTCTTCGTACAAACTCATTGAAATCCTCATCAAATGCAAGAACTACGAAAGGTTTGATCTTCGTAGGAGAAGATCAAGTACATAGGTAACTTTAAATTTGATTGAAGGTGCAGCCACAACTTCTCAAAGCAAAGTTGTTTATCCAATATGAAATTGAACGTCCTCTTGAGTATTTAGCTTTTGCCCATGCAAAAAAGATTCTACAAAGGTATAGGATGGTACAACTTACTAATGTGATTTTGAGTTGTGTCTTGGTTCACAACATCTAGGCTTCAAAAGTCATGAGCAAAGTTTTGTTTTTGAACACTAACATGTTAGCTAAAAGCCTTTAATTTGTTAATAGTATGCCTAAGTTTTGCTCAAATGAACTTATAATTCAAATATTTTCCTTCAAGTGAGACCAAGAGAGCAAGCTGGATGGACCAGACTAATTATATAGAGGTTTTTAGGGGTATAATTAGTCGGGTGTGAGGGGTACTAAATGGTGGGCCCGGTTTAAATAGTCGGGTGACTATTTTAGTATGAAACGCACCAAATACCCGAGACCGGATTATTAATACTTACCACTTAGAGTTTTACCCTACAATTGTTTGTTTTGTTAGGCAACCGGCAACATTCTCAATTAGACTTTCTCTTTCTACATTCTCGTTTCTTTTTATGACATTGTAATGTTGTTTGATAATGGAACTCGTTTATCTAGAATCGTTTAACAATTTCGCATTGTCATAATTTCAATATTTAACTAAAAGGTAATTCTCACTTTACTACTTAATATCCTAAAATTCACACTAAATTTCACTTATTTTGTTTATCTCACTTTTATACCTAAAGTATAATTTTTTTGTTAGTAAATTTGTTAATTACTCGATTTGTTGATGACGTGGCATGCTTTGTCCCACCAAAAATAGAAAAAAAAAATAAACGAAAAAAAAACTCTCTTTCTCCATATTGCAACCAACCCGGCGGATCCCTCTTTTAAATCGAGTTTAATTGCAGTTGAGGGTGCTGAATGATCTGGGCAAGTGCTGAGTCGTGAGCGGATTGACGGCCGTTGGCTGGCGGCATTGATCTGGCGCATTTGACGGATATGATGGAAGCTGAACTGGTGCGGACTGAAGAACTCCGTGAGTCACAGCGCTAGTTCGACGGAATGATTCGAGTCCTTGCAGATTGAGATTGGCGTTGCAGACTTGCTCCGGCAAACGGATCAGGTGGCTGATGCGAGCTGCGTAGTTGTCACGCTGGAGCTCATCAAAACGCTGGTTTTCGTGGGTCCGATAACCGTTCTCGCAGTCCGCGTCGGAATCGTCGGATCCGGGATGTTTTCCGAGAATGTGGATCGAGATGCAGCTCCGGCAAACGTTGTTGTTGAAGATCTACGATTCCGATATTGTGGGTCCGTCGGTGGGGAAGACGGAACAACCCTGATGTTGCTTCGTTGTGGATTTGGTCCTCACAGGTACAGGTCGAAACCTGATGAAGTTCGTGAGCTAGGCTGAAGCTGTATATCAAAAGTGCGGTGTGAGTCGAGCCCTTGGTCAAATCCGCGACACGGGTCGTTTCTTAGCGATCAATCTGGCGGAGTGTGTCAGATCCAACGATGAGCTCTCCTAATCAGTTCAGTCCGCGTCGGATATACGATCCTCATCAAATTGGCGTCTCAAAACGATTTTGGTTGCTGATTCGATGTTCGATGTTCTTCTGGGTATTAATTCTTGTGCACCCATATGGATTGGACTCATGTATTCAATAACAGTTGGTGATGTGACTACTATTTCAAATCTAATTTGGTCCACGACGCGAGACCCGCTTTATTCGCCTGATCGCCGACGTTTTCTTGTCCCGTTATATTTGCTTTACCGACGATGGGTCGTTTGTTCTTTATTTTTTTTAATCCTGAATTTTTTTGAATTTGTTGTTGAAGTTTGGAGTGGTGGTTGGTGTGGTAGTTTTGGGAGGTGTTGCGGTGGATTTGGGAAAACGCACAGAAGCCGGGCTGGTTTGCAATGGAGTCGAAGGGAGGGGAGACATAATTTTTTTTTTCTTTTCTAGTTTTTATCAGTTAATGAATTTGTAATATTATTTAATTTCAAATTCCACAAAGGGATAAATTGGGGGGGCCAAAACCATGTCACGTCATCAGTTAACGGATCAACTAACAAAAATATTAAAGTGACAGAAAAATCAAACTTTAGGTATAAAAGTGTAACAAAAAAAAAAAAAAAAACTGCGAATTTCACGATACTTGATAGTAATAAAGTGAGAATTACCATTAACTAAAAGTGTGGTTCATTAATTTACTAAATAACAATATCAGATGATTGTTAAAATGTGACCGAGAAAATAAATGGAAGCTTTTAGAAGGAAAAACGAGGAGGTTGAAGGAAAAAGTCCAAACGAAAACGAAAAGGTAGCATCCCTCTTTCAAGTATTCAACGACAAGAAGACCTAAGTTGTGCACAATTTTAGTAAACGTGTGTTCCTTTTGCCAAAGTGGGAAACTGACTTCAAAAATTCTTGGGTGCTCCGGAGTACGGGGTACTCCGAATTTTTTAACCGTTGGATCTTGATTTTTATATTTTAAAACAAAAATCTAACAGTTAAAAAAATCCGGAGTACCCCGTACCCCGAGGTATGCAAGAAAGACTCAAGTGACTTTCATTTGAAGGTCATCTATAGTACATATGTTTTACCCTTCTTTACCGTCATCTTTGGTTTACAGATAGTCCATATTAGAGAGAATTGATATGTTGCGAAAAAAGTGATAGCATCAATAAGCAAAATTGACAAATTCCAAGCCCGCATTCGCACGATTGGGTGGGTGAGCGTGCTACACATTATTATTACTCATAACCACTCTCAAGTGAAACAAACCCATAAACAGTTCTCTATAAAGAGGCAACCCAAGGTTTAACCCCCACCACCTACCACCTTAAACCCAAAAATCATCATGTAAAATGACTATTCTCTCCCCTCACTCATGTGTGTTTTTGTTTCAGTTCCCATTGCCTGCCATTTGGTTCTCTGGTACTTCCTGCAAGGCAGTTCTTGCCTTCTCTACCATCTGCACACCACATCATCAAAACACAAACATTCTCAGTATACAGAAATATTCTATAGAGAGAGAGAGAGAGAGAGAGAGAGAGAGAGAGAGAGAGAGAGAGAGTGTGTGTGTGTGTGTGTTTGGAGAGGCTCACCTTATCTTCTGTCTTGATCTTTAATTGACTTTTGAGCATTTTCCTTAGCTGCCTTAGACTCTTACCCTCCAATTCACTCGGCACGCTATCCTTGTCAGTGGCATCGGCGTCTCTCTTGATCTCAACTCCTCCATTGTCCAGCTCCTTGTCACTGCCATCATCAATGTTTTCCTCATTGTCATCAAAGATGTAGCTCATGACTTCCGATCGCTTCTCGCCTGGAGACTTCCCGGGTTTTGAGAGAACTGGACGGGGAAACTGAAGCGAAAGCTGCTCAGCTTCCGAGGGTGGCAATGTTGGAGCCTTATCCAAAGCTTCAGAGTTATTGACCTCTTGCATCTTTGCCATCGGGCTTTCAGAACGAGGAGTCTCATCTAGCAAAGGTTTCAACCCGGTTGCCATGGCCACAACTTCTGCTACTTCAGACACACTTTCACCACCAGATTCTTCTTCTTCCTCAGTGATGTCATCATCAGAACCTTCTCCTTCGGTCATGGATTCTGTGTCCGAATCGAAATCCTCACACTCAGCTGAGTTTTCATCCGTGGTTTCATCTTCACTAAATTCTCCTTCCTTGATGGAGTCTGATTCAAAATCGAATTTCTCGCTATAATCAGCCTCGGGCACCTCACACATTGAGTCCTTGCCACTAAGCATAGGCTGCTGTTCGCCAGTCAAGCTCAGAGTCAATGCCTCAGGCTTAGCAGCTTCTTCTATATTAACCACATCCTTAACTTCTTCAGCCTCCCCAGCCTCCCCAGCGGCAGATTTCGAGTCAGAATCGTCATTCTCAAGATTTTGATCCTCCACCGCAGTGATATCATCTCCCGGGTTCTCAGCAGCAATAGAATGGTCCATGTCCTCAGCAGAAACATCATCAGAAACTTTGGCAGCCAAAGAGTTTTCAGTTCCTTCATCATTAGGTTCTGCAGCAATCGCAACCAGATTCAAATACGTAAAACGAAATGGAACCCTGAATTGAGAACCATAAAATCAAATGCACAAATATCTTGCCCATAACAAAATGTCATTAAACTTACTCTTGTCACCTGCTGCATCCATAATTTCAGAAACCACAATGTCATCTGAGGCTGCCTTTGATTCAGATACCTCAGATTCCGCTTCGGATTTTTGATCAAAATCATCTACTTCAATCACATCAGCCTTGTTATATTCGTCCACATCACCTTTCAACTGCCCTTCATTCTCCAATGAAACTTCAGAAGCATCAACCCTCACGGAGCTCGCTTCGGATACTGTCTGCGTATTAGACACTGATTCAAACCAACAAAGTATGTCAGATAACATGATTTTCCTTCCAAACATATTTCTGAGAAATATTACATTTAGTTGATTAAGTAACAAAAACTTGATATGCAAATGAGGAATGGACTTACCCTCATCAACTGAGCCATCATCAGTCTTCTCCGAATCATTGTTCATTTCTGTGGAAAGTTCATTCATCTTAAGAGGCATAGTGTTTTCATACCCCAAGCTCAAGTCAGCCATGGTCTTTTCCAGCAGCCTCACGGATCGCCTCGTGTTATACACGCTCCTCTGCACTGAAGCTGTCTCCTTCTGGGTCTCTGTCTTCTGGCGAGCAGATGCGGCTGGAGCCCTTCTCCGGGTGCTTGGTGCGGCAGGAGTCTTAGGCACCACCTCAGCCATTTCCAGATCCACCACCTCTTCAGCAACAGCTCTCCTTGTCCCACCGCGGCGACTGTGTGTCAATGGCTGTGAGCTTTCTGGCTCTTCAACGATTGGCTTTCTTCGAGCGGAGGTTCTTGCAGCAGTACGAGGGATACTTAGTGAGCCGTTCATTATTTTCTGTGGAGATTGATTCAGTAACTCTTCAATTCCTTCCACCTGATGCATTAATTAGCAAAACAGTCAGATTAAAAGAGAGAAATAATTTCAGCCATTCTGTTTGGCTGCCAAGAAAATACATGAAAATCAAATCAAATATTTAGATGTTGATTTCTGATTGGGGTATAGGATCAAATCAGCTGTATATTGATAAACATCATAAACAAGTATTATATAGATTTGAATTGGATATACGAAAGATCCACAAGGATTGAGCTCCAAACACAAAAGAATACAGTTCAATCAAATCGCTTCCCATTTTTCCCTTTTGGCTCATTTTCTCACCAACCAAACACAAAATAATGTAGAAAATGAGATCTACAATCCAAATTAAATAGATAAAATCCAAACAGCGTGCTATAAAATTTAAACATAAACACAGCAATCTCCAGCAGATTTGAATCTGGAAATGTACTCGATTTCGGATATTTCACTTTCACATATCAATTTTCTCCGGAACCAAACAGATTTACAAATTTAGACTCATAAAATATCAAATCGGGAGAAATAAGAAGGGGTTAAGAGCATTACGTGTTCGAGATTCTTGAGAGAATCGGCCATGGCGACATTGGTGAGGTTGGCTGGGAGTTTGTTCCTCTTGCACAGAGTCTGGAGCTCTCTTCTGGAAAGGGTGGAGAAATCCATGGCGGTATGGAAACCCTAGATGATCAAAACAAGCTGTTTTGGTCTTCGAAAGAGAGACGGCTATCAGATTGAGAGTGAAGGATGTTGAAGCGTTGGAGAAAACAAGTGAGCAATTGGGGATATTTATACATGGAGAGAGACGTTTGGAAAACCCTAGAAATTGTGACCGTTAGAGCGGGGATTTGAAATTTGAAATTTGTTTATTATATATTTTTTTTATAAGGTAAGTGAATCGTATCCATGCGCCGCATAGAAGGCAAGTATTGGTGTAGTCACGGGTGAAAGGTACATAAATTCGACCAATCAAAGAAAAAAAGTATGACAAATATATATCGCTTGTATATAATAAAATTATCATGGTTATTTAAATTTGAATCAATATTCGGAACATTATTGAATAAAGTTAATAATCGATTCTCATTATAGTCATATTTCTCTGAATAAAGAGAAATAAATTATAGTCTCATTAGTAATGTTGTTCGTATTCATCTACCTTTTCATTTCAAAATTTTGATACTTTTATTATAAATAATTTAAATATATAATCAACTTATACAAGGTACTATGTACATTCATCTTACTCTTATACACAAGTGTAGTGTTTATATGAAACATAAAAAAAAGTTAAATGATATCTTTTATTAAGTCCGAAATAATCAAATCGCAGTATTATATTTGATTTGTTAAGTTAACTAGTTATCGAATTATCAAATTGAGTGCCTCAATCCATCGTCTATTGATCATATTAGGTTGGATCAAAATCCAACATGTTTACATGTATAGTGTTAACAAAATGAGAAAATTGCACCTAACATATGATTAGTCGAGTGTTTATTATTAATAATGCATTTTTGCTTACCACTCTTAAGTAATAGTGATTTTCACTACTTGGTGAATTACAGTTAGACGAGTTTAGTTTAATATATGTTTAAACTTATTTAACGGCAATCAGGGTTGCGCAAGAATTTAGAAAATTAGAACTTGAATTGTTTTTTGGGTCTTTGGGCCTAGAATGTTTTTTGATATCAAATTGGGCCTAGAATGTGTATGGGCTTCGAAGTTGTAAGAACTGGAGCCCAAACATCTAACCGTCCACGTGTTCAAGATCAAAAAGGTTTCGCAGCACGCGTCGGCTGGGACCAAAACTGGTCCGATTTCCGCGTGGTATTATTATCCCTCCACAGACGACCACAACGACACAACCAGAGACCCACTCTTTTCCTTAGCCAGCCCACCTTCTTTAACCAAACAATCCAATTTTTCTTTTTTAATTTTTTTTTTCCAATTTTATTTTAAATTTTTAAACAAACAGAAGGCCGAAAAAAAAAAAAAAAAAGGCATAGAAATGAAAAATCCCCAATTCTGAATGGAAACCCTAGCCCTAACCCGAATCCCTCAAATTGGACCCTCCATTTTCGTAATTCTTCGGATCTTCCTTCCCGCACTGTTCTTTGCTGGAGACTGAGTTCAGCTCCGACTTCCTCCATTGTTCGCCGACCGACAGAAACACAGGCAGAGAGAAAGAAGAGAGAGAGAGAGTGTGTGTGTGAGTGCGTGCGTTGATGTGTGTTATGGGTAGTACGGATTCAGGTGCGGGCGATTTCAGCGTAGGATCGATCGTCTGGGTGCGGCGGAGGAACGGGTCGTGGTGGCCGGGGAAGATAGTGGGCCCGGAAGAGCTCTCCACTTCGCATCTCACGTCGCCTCGCTCTGGGACCCCCGTCAAGCTTCTCGGCAGAGAAGATGCCAGTGTGTATGTCTCTCATTTTTTCCCCTTTTCAGGAAATACTTTTTAGTTTTAGCATTTTGGGTTGTGATTAGATGTTTATCCAGAAATTAGAAGAATAATGAAGTTTAGTGAGTGTATTATCATGTTTTAATGTTTTATTGTATGAATGAGCCGAAAAGAATGCGATTTTTTCTGTTTTACTTGAAGAGATCACAACATATTAGAGCAGAAGTAGAAACCCATATCAGAAAATTACTGCAACTTAGTGGCCAACCAAGTTTTTAGGTTTTTATGAGATTATGGGATTGAAAATATTTGATTAGACGTACTCTTCGGGATCAAATGAAATGTTAAATGCCAGGACTGAAACCCCATTTTATGCATACCTTTGGGTACACCTTGTCATGAAATACTTTGGTTATTTCTCAAAGGATAAAGAACCAAGCCCCGAAAAATCTAGATCTTTCATATTTTAAAGATTAGAGATTTCTGGCACGCGTCTGAACTTTGAACATATTATTTTCATAATTAGGCCTTGTTTGCTTAAACATGTATTTTGATGATGATGACGAGGATAAGGTATATCTTTATGTTGAGAATTTATTTGTTAGTCGGTGAGTGTTTGGAGAAGGGTAACAACAAAATCACGAGAGCAGTGGAACTCTCGGAGACGTTGTACTAGTACCATGGAGTCCCCTGTCATTATTTCCAATTTTCCATGCCAACTTAATGAAATGTGTTCAATACATACAATTGGTTGTCATGTAGAACTATTTAGCAGAATCCTTCAAATGGTTCTGGCCTCCAGAGAATGATTGCACACTGCTGAAACTTTTGGCCTTATCTACCTAGAGGAAAAAATTTCCTTACGAATTAGTTAAGATGGATTTCATTAACTATGTTATTCTTGTAGAATAGTCTTCTCTTTTCAAACTGGAGTCTGTTCGTACTTGCTGATTGTTCTACTCTCATGCCTTCTTTGGTTTTATGGTTTTACCTACTGTTATAGTAATGATATTCTGTGGTATTTCTTCTCAGTGACTGGTACAATTTGGAAAAATCCAAGCGTGTTAAGGCATTTCGATGTGGTGAGTTTGATGATTGTATTGAGAAGGCTGAATCAGCACAGGGTATGCCTATAAAGAAAAGAGAGAAATATGCACGTCGAGAAGATGCTATTCTTCATGCGCTTGAACTTGAGAAGCAGCTATTGAAGAAACAAGGAAAGTTAGGTATAACTTCTGAACGCTTGAACAGTAAATTATCTGGTGCTGTGAAAAAGGAGTTAGTTATGTCTTCCGAGAGTTTGGGAATTGACAATGTAAAACTTGGAAATTCCAAATCACATACGTCTCATAGAAATGACATTATAGGCAGTCCTATGTCTTTCGAAAGAGTCAAAGAGGGAAATCAACTGAGTTGTGATGATGTTCATTCTGAAGTCGTGCCTCGGATGAGAGGCTTGCAAGACTTTGGTCTCAAAATTGCGCCTTTGAAGCGAAAAATTTCTTCTCTTGCTTCAAATGGTTCTTGGAAACCCACATTTAATGGTATTGTTCAAGATCTTAGTCGTGGTGGTCTTAGCATGGGAGGAACAAGTCATGTGAATGATAAACATTCTTTAGAGCAAAGGAAAAGGTCACATAACGGATTGTGTGATGAAATTTTGGTCAAGAGACCTGATAAACGTCGTCCTCTTGTTCAAGTTTTGCAGAATAGTGCAAAATTAGCAGTCCCACAGCCCATGCAACCTGACAGTACTACTCTTTCTACTTCTATTTCAGGAGTGGAGCCGACGGGAGGTATTTGCAAGGCAAAGAGGAGTAAAATTGTATATTTGCCAGCCGAGTCTGGTGAATCCTTGGGGTATGAAGCATCTCCTTCAAACCATGTAGAGATCTCAGCTTCCCCAGTTGGTGCTCGTCTTCATGCTGAGTCCATGATTTCAGAGAACACTTCTGGTTTTACAGAGGATGACTCTGATCCTTCTGAAACTGATACTTCTGAGTCCGAGTCGGATTCATCTGAGACCGAACCAGATATGGATGATGACATGCCTTTACTTTCAGGTTCAGCTTTTTACTATCTTTATATTTTGAAATTCCATGGTTTGTTAGTTGCTAGATTGTCTGATGTAAAATAGTCCTACTGTTTATATTTGTTAGAAAGTTCAGCTCTATGATTCTTATTTATAATACTTATGCTACATGAAATATTTCGAGTCTTTCTTTTTTGCATTTACCTCCTTTAATGCTTGGTATGCATATTTTTGATCTTCCAGGGAAGATTCAATCGGTAGCATGTTTCTCTCATCTTAATGCGCAGATTGTGATTCAGCAACTATGCTTTTAAGTGTTTGCACTCGTAACTACGATCTATTTTTTTCAGTAAACATAAATGAAGTCTATCCTTCCTAATTCTACCTTATTTTTATTGTTTATATTTGTAAGCATGTGCTGTTATAACTTGTCGAATATGCATTTTATGCTATTGAGTTGGTTTCACTGAGGTTTGGCCCCACTTCTTTGTCAACACCCTCTAAATTTTGTCTGTACATCAATCTACAGAACCAGAAGTGGGAAGATATGAAGCACAAGAACACAGAATCATGGTTGGCGAGGAACCTGATGAGTTATCGCATTGTGGTGATATGTCTCACCTCTATAGTCATGACTCTTTATTTGCTAGTGAAGCTGTGTCCAAATGGCAGTTGAAAGGGAAAAGGAATATCCGCAATCTTACGAAAAAGTCAATGGATGCAACTTATGGAAAAGGCTATAATTATGGACCATATTCTGAAGAAAAGGTATGTGCTTTAATCTAAAGCATTCTTGAATCTCAAGTTTCTGTTGATACATTGATTTTAATGATTGTCCTCATAGGGCTAATGTCTACAGTAATGATTTTCAGATCGAGTTTATTGGACTGGAAGATGAATACTCCATGGCATCAAGAGCTGCAGCAAGAAGTCGAAACAGTGTTGGTCAGAATATGATTGATTGGGAGGACTGGACCTGGGAGGATAGGTCTGCTTGGAATGAGTACTGGGACATCAAAAGAGAGCGCTTTCACCCGGTATATGATGGCCGCCATCATTATCGCAGGAGGCCAAAATACTTGGTAGATGTTGACTTGAAGGTCCAGGCAAGTTACCAAAAGGAGCCTGTTCCAATTGTTTCTCTGATGAGTAAGTTAAATGGGAAGGCAATAATAGGGCACCCAATCCAAATCGAAGCCTTAGAAGATGGTTCATCCAACTCGCTTGTTTCAACAGTTGATGAATTTGGTGAAGAAGCAATTGAAAATAATGGGGTTGCAACTCTTCCACATGCATGGAGGACAGCAAGGAGGACAGCAAATGTTCGAGTCCCGCGCCCTCATTTATCATCTGCATTGGATGGTGATGAAACTGCTGACTGCCCTCCCTTTTCAGATGAAGAAAGCAGGCCACCATTTAAGAAGTTAAATATAGGGAGTTTCAGTAACAAAGCAAGCCAGGGCAAAAGGAGCCTTCCTTACAACTCTCGGCTTCCCCCTGATAGAAAGTTCTCAAAAAAGGCGGCCAAGAAAGTGAGCTTATCGTCAAGCCAGAAAACAAGGACTATATCTTCAATACCCATTGAACAGAATTTTAGTAATAAGGCAATGCATCATGATAGCAGTAGTTATCAGAGGGATGGGCTGATCAAACCGGAGTCTTCTGGGGCCGCTACTACTGTGGCCTGCATACCCGTGAAATTAGTATTCAGTAGGTTACTTGAGAAGATCAATAGGCCGCCATCAAAAGCAGCTAGTACGGTTTTATTGAATAGCGAAAAGGAGAGAAATTGATGATAGATTTTACTTGTACATTGTTATATAAGTAGAATAAGTTCATACTGCTAGCACAAGATTTTACTGCTATTCTGGACGAGCACCACCCAGCAGGACACTGGAAGACGGTGTTTTTCAGCCGTCTTTTGGACTAATCAGATGAAAGCGGGTAACCGACTTGAGGAAGCAGCCGGGGAAGCAAACAGAGTTACAGAGGGTTTGTCTTGTCAACTGCATTGCATATTTGCTGGATATGGAATTGTGTGGATTTGAAGGAGGTAAGCTTATGTTAGGGAGGAAGTAGGTATAGATAGAATTCATACCAAAATGTACATTTAATTCCATACAACCTTAATATGTATCTTGGCCTTGCCTGTTTTTCATTAACTAATTTTTAAGTAATATATAACTATTTATATAGCTATAAAAAGGTGGGGAATATGCTCCTTCTTTTTATTTTTCGTACTTTGATTTTCCATGTGTTTATTTAGCAGTGAAAATTTCCTGAATTAAAAATTGCACCAGTAAATTTGTAGTTTTGTTTATTGAATTAAAAATTTATTAAAATTGACAAAGTGTCAAGCATTAGGTCAATTCTTTTAAAAAATTTCTTCAAATTTATGCACGTGCTTAAATGAAGAGTTTTTTTTTAACACAAATGATGTTTTTAATCTAAATTACATTTTGAAGAGGAAAGCTTGAACGCAAAATTAAGTGGATTAAAAAGAGATACTTCTCATTTCTTTTTCGATCACAACTTCGCGTGCTTAAAAATTTCAGTCAAAATTATGCACGTGTCATAATCTAATTTACTCCTTAAAAAGCGTTCGCACACTTGATTTTGACACGCAAGTACCTTCTTATCACGGGCCTTGCATTGCTGGGGACCAGCCCAACCCATTTAAATTTTGGGTTGGTTTAGACAGTGGGCACTCAAATTTCCATATTGGGCCAGCCCAGCTTTTATGGTACATCAATTACAGTTGACAATACCACAGTGAATCCAAACCCTTTTCAGAACGTTTCAGACTTTCAGTCATGGTCTCCGCTCACAGGTAGAGAGAGAGAGAGAGAGAGTTAGAGAGAGAGCGGGGAAAGCTTGAAGCTTCGTAGGGAGAGAGAGGGAGAGAGAGAGAGAGAGAGCTGCACTGGTGAGTTCGTTTTCCTCCATACTGTAAACAAGAATGTTCTGTTTCTTGATAACATTTTGACGATCAAAATTCTATTGCGATCAAATGTGACCTGCGTTCGTCGATTATTTCAGTTTTTTCAATATTAAATTTTGGTTATTGCACAGCGGATTACATGTTATGCGCTCAGGGGATTAATAGTTTTCATTTTTTATTGTGGAAATTTCATGGAAAAAATTGATGGAAAATAAAATTTAGAGCTTCAGAAAGTTTACGTAAGCATTGGAGTTAATTGTGATTTTTAGCTTAGTTTCTTTTCTTTGGCTTAATTTCATGGAAAGATTCTTTAGTTTCTGTTAATTATGTTTGTTTTTATAATAATTATGAAGCATTGGAATTAATTGTGATATTTAGCTTAATTTCTTTTCTTTGGCTTAATTTCATGGAAAGATTCTTTATTTTCTGTTAATTATGTTTGTTTTTATAATAATAATGATTCTGTAATCTGCATACACAGATTTATGCTTTCGGGATCGATCATTTCAAGAAATTGTAATAGATTATAGATGAATTGGACAAGGTTTTCCACCAAGATTTACAAAACTTGTGCGGCAGATTCCAAATGTGGTTCCTCATTCCGCCATACTAGAAAACCCCATCAGAATGCTTCTCACGACAGTGAAAGCATTTGGGTCCGTTGCGGTTTTCAGTCTCAAAGAGGAAGTGTACGTGCTACTTCATGGCCCCAGGATGGATCCTGTGTTGCTACTGTGGCTAAAGATTTTGGGCAGAGGTTAATTGGAGCAAGAAATGTAATTTCGAAGTTTAATGGAAATTCTATGTGGTCTAAACAGAGACCGGTATCATTGTCTCATCAGTTTGGACACAAGGCTGGTACTGGTGGTGATCCTGAATTGACTAGGGACTTCCTTGTACAGCTCTGGGTTGCAGACAGGAAAATGGAACAGTCTAAAAGAAAGAGAAGAGGGAAAGCTGTTAAGTATAGTAAACAAACACCGTACCACTATTCATCCTATGGATGGTATCCAAGTACACCTTTCAGTCAGGCAGTCTCTTTTGAAGAGGATGAACCCAGTATGAATCAACCGCCTCCAAGCCAATCCATCTCAGGATATCTGAAGCCAGAATCTCTAGAAGAGGTAAATTTTTGGCTCCCTGTTTTCTATTCCGCTCTTAGAATTACAGCTTTTAAGATTATCCACAGAGATGCAATCACCTAATTTGCCATCCCCCCCGGGTAATGTTTTATAGTAAGTATCGTTGTTTAAACTTTAAACTAGCACTACTAGTATTAAATGGGCTTATGGCATGCTCTTAAAGAGTAGCAACTCAAATGTGATTTTTACTGCTGTTGGAGACATTCTCTTATATAACTATCCTATAACTGTTTGCCACAATTTTTTACTTATGCTCATCTTTCCAAGTTTCTAGAATCCTCGCTATGCTAGTTTGAGTAACATAAAATGTCTTGCCATGCGTTTTATTTTTTAGGCCCAGGTGATGCCTCTTCTTGCTAGATCAAATTTGCTGATTACTAGGGATATAGAGTGGGCAAATCTTGCTATTGGATTCGAGCAGGTGATTCTTTGCCCCAATGTTGTTCTTCCTTGCGCTAATTTGTATGTACATTTTGTCATGGCCGGAAGGCTGAGATTATGTGCTTCGGTGCTTGACATATTTGGTGGTTCTAAAATTGTCAACTTGACTTCTATTAAAAGCTCTTGGTTTTCTTTCTGTTTGCCTCCCTCCCCCTTAAATTGTTGGCCTTGAATGTTCAGAAAATATTTTATAAATTTAATAGGTCTGATGTTTCTATTCCAAATATCTTCTCAATCTGACATTTATTGGGCATTTTCTCATTCAGTTCGTCTTCTTGCTTCTAGTGGTACTCTAGTTACTAATTGTATTTGACATAATTCCAGGAAAATCGGTATGGAATAGTGGATGTGTGCTACCCAGAGTCAGTGAGTAATCGTTCTAGTTCATATCACTCTCTTGACGTTTCCCATACAAGAAGTTTAAGTTTTAAACTAATGGACCATTTCCTGTTACTCAAATTTTTTTTTGGTAGCCTGTTGGTTTCATTCGTGAGCAGAGTCATGTTATTGCTAGACAGGTACTTTCTAACCCAATCTTTACATTTTTTGCTGATATTCTGTCATGTACAGTTATGCAGCTTGAGCATGACATTGTTAATGAGTTACTTCATTTTGAATATTAATCTTGTTAAAGTTGATATGCTGATTCAAATATAAAATCACCTCCACTTGACCACTGATTGCTTCTTGTGCTTTATGTTATCTTATAGAGGTTTTCCTGTGCTAACGTTTGCTTTTCATTTTGCAGTTGCTTCGCCTCAGGCGCCCTTTTGTTGCTCATGTAACTGATGCCATGGGTAACGAGCTCTTTAGGGTGAGGATATAGAGCGTTTCTTTTTTTGTTTTTGTTGGAAAAAAAAATTAATTTGAATATACTGACATTTCAGTTTGAGCCCTCATTTTGTCTTATTTAGGTTCGCAGGCCTTTTTGGTGGATAACCAGCTCAATTTATGTAGAGATCAACGGTAAGGTAGGACACGTAATTTATCTGTTGGTCGCCACTGCAGTTATAGAGATTGTTGAGCATGTAAATTAGCATTCAGATTGTTGATGGTGTTGGATATCTGTTACTTTCTAGGAAATCGGTGTGGTTCACAGACGATGGCATCTTTGGAGGAGGGTGTATGATTTGTACCTAGGGTAATTTCCAAATGCTATTTTATTTTAATGTAGTGTTTATTTGAATTCAGAATGAGTTACGTCATATAATCAAGGTTAGTGCTCTATACTGCACATTGTTGCCTTATGCTACATGGTTGTTGTAGGGATAAGCAGTTTGCAGTTGTAGAAAATCCTGGCTTCTGGCATTGGACTTTTACTTTGAAGGACATTGACGGCAAAGTTTTGGGTGAGATAGATCGTGAATGGAGGGGTTTTGGCTTTGAGGTTTGTTTTCTTCTTTTTTTCATTGTATCAATCTCTATAACTGTGGTCAAATATACAACATTAATATCGTATGAAGAACGTATTTTGTGTTTTGGAAGATCCATTTAGGGACCTAGATATCTTGTGATTAGCAATTTATAGTAAACTTGATCTTATCAAATCATGAATCTTTTAATTTTGGTTCAGTCTTTATGCGCATATTTGGGCTTTTTTGTCAAATTTTCTTTTTCACTGGTTCCTTAAACCTTAAAAAGCATACGGTATCATAATTGATCCTGAACGGATGTGTACACTCCTGTGGGCCACCTTGGGTTGTTTGTGCCGGCCATCCGGATTGGAGGGTCTACACATGCCCTTGGGGATTATTTAGTTGGATTGAAGACCCAGATACCTCAACTTATGAAAAAAATGCATATTGGGTTTGAGATAATTCTCTGACTCCACTCACAAAAGATTAATGCTCTATATATTCTTTTACCAAAGATCTTTTATATTTGTATTTTTCAGTTAAGATATTAGATTTTATGTGGCATTGTTTGCAGATTATGTTGTAGATATACTAACTAATGTTTCACTATACTTCCATATCATACAGATTTTCACTGATGCAGGACAATATGTGATTCGGTTTGGGAGTTCTGATCCCAGCTCCATTACTGGTCCTGCTAGATTGGTAGAGTACTCAATCAGAAAACGATGTTCTCTTTGCTTTGATTTATTCCATTTAATATTCTTGCTACTTTTTTTCATTAATTCTTTTATGGCAGATTAACGAGTTGGAAGTCGTTCGACCACTGACTCTGTTAGAGAGAGCTGTAACTGTTGCTCTTGCTATATCGTTGGACAATGACTATTTCTCAAGACACGGTGGATGGTAAGCCAAAATCCAATGACTATTTCTTAAGGCACCATGGCTAGAATGTTCATTGTAAGCTCTGACCTTTGTATGTATCGGTACATCCTGACTTTGGTGCGAATCACTGGCGTGTGCCATAAAAATTTAGAAAAAGTCCCGATCTATAGACTCAGGCACTCCAACTTCTGTCATCTTCGCATTGTTTTCATAGTCCCATCTTGGAAATCTATGGGGAAATTTGGAAAAATAGCCAAAATTTGGGCGTTGTCTATAATTTTAGCCTACCGTTTTAGTTTATGATAATTCTAACCGAAAGTTGGCATTAAAGTACTCACATACCCTTAATGATTAGAAACTTATTCTTTTTTCTGTCATTTCCCCTTCCCCACCCCTCTCTATACTCTCTTCAGTTCAGAGCCCTCTCTTTCATAGCATACTTGCCTTAGAATTCACAAACTACCGCCGACTAACTTCCATTTTCTTGATCTACTTACGCAAACTACCGCCATAACTGGTACCATATTTCCCAACATACTCTGAACTCTTCCAGTCCGTCTAGCGCATACGTATACCTTTTCTACTATAGAAGTAACAGAGTTTTTGGTTTTATTGAAAGCGAAAACGAATTAGCAATCAATAAAGCTTTGATACTTAAAAGTCTACAACAACGGGAACATATGAACACCCAATTAACTTGCAGTGGTGTTTGTATAAAACTTTAGAGATTTCTAAGTCGATCATTTTTTGATCGATAAAGATGTAAACTTAGTAAATATATGAAAACATGTAAAGAAGAAAGTGCGCACACACACAGCCAATAAAATGAAATATTACTCTACAGAAACAATCAGCAGTTAATTTTCATGGTGAGTGTTGATGATAACTCAGATGATGAGAGTTGGGAAGATAAGAAGGAAAGATGCAGTTGATGATACGCGAGGAAGAAAAATTAAAACTGAAAAAAACTTAGAGGTATAAGCGTGCATTGAAGAGGGGAAGAGAGATGTGATTAGGTTAGGGTTTAGGCTATGATAAATCAGTAGAGTTGGCTAAAATTCTATATGGGACCTAAATTTTGACTATTTTCCAAATTTCCCGAAATCTATGCTTTATTATTTATACCTCGTATGTCTTGGAGACTGTTTCAGTACTTAGATTGCTATCTCTATCCTCATTGCCTATTGAGCGAGCGTTGAAAATGCACGCTAATTTTGTTTGTATGTGTGTTGTGCGCGTGTGTTTTTCTTGTTTCGGTTCCAGGGGAGTGCCATTTTATGAAGTAGGAGAATAGGTCTGGCTGGCTGTATGCAGACGAATCGAAAATCCATATGGTTATGTGTTCATTCTTAGTAGGCGAGGGCTCTCAAAGACAAGGCCTTTCCGGCTGCGTTTAGACGTGTGATTCTAGCAGGAGATACACTATTTTCTTGTTTATTTGTGAACACATTATTGTACTTTTAAGTGCCTATCTTTGATGATGAATGAGGATTAATTGTAAAATTGCCATATCTTGGTGTTCAAAGTGTTGATCTTTTTTCTAATCCTCCATTAGAAACTTCTTATTAACTTGAACTTTCGACATCATATCCTTAACTTGTACAAACATGGCTTGATTATCCCGTTAACTCCATTTGGAATTTGGGATTTGCATAGTATCAACTAGCAACCATGTTAATGTTTCTCAACAAACATGGCTTAAAAATAGTGCAACATTGGCAATATTTTGACTTACATCCAACCTTGAAAACATCAAGAGCCAACAAATTAGGCCGGTTCGGAGAGTATGTCTGCTCCCTTGCAACCAAGTTTAATTCGAACCTACTTGCGTAAATTCGAAATAAAAAGGGGACAAATTTGAAAATAATCTATAGAGGACAAGTGTAAAATCCAATTGGCTATAAGCAATTTTTCACAATCATTCAATCAAACTATTCGGCCTCCGGAATCCGCAAACCAATCCAAACTAAATCAAATCAAACCGAACCGAACCAAACCAAACGCGTGGTTATCATTCATGGTGTCAAATTGTCAACCTTTATGCTTGTTACCAAACATTTCCATAGCTCCAAAATAATATCTCACCTGTATTATTTTTTCCTGGATTTCACGTGTAAATTCACGTACCAAACATATGATTCATGATGCTTGAAGAAAAAAAGCAGCATTCCTTGTAGATTGATTTGATCGGTGATCGGTGAGCGGTGAGCGCGACGAACATGGCTTCAGCTCTTGGCGGAGGTATTGCACTCGATTCTGTGTTCCTTTGGCTCAATTTAAAATTTAAATTTCTTTTGTGGGTTTTTTAAAAGTTGGAGAATTTCATATCTTATCTGGGTTTGAAAGGATTGTGAAATTGATTGGTTGTGAATTGTGCAGGGATGGTTGTTGTGATCATGGGAGTCAGTGGTGCTGGCAAATCGTAAGCCCTTTGATCTCTCACTGCTCAGCTTTCTTTATTTTTCATTTTCCTGTAAATATTGTTATTATATATGTAACCAGGAAGCATTGATGAGTTCATCATATCTATTGATTGTTCCCATGAATCCTAAAAATTAACTAACAATTATATATAATGCATCATAATTGAGCCTCCTCTGTGTTAGTATTAGTATTACTGTCGTTTGATTTCACGAATATCGCCGATGCGACTGTTAAATCTTTGAAGCCGATTTCTGCAAATGTGATGTCTTGTGGCGCTTGCAAACTGTTTGTGACATTTCCACCAGTTCTGTTCCTTTCCAAATCATTGGTGAAAATTCTCTCTTTGCAACCATTTCTGACTGATCGTGTTGCGTTGACCCTCGAAACTCTATATCTCTTCACGACTTGACTTGTAGAGCCTTCTTCGGAAGCACAACGGATGCCAATGACCTTCTCAAATGCCTTCATGTGATTGGATTTAGATATCGTGGCATCACTTAAGAAAGTTGCAGTTTCTTATATCCGATCTTCGAATGTTGTAGATTCTGCTTCTTATGCATTCCGTTGTGTTGTCCAACAGCACAATAGGCGAGATGCTGGCGAAAGAGACAAGTTCGAGGTTTATAGATGCGGATGATTTCCACTCTCAATCAAACAAAGGTAGATGCATATTCGATGTTGGCAACTTTTCTAGTTTCTAGGTTCTCTTGTTTATTCTAATTTATTTTCTGGTTTCTAATCGATCTTTGATCTTCCTGTACTCAGAAAAGATGCAAAAAGGGATCCCTCTCACAGAAGAAGACCGGATGCCTTGGCTTGAAACACTGAAAGATTGCATAAGAGACAAGTTGGTGGGTGCAGGAACTGTGATTCTTGGGTGTTCGGCTCTGCAGAAGCGTTACAGAGAAATTTTAAGATCTGCCGACCCTAATTATAAACCGGGAAGTTGCGTCAGTTTGGTGAAGTTCGTCTTGTTGGATGCTCAGGCAGAGGTGCTAGCTGCTAGATTAGAGAAAAGAATCGCGGAAGGGAAGCATTTCATGTCACCTGCACTTTTGCAGTCTCAGTTAGGGTTGCTTCAGATTGATGATTCTGAAGGAATACTTAAAGTTGATGCCACTCTAAGTCCTCAAGACATTGTAACGACCATTCGAAGATTGATTTTCGATTTAAGAGTTCAGAATTGTAATCATTTAGTAGCAGCCTAGTACGAAACTCTAGATTTCTTCCGCGTCATTCTACCAGATGTGTAAAGTAAACTGATTATTTCGTCAATTAAGATGCATTCATATTCCCGTCAAACCATGGACACGAAAAAGTATCACGAGTGCTGGAAAACAACCTGTATATATGAAACAAAATGTACATGGCAGAAGTATCCAACATGAAGATAAAGCGAGAGAGAGAGCAGAAACACGCAAAAGTTACGTGGTTCGGCAATGCGCCTACGTCCACGGGAAAGGAGACTGAAAATCCATTACTAAATAATTACAAGGATTTCCTATTTTCTACGGGGCATTGTACAAAGAATGTGGACTGAGATTGCCCTGTGCTGCAGCAGTCTGAGAGACTTTTGACGAAGAGAAGTTCGAACACAGCAAATCTGATTTACTTTTTCATTTTTAACTTGCGCCGCCCCAAAGGAAGGATGTAACTTCTCAGGTTCTTGAATCATGATCAGCGACACGATTCTCAAAGAAAGAATACTGCAGCTCCATCTGATGTAAATGTGCAAATACGATTCAAACATGTTCTTGATCAGCGAATACGGTTCAAATGAGCAAAGGGCTCAGGGTTAGCTTTGGGAGCTGGTTTAGCCACCTCGGGGACCCCAAAAACGTTCCAGAATCTGAGTGTTTCATCACCAGCTGCTGATGCGACTGTGCAACCATCGGGGCTCTGCACATAATTCACAACATAAAAGGATTTAGTGTTCTGTCTAAAAAGAAACATAGCTTATATACTCAATTCAATTATAAGGTTGTCAGATTCATTACCTGAGCCATATAAAGAACTCTAGAAGTATGGCCAGTGAGCTCGGCAATTTTAGCCATTGACGGGTACTTCCAAAGAGTGAGCTGATTCTGAGTAAACCCGTGTGAGCTAAGCAGTTCCCTTTCATTCTTGTTCCACAGCAGAGCACACACCTGAGAGCCAGTGTCGACTGAGTTCAAGCATGCACCTGTGTGAGTGTTCCAAAACTTTATGCACCGGTCACCCCCACCTCCACCAGAAACCAATAAATTGCCCTGGAAAGGACACCAAGCCAGGGCTTTCACTGCAGCTGTATGATCCTCAAGCCTGTGAAGCCACTGAGTTGGTGAATTTGAAGATGCCACTGATCTGTCCCATATATGGAGAAGGTTGTCGTTTCCTCCGCTAGCCAATTGCTGGCCTGAGGCCGACCACTTCAGTCCACAAACCTCTTGCTCATGTCCTCTGTATGTCTCAACAATGTGTGATCTAATTCTCACATCATTGTTAACAATGCAACCGTCCATCCCTCCAGTTGTAAGAATGTGGTTGTTCCACGCCAAAGAGCCTACTCGTGATCGGTGGCAACCTCTCAAAGTTCTCAGCTACAGAAAGAAACAACATCACAAGAAATGTTAGTAAAATTGACCACAATGTAATATAAAACAGAAGAGGAATATGAACGGGTCCAAGGATAAATGACAACCAAACAAACCAACCTGCTTATTAGCAGTCGAATCCCATAACTGTACTTCAGAACTGTCCAGTCCAATAGCAATGTGGCGCCCATCAGGAGCCCAACTGACGCTGGTAACAGGTCCAACTCCGTCCTCAAATGTGACCAGTTCCGAAGTAGAACCATTGGTAGCATCCCACAAATAAACGGTGTTTGCAAGAGCTATTGCGAGGACATTGCGGCTGCCCCAATCCAACAAATTGAGGTAGTAATCATCCACAAGGTCTGGAGCATCCAATGTCTTCTCTGAAGTCTGCATATTGCATCAAATCATTAGAGGTCATTTAAACGCAACAAGAAGTTTTCTGAATAACCAATCCAGTTTAAGCAAAGATATTCATGAGATCACAATAAAAAATATACGCACCTGAGGAATGTGTCTTCGGGGCTTTGCTGGTTTATCCTGTTGCAAAGAAGAGAACTCACGCGGGAAGAGCTCAACAGGGGCAGGAGGCTTGTTCTTGAATGCAAGGATTCTAGTCCGGTTCATGTTCATGGCCTCTGCCAACTGCTTCCGGTAGGCCTCTCTGGATGGGGAAGAGACAGCTGGGTTTTCCTTACCTTTCCTACCTTCCGTTAGCATCATGTTCGCGAAATCAAAATCCATTGCTGACCTGTTTGGTATGAACCTGTCCAACTGGTAATTACAAAAGACGCCTATCAGAACATTGGTCAATTAAAAACCCCCTAATTACAGAAATCGATTACACATCAGCCAAAACCCAAACCACATTCACACATACATAATATAACAAAAATCTAAAGATCACACCAGAATCATTGAAGTATGAAACCTCTTTTTAATCAAGTTTCAAATAAATTGCAAATTCAATTTAACACCAGATCCCAAAAATAGGTAAAACCCCAAACCCTAACATACATACATATAATGTGGTGGTGACGAGATTCATAGATGAAATTCCGACCAATAACAACTATCCAAATCAAAGTAAAACAAATCCCTAGTTTCCGAAATCAAATTGATTGAACCCTAATAAAGAACAGAATCCCTAATTTCGGAAATCAAATCGATTGAACCCTAATAAAGATCTATTCGGTATAAAATTAAAAACTCACGTTTTCCCGAGAATTCCTTCGCTGAAGGAACTGTTCTTGAAGAGGGCACCTAGACTGCGACTTCAAGTTAGATGAAGAACTCATTGATCCTGCATCCATTATGTAAAAATACCCACAAAGAAATATATATGTATATATGCGAAAAACGAAAACGATATGTAAATACAGAGAGGAAATTTTAAAAATCCTGCAAAAAGATTAGTTAGTTTACAAAATCAATCCTGCAAAAGAGGGTTAGATTCAAGAAATCCCAAATCAAGAAAATTGGAGGCCGCGTGATTTGATTGATCTCTGAGCGTTGCAAAGAATTGCGATTTCAGAGAGAGAGAGAGAGAGAGAGGAGAGGGGAGGGGAGGAGAGAGCGTGAGTGAGTAATGCTGGGTTGAATTAGTGGGTTTATATAGCGATGAGATGAAGGGAATGGTAGATGGCTTTAGGGTTTAGGCAAATGCGGATCTGATATCAGAAGAATATCTCGGATTATGGAAAACTTGCAACGGCTATGTATCCAGAGAGCCGTTGAAAGCTTGTGTGACGGAAATGCCCCTGCGTTTGGTCAGATACAGGCTACAGCACACCGTTTGAGTGGTAATGTTATTTTATTTTTTTAATGAAAAATCCCGATATCATAATTATTACGGATATCAATTATTCAATTGCGTCTCATTCACTAGAATAATGCAAGATCTAGCATTATTTTTTTCTTTTCATGAAAGTCGAAGATCTGGCATTATTCAAGAAAATTAGCTAGTGTGGTATAAACACTTTAGAAATTTCGTTTTATATGTAAAAAAAAATCTAACGCACACTTTGTAAGTGGCGGCTTTGTAAATGGCAGATGCACAATAACTTTTTTGAGATGTCCATAACAGTTCCTTTTAAATTTATAGCGTTGCAATTCTTTTCAATTTTATAGTTTTCTTATGATTTCACAAGTTTTGAATCATCTTATATTATTCTTTCTGCATTAGTATGTTGCTATATTGTATTAATAATTGAATTCATAATTTCTAGGGTTTTTCTTTCTTTTCTTTTTTTTTGATTTTGTAAAGAAAGAAAGTACATGAATCAAAATATCTCATTTGGTCCATTTCTGCCAAAATCAATACAAAAACCAGAGCTTATGAATCAAGACTTTGTCCATCGGAGTCCATCCATGTAAAATATCCATCCAGCTAGTATTCAAAACATTCGGTTTCTTGGACAGTACGGTATCCACAAAATTAAATACAATCCTAAGAAATCTACTGACAGAACGAATACAGGGATTATACAGCTTTGTTGCCAATAGAGCACACTGCTACGAGAAAACAACCCATTTCCTAGAATTCCAACCACTACATCTTCAAAGACTGATCAGAGGCTCATACCATAAAGTCTAGTGATGTATCCCGCGGATCATGTGAATTGCCGTCTCATATACGTGTCTTCATGGATGAATACTGGTTCTTGGGTAGTAGTATTCTGCCGTGGGATCTGAGGTTGCCCCATAGCTATTGCCCCTTGATTAGGGGTAGAACCGCCCCATGAAGTATCACTGTTCTTTGCAGAAATTAAGGTGACATAGTAGACAATTCCTAGTACCACACTTGCAAATGACAAAAGGGCACCTCCAGAAAACACTCCGGGTTTCACAACGTAACAGTAGTAGTTGCCAAAGTACATGCTTTCTACACCATGTCGGTCATTGAGTGCGGCACCAGTGAGCAGCAGAAGAAACGCTATAACAAATGTGAACCTGCACCAGTGTGGAGATTGGAGTAAAACACATGCATTGTTAATCCAGTTGAAACAGATACACAAGTTTCCTTTTTCTTGAAGAAAACAAATGCACATGTGCTTTTTAACCAGTAAAACAACGGCAGCAACAAGAATAGTAAGAAACTGGCAAGATAACAAAATGATGAATTAACCTATCTTGTTTTAACATTTCCATCTGTCGATGGGCCAAACCGTCCAACTCAATCATGCTTTTGGATTAGCAGCCTTAGTAGTTTCCTCATGAATGATACAACAAGTTGTAGTTGAGAATTACCAGGAAAAAACAAAGCAGAACAGTGCTACCGTCCAGTTAGAGTTGGAAGGCTGGGGGCTCCTTTTGCAACAAATGCACCCGGTTGAAACATTTATAATTATTTGAGCTAACATAAGAGCCACTGCAGCAGTTACACCAAGTCCAAGAGCTGGACTCCGAGGGTATTCGCATTGAGTAGTCGAGACAAACTGGACCTGAGAACCCTGCGAGTTAGAAAATAAAAGTGACAGAACATTTCAGCATCGATTCCACAATGCAAACTGAATGCCAACAAAACTGGAAAAAGCCAGAGAAGAATAAAAAAAAAACATAGCATGAAGAGGCACTTGCTTAAAAGTTGTAAACAATCACTCCATACTGAAAACTGACGACTTGTGAGCATATTCTAAACAGATTGAGGTCCATTGACAATAACTGCTGCATGGAGAGGGAAGGCGTAAATCTCTGAGTCTCTCCGTTAACCTCCATCTCGGATTCTCACACAAACACAACTATTTTGACATTAAAGTTCAAAATGAGCTATTATCGTTATGTGCAACAAAAGAAAGACTAGAAGTGAAAGGATAGAAGCTAACGATGACTGTTCTGACTACACTCCAAACCGCATCTATTGAACACACTCCAAACTGCATTTTAATTTACCAAAAAATAGGCAAATCTTCATAGGCAAACTAAATTAGTGAGTTTCCGCACGGTCATTTAGGAAGCCCAAAAGTTAAAGCATAGGAATCAAATAACGAATTGAAATTTGGAAGTTGAGGTAAAGACATGGAAAGTCAACACTAAATATGATAATAGTTTCAAGTCTTTCCGAAAGGGGGAAATGTAGAAGTCAGCAAAACAAAAAGCCGTTCTCTTAATTAAGCTAATCTAAATACAAGAGCTGGGTCTGGCCCGTCAGAGGTACCAAATAACAATATAAAAAATGCCTTAGATTTCGGACAGGAACTTCGAACAGACGCAGTGGAAACAACAAAAACAATAACAAAAGAGAAAATTAACTGCAATTAATCCAATAAAATCAGCTAAAACGATTCTCCGTTTCGTCGAAGCAAATAAGAAATTAAAGCTTAAAGCTTTGGAATTTTCACCCTTCAAGGATGAACAAAACAGAATATTTAGTAATATGAAATCCCTCTTCTACTTTTTTCTAATTTCCCAACTTTTCCCAGCAACCAAACAGAGGGTTAGAGTATAATTAAGCAGAAAGGAAGCAAATTTAGACGAACCCATGCGAAGAATAAAAGATCTAAGCAAAACCCAGATGAGCTTTTTAGCTTTTACCTTGATTCTCGTGCCCTCGGCACCGAAACCTGTAGCTACAGACAGCAGCCCCAGAAGTCCCACTGCGCAGCAAACCAGAAGCACTTTTCTCTCCATCTCGGGCTTCTGGGATCAGCCAAAAGCAGCTTCCCACCCACACTCTTTCGGTGTCTGGCTGTTGGGCGTAGATTTTGGTAATTTGTCTGAAGTGTGAAGAAGAAGAAGAGAAGACGTAAAGTTCGTGGGGTGAATAATGATGTTCTTGATAAGGGAAGCTCAGGGGGTCAGCAACGAACCGGACAAGTAAAAAGCGCCAAAAAAGAGGAAAACAAAAGGTTAAAACTGTAATTTTCTGGATTACAAGTTACAAGGTTGTTTAAATACCGAAAAAGAGGCCCAATGTGATATATCGGCCCAAATAAAAGCCCAACGGAGAAAACAGAAATGCAAAAATACATTTAATTAGGGGTGACGTTTAAACTGGTAAACCGAACCGGGAAAAATACATTTTGGCCCAAACATGAGTCAAATTTGCATGGTATGTACTATTCAATGGTCTGATCACTGAATGATTCAAGATTCATTTGGGGCCCGTCGCAAATTAATTTGAGACCATTCAATGGCCGGATCATTGAATGGTACGTACCACCCAAAATTTTTCCCAAATACACGTTCGGTTTTCCATTTTTCCACTTAAAAACCGAACTGATTCGGCCAATACAAAAACAATCATATAACTGAATTAGACCGTGCCACCCTTATTTTTTTATAAAAAGCTAATAAAAAATTCATATTCAAATAAAATATTAATCATAAACACTTAATAACAATTTATTAATAATAAGGACAACAATCCAAACAATACATTAATTATAAACACTCAATACAAATTTATTAATAATAAGAACAAATAAACAAACAAAAAAAAGGAAAAAAAAAGAGGCGATGACATTTTCGTAAATAAGTTAAACTTTGATGGCATTGACTGTTTATACACAATTAGGTCAATTGTTTATACACAGGTATGATCGTTTATACAAAATTAGGTCAATATTTAACATAATCGTGCATAAACAGTCAGTGCCACTAAAGTTCAACTTATTTACAAAAATGCCATTGCTTTTTTTTTTTTGGTCCTTACTATTAATAAATTGTTATTGAGTGTTTTTTATTAATTTTTTTGTTTTCCAAAGACTTTTCATTAAAGCTCCTTATTTTTAAAATTTAATAACCAATTCATTTATTCCAAAAAGATGATCTAGCACATATAATTATTTCTAATTTATAACTTTCTTTATACACTATGTTAGGCATCGATGAAGCAGCAGCAGCTCAACCAAAACGTTTTAAAAACAAAATATTAGGCACAAGTCAAGAACCAATTTGACAAAAAAAAAAAGAACCAAAACGTCTTGTTCTTGTTAATTGCTTGTTTTGTGTTTTCAAGCAAAACCAAACTTAAGTGGTATAAATTGGAGCCTATCCAACTCGTCGGTTTGCTTTCGGCTCGTGACTTGTTAGTTTGATGCGTTAACATATAGGAAACTTCAAATAAGGTCATATTGCACTCAAAATCCGCAGTTTCATTCAATTGGATACCAATATTACCCTCCAAGAAAGAATAATATTGCTACCCCTTCTTCAATTGATCTCTTAAAATCTCAAAAACTCCATGTTGTTTTTACTTTTGCAACTGATACATGATTGAGGGTATTAGTATAATTTAATTAAATGTAAGTACTTAAATGTGTGCTCATTGAAGACCATATACAAGCAAAGCTCCAACGCCGGCAAGACCAACCACTAGGCCAATGATGACGCCGATCGGAGGCAAACCTCCGCCAATGGCTTTTCCGGTGTTGACATCGTATTGTGCAAACCGCTTCTTTGGCGCTAGACATTGAGGGCATGTGTACGCATCCGGCTGCAATTTCGATGTAATTAATAACAAGATCAAGAAGATTTGTAAAGATTATGCATTGCTTGCACATCAAAATCACGTACTACACAACTTGTCTAACCTAATTGTAATAGGTGAAAATGAAGCTAATTACCTGCTCATCAAAAGGCTTCTGTAGTGTGTATATGAATCCACAGTCAAGGCATATGTGAGTAGCTCTAGCCTGAAAATTGTTCATGGTGCACCCAATGAATTAGTATTATTTATTGGGCATGGAAAGTAGAAGCTTATGAAGCAAACGAAACCCTGTCACATCAGTTGATATTCTAAAAGTTGGGTGCAATAAGTTGTACGCTCTAGCACTATTCCATGACTTTAAGTTATACGGACAACAAAATTGATGCTTGCCTTTTGGGCCTCAGTTAGTTTCCGTCCAAAACGAGGGGGAGCTGGTCGCTTTGTCAGGCGTTTAACGTCTACAGCAGCACCACCTCTGCATTAACAATGATCTCAATTAACTTCAATTTTCCAATATAAAACTGTGTTATTATTTCAATCAAAACCCATTTATCTGCTAAGAGAAAATTAAGAAAAAGATAAGCAACCTGTTAACAACAAAGTAAACAGAGTCTGGCTTGGCATTGATGGCAGTTTTTGTAAACCCTAGTTTATCTGCTGGCCATAATTCATCACCAAAGAAGCTGCTAGTGTAGAGGACTTGGTCCCCTGCCTTGAGCCCTGCCTTTGCCGCATTGCCACCTCCATCCACAGCCTAAACACAATAGCAGTATATACATATATTATAAGCTGCCAAATGTAAGTGATCATATTCGTACGGGAATAGTTATTAGCACTCCAAAATATGCATTCCTTCTTTATTTTTATCACTAGGGAGGAGTGCAAATAACTCTTTTGGGGTGCGACTAATTTCAATCGCTCCCAACTTCGTACATTAATATGGGCTCGTTTGGGACTCTTCTGCAGGAAGAACTTATGTTCAAAAGGGCTTTCATTAGCATGTGCTTCTCCAGAAAGTTCTTATATGACGCGAAAACGTTATTTAAGTTTTTATATAAAAGTAATCGGAAGCACTTTTGGTAGTCATAGAAAACTTCTAATTAGCTCTTCAAAAAGCAAATCTCAAACAGGTCCTAAACGGTGGAATTGAAGATAGAAAATGGAAGATAATGAGGTTAACTCACTGTGATGGTAACAGGACCTCCGGGCTTTTGACCCAAAGTGAGGCCTAATGGCTTGTCCACCTCTGCCTCAATCGACTTGGAAGCCCCTGCAGTTCTTGCTGTAATCCTAAGCCCTCTTCCCTTTCCTGCGTTGCTGTTGCCAAAACCCTCAGCACCTACCAAAGAATCAAGCACTCCCCTTTTGGCTTCTCCAAGCGACAATCCTTGGAAGCTAGTTTTCTACAGACATAGCAAGAAAAAACACAAAATCATAAGGTTTGTGTCTTCATCTTTAATGGGGTAGCTCATGAAACTTACCGGAATGTCACTGTAACAGTATCTCAAGTCAAAACATTGGCATCAGATTAGAATTGGTACCCTACCTGGCATTGAATTGGTGCCAATTGTTTTGGGGTTGTGACCTGTGGAGTTCTTGTGGAGTACTGGTGCCTGTTGAAGGTGGCAGAGCAAGAGGAGGAGGAGGAAGCAGCTGCAAGCACCGCCTGTGACATTTTTAATTTGGTACCACTAAAGTGCGACTAGACAGAGAAGCTAGAGTGAGTCAGGCACACACTCTACAGTCTGTCTTGTTTCTGGATGAAGTTGTTGTGCACAGAATTGCAGGGCCAGATAAACTCTGATTGGCCACGATTCATTCAATGCCCAGCCACAAATTACAAGCACCAATTTTCTCTGGAATTTTCATTTATTTATTAGTTTTGAGCAGCAGAAGCATTTTTCAAAGGGTTGGCCCAAAGGGGTTAAAGTTGGGCCGGCACCACGTTATAAGGGTTGAATGCTAGCCAAGCCTGGCCTACAAGTACTCAGGCCATCCAATTCCAAAGCCCAAGGTAAAGATAAGGATTTACTAACACCTCTGTGTGAACTTTTTGGAGAATATGCTAAAATACTCATTAATTGTTAACCTCAATCAAATATATTCACTTTAGTACTGTACATAGGGTTAAATTTGAGGGTTTTGAGTATATTTGATTGAAGTTAAAAAATAATGAGTATTTTAGCATATTTCCCGAACTTTTTTACATGAAGTTGCACCTTTGATTTTTGATATTCCCACCTTAGTGTCTCCATCATGCATGTAAGTCCTCCAAAGTAACCCCATATCATCTTGAGATAACTTACTCTAATCTACGAAAACGAAGAGTAAAATTTGAGTGCAAAAGAGTGCACACAGTCTTGACCAACTACACTATCATACCGCACGCGAGTCTGCGTACAAACTTCACCGTCGAATTGGGTTTTTTCTTTCTTTATTTGAAATTAATTAAAATGGACTCATGAACCGTCCTATAAGTGGTAAACTCTTTTATGCCATGTTTTGCACAATCTTTAATCTTGTCCCATGCATCATGCAACATGCATGCAATTATGGTATGGAAGAGAGATCGCTTGTTGCAATTAATTTTCTAATAACGACTGAAAAATTTTTGTAACGAAAATGAACTGTCACCCATTCATGGTGCAATGTGCACATTCGACACCGCCCTTTAGCATGCTTAGGCTCCCACATGTTCCCTCGTGATGTTCTTCCCCACAATGTCTTTATTTCTATATATTTTAATTAGCAATGCATAATTAACTAACACTCTTTTTACTCCATATGTTTGTTTGTTTTGGCACCCGAATAAGGAGAAATTCTAGTGTTT